>OV049870.1:20175249-20606476 GCA_920104075.1 Melanargia galathea | reverse complement strand
TCCTCGATATCACCTGCTTAATATTCGGACTGAACTCTGTGCCTAAGATTTTTGCAACTCACCTAAGGATTGCACAAATGCGCAGGAAACAATCTCGATGACTTTCTGATCTTTCTGATCTGCCGACTTTACAATATCACGTTAACAGTTTCGTATAAAAGCTGAAAGCGCTGAGATGGATTGTCAACTACGAGAAGTCTATTGTCAGACCGATAAAGACGTTAATCTCAATAGTATTCGATGGGATCCTTTGACCAATCAAATGTCCCTACTAATGTTGGAAAAGGTTGTACAGCCAATATTATAGCCAAACATAATATGCAAACTTAACGCTAATATTATGCGGAGATCGCACCAATCTCGGAGATCTCTAAAGCCCAGGTGTCTTGAACCTTGCAAGCTTTGCTGTCCCTCTAGGCAGACTCAACTATCATTAGTTATTGTATCTGCTCGACAAAATGCTAATCTATCCGAGAATACCACAGTATTCCGCACAAGGCGAAAGGCAATTGAGATGGACACTTCAGAATTGCGATCACGCGTCTGCCATCCACATTCCTCCTCCAGCTCATTATTTCTCACGACGATCGAATATCGCGTGAGGTGCTGATTTACGTGCAACTAGAATAAAATGCTATCTAAACTTAGTCTAAAAATAGATCACTGTCAGTTCATTCAGTCAAAGCACAGTTTGTCAGAGTGATGACAAAACATTTTGTAGTTGCGTACCGCCGGCGAAGGCGGGAAGAAATAATTATGTTCCTCTCATGGAATTTATATATCAAATCCTGGGTGAAAATCAAATCTTTTGTTAATTTTCCGTCTACTCGGAATATACAAAGGTCATATAGACCATTTATTCAGAGTTTGTCTTGCTCCGGAATAACATGTACTTGCAGTTACATGTACGATGAAAATCTTTTTTCAAACGGGGAGCCTCTTTGACTCCTGTAATAGATCTATTTGCTTCCAGTCATGCGCAAGTAGTAGTGAATGATGCTATTTACACAACGCGTTTTATGGGTATGGAAGTGTCCACTAGCTTTGGTATTTTCTCCACCTTATTGTATCCCTTTGAGTGCTGCGCCTGTCACCTCGATCAAGCTCAGGGCATATATTTAATAGTGGTGCCACGTTGGTAACATGTACCTACTTTGGCTGGCAGATCTGAAAGCCCGAGCAGTAGCGGCTCCGTACAAGATATCTTGTATAAGATCTAATCAATATCAAACTGGTCTTCCTCCTCCGGACTTAACCTCTTACTCCGGGACATAAAAACTGGGGTGTGGCAATGTTTGGATATTCAAACATATTATACAACTGTTACGAAAGTCAGTTGTATTTCTTGGAAAATGCTTGACTACTTTCAGCAAGAAAAACGTAGTTACATTACATATGACGTTTCATGATGAAAACAGGTTGTGCTTGCTCAAAGCAAAACAAGAATGATGCACATGGTGGAGATCTCGCTCATTTTCTCTCAGACATGCTCTCAGCACACAAAAATGCGAGCAATTGGCATAAACCGGTAGTAATGACTCTTGCAACCCTCTGCAAAAATTTGGCCAATTTTTATTTCCATTTTTACTGCAATGCTCGAAGTATTCACAATTTGGTATTATTATTCAGAATCTTTTGAATTTTAGAAGCTGAGCACCTTCTACTTACCGAAAATGAGATATTTGGTTTAAAAAACTGATTCGGTGATTGACAATCTACAGCGTTAGTTTTACTTTGCGCAAAAACCGAAACACGTGTCAAATATTTTTACTTTTGGAATAGTTATACAAAATTTCAAAAACACTTGTAAACTTACGAAGTTATAAGCGTTTTGTGTTGCGTCATTGTCCTCAAAATGGTCACCCCAACTCGCCATCGTCACCTCGACTCGCGAGTTGAATGACGGCGCGCTGTATGCCAATCGTCAGCTGATGCGCGTTTCAACCACTGTGCCTAAGCTTGCAGGATTTTAACATATTTTTTAGACAAAATTATAACACAATATAAAAATTGTTGGACTCGCTACTGTTTTTCCCTGTTGTTGTTGTCTGTTGGACTGATTCTAAGCAAACTACTTTCAGGTTTTGCTTCAAGTGAAGCTAACGTTGTATATTAATTTGGTTAAAGTTTCTTTCCAAATAATGAGTTTCCAGAACGCTTGACCTGTCAAAGGACCGCATGAATTTATAAATGTTCTTGTTTATTTGTAACCATATGAAATGAGCCGAAGTTTTTATATCAATTTTTTCTGGATGGATTAAACCTATGCTCAAAGATGCTGGTACATCTGCAAGGCAAGGCTTTTGGTCTGCAGTTTCTTCAAAATTAGCGATAATTTTCCCTTTGGGATATATACTTGCTATTGGATAGTTGCCATTCGCAAAATACTAATTTTATAAAAGAGACTGCTATGTCTATATATACTCCCATGTATATATTTAATCCAGTTGATTTATTTTTTATGCCGAATTTATTCCAAAAACTTTTTTATCATATGTAACTTAATGGCTTAAGTTATTTGTGTGGCTCATTATCTCGCGAATAATGTGCTGACTCCTTTGGAAATGTTGTTTTTATTAATACACTCAGTTGTGCATACAAAATGTGTGAATAGTCATTTATTACTGAGTCATTCAGTGTCACATACACAAAAATGTATACACATCAATGTGTTCATCCATTTTTATAGTTCATTCATGTATGTAATTATTTTCGTTTGACTTGACACATCATAATGACATGAATGAATGTAATTGCTTACACGATAAGTTACAACCTGTAAAACATACAACTGCGAACATTATATTCATAACCACATGGTTATGGCCAAGCCGCTTGGCCAGCGTGGTAGACTATGGCCAAAACCCTTCTCACTCTGAGAGGAGACCCGTGCTCTGTAGTGAGCCGGTAATGGGTTGATCATGATGATGATGATGACATGGTTATGAATATAATACATAGATATACATATATCAATTTATTATTCAACAGATATATCTGATGGGAGCTTTCAGCCGAGGCTAGTTACCAGCTTACTGGCAAAGCCGTGCCACCAAGCGCTTCCGGTACGATGTCGTGTAGAAACAAATCAGGAGTATGCTTTAATAATAACTGTCATACCTTTCCCAAGTAAGCCTGTATCCACCTTGGTAGCCACCACTATATCATCACTCACTATAGGGTGAGAGCGCAATCAAGGGCAAACTTGTAGATGAAATGACTTTCGTTTCATCATATCAGGAACTATTTTATTATGTCACATTGGCGTAGATCACCACCACCACCAGGCGATAACAAACACGTCTCAATTATTTAAGCTTCGAATAACGGTACAGTCAAATTAATGAACGCGTTTTACCTACCAATAAAACGCTTATTAATTTACTTACCTTATTCGAAGCTTAACTTCAAACACTGCCTGGTGAATTTCAACGCAATGAGTAAAATGGCGAGCGCTGCCCCACGCTGAGCACGCTCCCCCACTACCCGGTGGTGGGGTTAGAAAGAGACGCCTATAAGATGATGTCAAAGCGCGGGAAAACATAGTGCCTATCTCAATTATTTAAGCTTCGAATAAGGTAAGTAAATTAATAAGCGTTTTATTGGTAGGTAAAACGCGTTCATTAATTAACTAATGCATAACTAATTGAAAAATTATGATTTAAAAAAAATCCCACGCATTGTTGTTCATTTAAAGCCCTTGGTATTTTTTTTCTTATATTTAACTAGCCGACCCCCGCGACTTCGTCCGCCTGGATATAGGTTTTATATAGGATCGGATTGGATCGCATAATCCTTTTTTGTACCTAAACTAAATGTAGCCTAAGTTACTCCTTATAACATCACATCTGCCATTGAAAGTTCCATCAAAATTGATCCAGCCGTTTCGGTAATTAGCTGGAACAAATAGACAGATCGACAAACAAATTTAAACGCACACCAGTTTAAAATAAGCCGTACGCGTTCAAAGATCCGGGTCCCAAGTTATTTGAACCCAATAAATGTCTGTCATTTCTGAACTAAAAAATATATGACCTTGAAATATTTACGGGACAATATATAAAGTACTACCTTTCTAACAAAAAAAGAATGAGTGAAATCGAACAATGCGTTAATGAATTACAGCTAAATACACGTTTTAACTTTCATCCCCTCTCCCAAGGGAACCGTGCTGAATTTCGGGATAAAAAGTATCCTATGTCCTACCTCGGAGTATAAACTCAAATCGTACCAAGTTTCATTCGAATCCATTCAGTAGTTTCGGCGTGATGCGCGGCCAAGATACAGACAGACAGACAGACAGACAGACAAAAATGAAAAAAATTGCAGTTTTGGCTTTAGTATCGATCATAGAGTGCCCTCCAATAAAAATTTTCAAAATATCTTCAATGTACAGAATTGGATCTGTTACAGTTTTATTATATTACTAGCGGACCCGGCAGACTTCGTCCTGCCCGCTATTAGCGCCACCTACCGGGTCCGATTTTTCGAATTATAAACCTTCCTCTTGAATCACTCTATCTATTAAAAAAATCCGCATCAATATCCGTTGCGTAGTTTTAAAGATTTAAGCATACATAGGGACATAGGGACAGAGAAAGCGACTTTGTTTTATACTATGTAGTGATATGTATAAATCATTGTATAAATAATACCTAATTGATAATAATAAAGTGTCCGAAGTAGGCGTGGCTCGCGCAAGCCAGAGCACCCGTTTTCGGACGTATTTTCAACTCTCTGGAAACATAAATATTGGTCCTACAGTTCTGGGAGTTAAGACTTTTTTGGAAACCTCTTCTTTTATTAGTTTCTTATTTCTAAATTGGAATAATTGCAATTAGTTTTTGAGATATTTGCAAAAAACTAAGCCCCGTTTTTTTAGTTAATTGTTTATAACTTTGCAATTTTTGTAAGCGGAACTTGACTTTTTTCGAAAATCATCTACATGCTATTCCGAATCGAACGACATCGTTCATATTTTTCGCGATTTCTGAAAAAAGTTGGCCTGAATAGCACTCGTTGATAGTCCCCATCTGAAGTAATAATACGATGGCATATTTTTGGCATTTTCAAGAATCGAGTTGGCAGATTTTGGCAGATTTTTTTGCCAGTCTCGGGCAGATTCGCCACTTTTGAGATGGTCACCCTGGTTCTCAAAGGCGTGTGAAGTCTAACCAATCCACACTTGGCCAGCGTGGGGACCCGTACCCTGTAGTGGGCCGTTAATGGGTTAATAATGATGATACGTATAATATAGTTTTTTTGCTTATAACTTCTTTAATTTTTAATTTAGGGCAAAAAGTTATATAGACATATTTGTAGGAAAAACAATTTGCTACAAATTATATGTGTATGAATTTTTTGTAAGACGCATAGTTTTCGAGATATCGCGAAAAAAGTGTTTTCCAAGATGGCGGCTGGGGACAAGGGTGGCGACCCCACAAACTTGAGGTTAAGCTTCTATTGACCCCCCACAGTCCCAAAAATAAAATTGCATCCTCTAAATTTTGCAGTTGTGCATTGTAGAGTCTACATCTCCTGAGGATGCTCCGGTGTCGGAGCGAAACGATCGTCGAGTTTATTTCGGTGGTGGATTTGTGTGGTGTTACTTGGTGGTGGTGCTTGGGGTCCGCTTGGTTGCTTATTAACCGACTTCAAAAAAAGGAGGTTCTGTATTCGACCCGTATGTATGTATGTATGTATGTATGTATGTATGTATGTATGTATGTATGTATGTATGTAAGTATGTTCGCGATTATCTCCGCAACTAATGAACCGATTTTGATGATTGTTTCACTATCGTAATCTACATACTTTCAGGAAGGTTTTAGTATAGAACACATCGAGTTATCATTCTCACGTACGAAGTTATAACCATAAATGTATATATATGTCACTAATATGTTCTCTGATATTGCCAGACCTATTGCTGAAGTCTAATATACCTATTCTGGCCAAAGACTTCACTCTGCTACGCCTACGTAACATTGACCTTTTGCAAAAAGTTTTGGGTCGAAGTCAGTACAGCTATACTACCTATAGAGTGATTCCTTGGAGTTTGTGCACGGTTACGTGTATTTCCATTCTATACAAAGCCAAACCGCAAGGGTGTGAAACTGGTCGCGTATATTATATTGTATAAATTACTTTTTAATCAAGGTCTTCCAAATTATACAAGAGTAGTACGCATACAAACTAATCTTGTATAGATCGGAAGTTAGGTTAGGTTGAGTTAGAACATTATAAAACCTATACTTAGTATGACACATTAAATGTATGTATTATGTCGCAGGATATTTAATAATAATTAATAATATATAGGTCATAATCTATTTTACATATTTAGTTCTCATTTATATTATTATTAATATAAAGAAAACAAATCACTAAAAAGCATAAAATAATTTTTTTCAAAGAAAAATGAACCGACTTCAAACCATTCGAACTAAAAAGTTTAAAATAATTTTTTATTCATTTAGATTTACGATTAAACTACCTAACTCAAATAATATATAATTTTTTGGAGTCGGCGCCAAACCACATTCAATTCTTCTTAGTAAAATCAGAGTAACTATCCACTTTTGAATGCGAGCGCGGTGAACCATAATAGTCACGGAGGGTGAGGCTGTCCGGGACGCGGGGAGCATATTTTCGACTTGAAAAGTATGAGTCATTTGGCGCCGACTTCAAAAAATTATATATCATTTGAGTTAGGTAGTTTAATCGTAAATCTAAATGAATAAAAAATTATTTTAAACTTTTTAGTTCGAATGGTTTGAAGTCGGTTCATTTTTCTTTGAAAAAAAATATTTTTCCTGCTTATTTAACAGCAGGAAGGCTGACAGGGCATAGCACATGCTGCTTGTTGTACCATACAAATTTGACTGTTTTGCGGATCATAGCAAAATAATTTTGACTTTTCATCATATATCCATGTACTTACTAATGTCAAAGTGCAAATGTATGTTCAAACTTTGAACAAATACCCCTGCCACACAAGTGTTCAAATAAGTGTCTAAATGTTTATACTGTGTAGCGCCGTGGTTAGAGGAGGCCTATGTCCAACAGTGGACGTCAACAGGCAACATCGATGATGTATCCAAAAGTGATAACTGACACTAATAAAAGTAGGAACACAAAGAATCGATAGGTTAGTAATGTTATTTTAACGTAGATATTCAGTTCAACGCTTTGCACGGAAAGGAGAATGATCATCCCTGACCCAAACATTTACACAAAATGTAATTTACTAAAAATTATCTTACGAATATATGACAATTTGAAAATTAATAATTATTAATGCTAAAGCTGCTTTTAAAAAAATGCAATAAAAAAGGAATTCAACCGTCTCTTCCTGTTCTCTGGCATGTCTGGTGGCCATTTGCATTACTTTCTACGCATACATGCCCAAACAAAAAGTTTTGTTACTAAAAAATCATGTCACTTGAAATAAAACAGATATTTATTTTTAATACATTATTTTATTTGTTACTTGTTGTAAATCGTACAATATGATTAAAGTAAATAAGTAATAATTAATAATATTATTTTGTTATAATATTGTTTTAACTTCATTGCGTTTTGTGCAATGGAATGGAATAGAACTACAACCTTCTTGATTTTGTGTAAAGAAACTTATTATATTTCAAGATGCCAATGTGACATGTCATTGTTTTAGTTGTATGTGACGCTAGTGACGTCTACTCTGTTTACATTTTGAATGTTTATTATAGCGCAGCGGAGACCAATATTAATTCTATGGTTTATTGTTTATCCTTACCAACGACTTTTGCTATACTATACGGATTCGATCTCGCCTACTCGCCGACTTTACGCTACTTTCTACGGATTCTGATTTTTGCTCGTGATTTGGATAACAATGTTGAGGTGTATTAATTGTCACTTGAATGTAAACATGATGCCTTTGATATGATGCTAAGACATGATGGGTCTTCGTTAGATTCTACATTGCAAACTACTCTCAACATGGACATCGTTGCAACAGGTATGTTAAGTATAGTGCGCGGAACAAATAATTCAAATCGGCAGGAACGATACACGGCTTTCCTTACTAGTTTAACAATCATAAACTACACATAACCTAGAATCATTTTCGAACTTAAACTTAGATTTATTCAAATACGGCAGGACCTAGAGGTATTAAAATGGTGTGTTTGGTTATCAGGAATAAACCTGCAATAAATGCTGCATACAACACGCTTGTAAACGACTGGGTTACACGCCCATAGATTTTTGGGCATTCTCCTTTTGACATTTAACCTTTTAACTAAAAACAGTTCGAGCTAACATTCACGTATCTAGTCCAACTTTGCTAAACTCTGTTATGTTTTACCCATTCATTTTGTTGGTAACCTTTGAGTCAAGTCTAGCCGGATTTATCCTTTGACGGAATTCACAAGTATTTTTAGTAAGTATAATGATTTATGTGCTCAAATTCTAATCAAATCAGGAACGAGGTGATCCATAAAAGAACCATAAACCACCATACCTACCTCAACAGGTTGCAAATTAAAGTAGTATGACGTTGGGCCCCAAAGGTAACATTGCATGAAAATTGAAGAGCATTGTTGTATTATTGTTGTATAGCTGTGATAGCCTAGTAGTTAGGACGACCGACTTCTAATCGGAGGTCGTGGGTTCGATCCCGGGCACGCACCTCTAACTTTTCGGAGTTATGTGCGTTTTAAGTATTTAAATGTCACTTGCTTTAACGGTGAAGGAAAACATCGTGAGGAAACCTGCATGCCTGAGCGTTCTCCATAACGTTCTCAAAGGTGTGTGAAGTCTGCCAATCCGCTTGGCCAGCGTGGTAGACTATGGCCAAAACATTGATCATGATGATGATGATGATGATTGTTGTAGGATCAATCACTAAACCCTTAACCGAATTGTGGGAATCTTGCGAACGTCTCGCAGTAGGTATCCAATTAATATTGTAAGACGTGACCAAGTTTGCTCTTACTCGGCTCATTGATTCACGCGATTGTGCTCACGAACAAAGCTATACCTATCCATACAAAACACTTAGCTATCCCGTCCCAACGCCTGAAGCTCTTCGGTTGAAGACATTAAGCCGCATCGATTGTTCACTTTGAATTTAAACCAGGTATTCATACTAACATAAGTAATATCTTTTTATCTTTCCGGTAGTTCTTTGATTGCTAAAGAACATGTTCCTGGCCTATCTGGAGCTATGCTCGAAGGGATTAATTGTTTCAACCGGCTTCTGTTGGCAGCCATTTTTGTAAAATCTGCGCAGTGCACATATTGAATTCCCTCAGCTGGTCAGAACAAATAGTTGATGAAAAACTTCGCGCTCATTTGCCCCAGTACATGTTGCCCCTAACTATTAACTTTTCTAGAATGTTGTCCCACTCCGCATGATGTGGCCGAAATACTAGAGCAACCGTTGGTTACATACACTTATAAGAAAGCCGAATTAGGAATTCCGAGCTGGGAATCCACAGCATTCGCCTCCTACGTCACATTTCGAACGCGTCTATCCTTTGCCTTTCTCTAGCTTTGATGGTCCATGTTTCTTTTTTATACAGGAATATCCGTAAGATTAAGGTAAAATTAATGACAAAAATGTACTTAGTAGTCGTCTTTATTCCATCAGTCATTCATCACTCATGGTAGACAGAATTCATTAATGCAGAACTTATCGTCTAATGACCACCTAAACCTTAGCTGCTAACAGACATTTGAAGTCTAACAATAGACACTTTAGAACAAGGCGAAACTTGAGTTTACATGCAAGTAGTCGGTTAAAGTGAGACGGTGCAGATTAGATAAGGCCTTTCAACGAACACCAGTCGGAACTGTCAGTTACTTCGTTGAAAACTAGACCACGCGGAATGCCTAGACACTAAAGCTCGGGGCATGCTAGCACAAGCTAGCGCAGAAGCGTTCAGCAAAAATGTTCATGGCATATTGGCACCTATCTCGATAAAATAAGGTTCTATGAACCAGTCGGCACCCTTCGATAATATGGCTAATTATGTTGTTAGTATTATAATTAATAAATGGTGGTAAGTATTTAGATCAGAAATACATCATAAATCATAATATAAAGCCATCACAACTCTCAGTATTCCATATAACTTGGAACCCGGATTGTACAGGAACCTTTGAAAGTATGGATTATCATTTTAAGCTGGCATGCGTTGTGTGTGTACATTTGTTCCGGCTAATCTGAATGGGTGGATCAATTTTGATGGGACTTTCACTGGCAGATGCCAGCAGTATGAGCTCAAAGGAGCTTAGGAAAAACAAAAGGTTCCCACGGGATTTTTAAAAACCACAATATCCACGCGAACGAAGTCGCTGGTAACCGCTTGTATTATAATAAACACGTTAGATAAGAACGTTAACCTATCTAGTTACAAAGAGTTATTATAAAACTACTTAACCAACAAAGTTTTTGAGAAGCCGTTTCTCTCTGTGTACCTCCTCGTATCGGCAGATTATAGTTAGAAGCATCTCATAAATTATAAGTTATAAATCAAAATGCAACACAAGTAGGTGTACGTGTTTTCATTATAACAGATCTAAAACGTACGAGATTGAATATTTATTTTGTATTACTTTTATATTACGTCTTTATATTTTTATTTTTTTATTTATTTTATATTACTTTAATGAAATGAAATTTTATCAAATTTTATAAACATCGTTAATCAAAAACTGGTAAATGCATTTGGTGACCCATCTGCCAAGAGCTGGCGCTTCTTTAGCCGTGCAATCCAAAGAGCCATGCCCTATCTGTATTGACCTATCCAAAAATCGAAGTAGATATAGCTGTCGTTTCACGATTTACCTATATCGTGAAAAACTAGAGAGTCTTGTAACATACAAGACTCGACTCGAGGCGACTCGAGGCGGCTAATTTTTTCAAGAATGTACCTAAGCGTAAAACATCTATACTAAGTACTTATCTATACTAATATAATAAAGCGGAAGAGTTTGTTTGTTTGAACGCGCTAATCTCAGGACCTACTGGACCGATTTCAAAAATTCTTTCACTGTTGGATAAGTAAGTGATGCTTAAGTGCTATAGGCTATATATATACCACGGGCGAAGCCGGGGCAGACCGCTAGTAATATAATAAAGCGGAAGAGTTTGTTTGTTTGTACGCGCTAATTTCAGGAACTACTGGACCGATTTCAAAAATTGTTTCACCGTTGGATATGTACGTGATCCTTGAGTGCTATAGGCTATATATGTACCACGGGCAAAGCCGGGGCGGACCGCTAGTGTGCTATAATAAAATAGAGGGATTTGAACCATTGAACTCTTGGGTTTCTATTTGCCTCATTTCTAATTCAGCTATTTAGATTTCGATACACCTGCGCCAGAATATGTATGGTACTCTGCATTCTACATCGTAAATGTCAACGATCATCCCCTCAAAGACGTATTGTGCGATAAAAATAACACAATTGTCGTGTCGTCCGACAACGGGCACGCGCTTGACACGGGAGATGTGGGTCGGCGCCACGCAACGCTGACGCAACCACAGTAAACTACACCCTTTGTTTATCAACAATACTTATAACATTGTAATGGAGAACAGTCACCAGAGCCGGCGGCCTGCCGGCTTTAATATACCGCGAGGTCATTCCTTCCGCGCACTCAAAAACTGTGGAACCAACTCGCTTTGGAAGTGTTTCCACATAACTTTGACATGGTTTATTCAAGGGGCGGATCATCAAACTCCTTAAAAGCTGGCAATGCAGTAGTGGTTCCTCTGGTGCTGCAAATGTTCATGGGCGGCGGTAATCATTTAAGATCAGATGACCCGCTTATCGTTTGCCCGCAATCAATATACTTAAAAAAAAAAACTGGTCACGATCCACCTTCGAGTCGGTGTAACTGAAAGTGAATATAAATCGCCAACTCGAAACTTTCCCGAGCGAGCAGCTCGTGAAACTACAATTTGGCGGAGGTACTGTACGAGATCAGTTCACAAGTCCACTTGAAATTCGCAGCGCGTCGCCAATTGCGTTCCTTTTTATCCTTTCATTCTTAAATGTTTCTCACGAAATTCGTTTTCTGTAAAATGTCTGTATCTAGGTACCTACTAGAACTAGAGTGTAACAAATAGAATGGAATGTCATTTGTTTTATTGCGCGTTCACATGGGTTAGAGCGGGGCCGCACTGCGAAAATTATTCGAATCTATACCTAATAAATAAAATTGAAGTGTCTGTCTGTAATTTCGAAATAACTACCACATATTAAGCTCATATGGTTATTTGAACGATACCATAACCGAATCACACGTTTTTAAAATTTTTGTCTGTCTGTCTGTCTGTTTGAACGGGCTAATCTTCGGAACGGCTGAACCGATTTTGACGGGACTTTCACAGACAAGTAGAGGATTAACCAAGGAGTAACATAGGCTACTTTTTTAACCGACTTTCAAAAAAGGAGTTGTGTTGAAATCGGTAAATACAGATGTTAAAAACGCCCTGATAGGTATTTTCGCTGCGCGCGATCGCGACGGCCGACGCGGACGCTCGCGCTCCCCGCGCCGCGCCACGCGCCCCTGCGCCCTGCGCCCGCCGTACGCGGTACCGCGGTACGCCGCCGCGCGGCGGGGGGCGGGTGGACCAGAAATCTACTTATCCCTCAGGATTTGTGAAAAATCGAAATTCACGCGGGCGAAGCCGCGGGCAAAAGCTAGTATTATAATATATGCGAATATTATGCGGTTTATATTCCGCATTAATATATATATAGCTGCTCGTGCTGATTCATTGACTGACTCACTGATTGATCACCCCTCCTGTAAAATTTTGTATGAAAAATTTTTTTTTCACTAATGGTTTCGTATAGAGGACAAAAATTCATTCGGAACAAAAATATGGAGAGAGCTGATGATTGAGGATTTCAAAGACGAGCGATGGGCACGCTTAAGGTATTGAAGATAGGTGGGGGGTGCTCGAGCAAATGTCACTCGAAACGTCATCCAATTGGCTGTCAGTTGAAAAAAAATTCAAAATGGCGAAAAAAAGATGGCCGCCATACAAATTTCGTCGGTGTCCATCTCGGAGGGTATAAAAGATGGAAGAGTGGTTTCTTCACAAAAGATGATCAGGGTCCGAAGGTTTAGTTGATGAATAGAAAAAAAATTCAAAATGGCGGAGTTTATTTTTCCATAGAAAATGTATGGCGAATATTGAAGAGACTAGAAGTTGTGAACTATGCAAGGCTTTGATGCGGTTCTTTGGAGAAGTCTCAAAGAAAAATATGGGCAGACATGATGATTGAAGGTTTGGAAGATGGTTGAGGAGCCCGGGCAGGGTATTGTAGATAGGTGGGAGGTGTTAAAACAAAAATTACTCGGAACCTCATCCAATTGGCACTGAGCTGAAAAAAACCCAAATGGCGGATTCAAGATGGCGGCTATAGAAATTTCGTCGGTGTCTATCTCACCAAGTATAAAAGATGGAAGAGTGGTTTCTTGGCAAAAGATGATCAAGACCTAAAATCTACTTGATGAAGAGAAAAAAAATCAAGATGGTGGTATTTATTTTTTATACAAAATTTTTGTAGGGTGGGGTAGGGGCAGGGGCAGGGGTAGGGGCAGGGGCAGAGGCAGGGGCAGGGGCAGCGGTAGGGGTAGTGGTAGGGGTCGGGGTAGGGTTTAGGGCTAGGGGTAGAGGTAGAGGTAGAGGTAGGTAGGTAGAGGTAAGGGGTAAGGGTAGGGGTAGGGGTAGAGGTAGAGGTTGATATTTAGTGGTAGGGGTAGGGTTAGGGGTAGAAGTAGAGGTAGGGGTAGGGATAGAGGTAGAGGTTAGAGGTAGGTAGAGTTTGGGGTAGGGGTAGAGGTAGGGGCAGGGGTAGGGGTATAGGTAGGGGCAGGGGCAGGGGCAGGAGCAGGGGCAGGGGTAGAGGTAGGTAGGTAGAGGTAGGGGTAGGGTTTAAGGGTAGGGGTAGTGGTAGGGTTTAAGGGTAGGGGTAGGGGTAAGGGTAGGGGTAGGGGTAGAGGTAGAGGTAGGTAGGTAGAGGTTGAGTGTATGGAACTTCGTTCCATCCAGGTGTCTTTTGACACCTCTCAAGTTTTTTTTTTCACTGATGGTTTCGTATAGAAGACAAAATTTCATGCAAATGAAAGATATGTAAAGATCAGATTGAGGATTTGGAAGACGGGTGAGGAGCATGGCCAGGGTATTGAAGATAGGTCGGAGGTGCTCAAACAAAAATTACTCGAAACCTCATCCAATTGGCAGTGAGCTTAAAAAAAATTCAAAATGGCGGATTCAAGATAGCTGCCATAAAAATTCAGAGGTGCACAAACAAAAACTACTCGAAACCCCGCGGTCCGCTTTAGCGGGCCGCGCACCCACGCGCCATACTAGTTAATATATATATAGCTGCTCGTGCTGATTCATTGACTGACTCACTGATTGATCACCCCTCCTGTAAAATTTTGTATGAAAAATTTTTTTTTCACTAATGGTTTCGTATAGAGGACAAAAATTCATTCGGAACAAAAATATGGAGAGAGCTGATGATTGAGGATTTCAGAGACGAGCGACGGGCACGCTTAAGGTATTGAAGATAGGTGGGGGGTGCTCGAGCAAATGTCACTCGAAACGTCATCCAATTGGCAGTCCGCTGAAAAAAAATTCAAAATGGCGAAAAAAAGATGGCCGCCATACAAATTTCGTCGGTCTCCATCTCGGAGGGTATAAAAGATGGAAGAGTGGTTTCTTCGCAAAAGATGATCAAGATCCAAAGGTCTACCCGATGAATAGAAAAAAAATTCAAAATGGCGGAATTTATTTTTCCATAGAAAATGTATGGCGAATATTGAAGAGACTACAAGTTGTAAACTATGCAAGGCTTTGATGCGGTTCTTTGGAGAACTCTCAATGCAAAATATGGGAAGACATGATGATTGAGGGTTTGGAAGATGGTTGAGGAGCCCGGGCAGGGTATCGCAGATAGATGGGAGGTGCTCTAACAAAAATTACTCAAAACCTCATCCAATTGGCATTGAGCTGAAAAAAAAAACAAAATGGCGGATTCAAGATGGCGGCTATACAAATTTCGTCGGTGTCTATCTCACCAAGTATAAAAGATGGAAGAGTGGTTTCTTGGCAAAAGATGATCAAGAACTAAAGATCTACAATTTGATGAACAGAAAAAAATCAAGATGGCAAAATTTATTTTTTTCACAATATGTGGCGAATATTGAAGAGACTATAAGTTGGGAAACTATACAAGACTTTGATACGGTTCCTTTTCAAAATTTGTTTTTATGGAAGAACTCTCCTTCTGGCAAATGATTCGGAGAAAAAAATTTGGAGAGTGATGATGATCGAGGGTTCCTCATTCATCTTCCAGATGGATGAGGAGCACGGCCAGGGTTAAAGATGCTGAAAATGATAGAAGAAGGTGGAGGCTGCTAAAACAAAAATAATACTGAAATCCCCGCGGTCCGCTTTAGCGGGCCGCGCAGCCAAGCGCCCTACTAGTTAATATATATATAGCTGCTCGTGCTGATTCATTGACTGACTCACTGATTGATCACCCCTCCTGTAAAATTTTGTATGAAAAATTTTTTTTTCACTAATGGTTTCGTATAGACGACAAAAATTCATTCGGAACAAAAATATGGAGAGAGCTGATGATTGAGGATTTCAGAGACGAGCGAATGGCACGCTTAAGGTATTGAAGATAGGTGGGGGGTGCTCGAGCAAATGTCACTCGAAACATCATCCAATTGGCAGTGAGCTGAAAAAAAATTCAAAATGGCGAAAAAAAGATGGCCGCCATACAACTTTCGTCGGTCTCCATCTCGGAGGGTATAAAAGATGGAAGAGTGGTTTCTTCGCAAAAGATGATCAAAATCCAAAGGTCTACTCGATGAATAGAAAAAAAATTCAAAATGGCGGAATTTATTTTTCCATAGAAAATGTATGGCGAATATTGAAGAGACTACAAGTTGTAAACTATGCAAGGCTTTGATGCGGTTCTTTGGAGAACTCTCAAAGAAAAATATGGGAAGACATGATGATTGAGGGTTTAGAAGATGGATGAGGAGCCCGGGCAGGGTATTGTAGATAGATGGGAGGTGCTCAAACAAAAATTACTCAAAACCTCATCCAATTGGCACTGAGCTGAAAAAAAAACAAAATGGCAGATTCAAAATGGCGGCCATACCGTCAGCCTCTATCTCACTAAGCATAAAAGATGGAAGAGTGGTTTCTTGGCAAAATATGATCAAGACCTAAATTCTACTTGATGAACAGAAAATAAACCGGTCAAGTGCGAGTCAGACTCGCGCACCGAGGGTTCCGTACTCCAGAAGTATAAGTACAATCTGTTTTTCATTAGTTTGTCTTAAAAGGTAAGGTGCTAATGAAGCTAGGCCTCTAAATTGTATGAGCGCTCATACAACTCAGAGGTCTATACTGTACTGTCTGTACTGTACTGAAAACTGTACTGTACTGTCTGTTTTGGATAAAAATCGGGTTTAAAAAGCATCAACAACTTTTTATCATTTGGTTTGTATTTTAAATTGTTTAGTCAACTCTCCACCACCACCATCACAGGTACAGCTTTTTTACGACCCACGGCTGTGCAAATGTCTCTTCTCTCATAGGAGAGGGATTTAGAGCTTAGAGCCGCCACGCTTCTCTAATGTGGGTTGGCGGGCTGTAACGAATATTGTCACATGATATTGATAATAACCGGGAACGACTGCTTAACGTGCTCTCCGAGGCACGGGGGTGAAACACCGCCAACTATCAACTCCGGGCTGACACTGAGAATTTCTTGATAAAAAACCCTACAATAATTTGCCCGACCCGGGAATTGAATCCGGGACCTCGTGATCTGCAGTCGAATATAATACCCCTAGACCAACGAGGTAGTAAGTCACCTCTAGGAACACCTAATTTCACATCTCCGGTACCTACTTATCAATGTTACCCATGTCTACTGTATATACCCATACTACTCAATTCAAAAAATAAAAATAGATTCAATAATTTATTTATGATTTTAATCTGTGGTTTTCTACCTGTACTTTTTAGCAGTGCAAAGCTGTAAGAAGTTTTTATCATAGACCACGAAAAATAAGGTTTTTACTGTATTTTTTACTTTGTACGGATTAAGTACTAAAGCGACAATTTATGATAATTATTCAGAGAGCAAAAAGTGTCAAGATGATTTCGGAAATCATTTTGTTTTAATAATAATAGAACAAGATAAATGTAGTTCTTATAAAAAATAACATTACTTAGTTATATATATAGTTTTTAATTCTTATTAATATTATGTCAAACTTTTTAGAGGAGTTTGGCTGATGTTTTTTTTTTAAATCCGTAGACTGAAAAAAAAAAACAAAACAAAAGGCGGTAAAAAAAAATATGTTTTACCTTTCTTTCTACGTTGCATTCCTTCTGCGTAGAGTGATTTAATTGTTCTCAACATATTTTTAAAGATTTTCAATCTTAAAATATATATTAATATTTAATTACATATTTCAGACTGTATTAATCTATTAAATTAGTCTTAGTAATTAGTATTAAAGTTAAGTTACTATTGTTAAGTTAAGTGTTTAGCCGATTTCCTGGTAAGTGACAAAATTTTATTACTGAGATAGAATTATGGCGTCTTTTCTTCGCACCGTGCAAGTCAAGGAAACTGCTAATCTCGATGCACCTACTCGAGAAGTTCTCTTATATAATATTCCCGGTGACGGGAACTGCATGTTTTCAGCTCTGTCTTTTCATATATACGGTCATATAAACCGATCTCAGGAAATACGATCGCGTATAGTTGGAGGGATTGTATCGAACTGGGATCGATATGGCATGTTTACAATGCGTCGTGACGAAAGCCCGTATGTGTCAGCTGAAGAATATTGCAATGAAATGATGCAAAACGGAATTTACGGCACTACCACAGAATTGTCGATGGCAGGGGAAATATATAAAGATTATATGTTTAAACTGTATATAGATGGTGTTTATGCGCAAACATTCGGCACCGGACCTATAGAAAAAATGATCGGTTTTACAGGGCACCTCACGAGCGGTCATTTTGATGTTTTCATCGAAAAGAACGTAAATCAGGTCCCTTCACAAAATAGTAATTATAACGATATCCATTTGCCCAGCAGTGGGCAAATCTATAGGGCTGAATCTCCAACGTTTACGGAGTCACAGTCCTATAGTTTACATCTGAATAGTAATACTTTAAGCAATGAATCATTAATGACTATTAGTAATACAGAATGTTCTTTGCCAATTAGTAAGCATATACTGATAAATGAAAGTATAATATCTCCTACTTTCACGCAGTCGCAACCCTATTGTTTAAATGTTAATAGTAATAGTTCTGGCAATGTCTCATTAATCACCATGGTTAACGAAGAACGTTCTTTGGCAAGCGATGGGCAAATACTGATAAATGAATTTGCATCTCCAACTTTTACAGACTCGCAGCTTAGTAGGATAAACTATAGCCTTAGTCCATGTAAAGTCGTATTAGAGCAATTGCCTGTTGATAACCTACACGTAACAGAACGATTACAAAATAAAACTAATAGAAACGATATGTATCAACAAAACTGTAAACGTTCACGTGGTAGGCCAAAAAAGCAAGTAACTGTAGCTGAAAAAAAACGTAAGCATTTGGAGGCTGTTTTGCGTTACCAAAAACATAAGCCACAATCTCACAGGAAAGCCGTGCATCGGTATACAGCTGCACATCCCGAAGTGAACCAAGAGGCAGTACATCGATATACAGCCGCACACCCCGAAGTGCACAGAGAAGCTGTCCAACGGTATACTGCTGCACACCCCGACATGCACCGAGAGGCCGTACAAGTATATAACGCTGCGCATCCTGAAGTAACTCGACAGGCTGCGTTAAGATATCAAAGCTTGCATCCTCAAACTCATCGTGAATGTGTTAGTAAATATTCTAAAACACATCGAGATGAAATACGTCGAATCAGAAATATTCCTTTAGAAATACGTGGGCTGGGTTTAACGGGTGCACTGAAAGGTAACGATTTAGATAAAATTAAACCGATTCATTTAAAATATTCTCTTATGTGTGAAGAAACTTATAAATGTATTTACTGCAGTGCAAGACTTTTTGATGAAGAAAAGTCTCGCACAAAGTGGTGCTGTGGACAGGGCAAATATAACGTTGACCCACTCGGACCACTAGATGCCGAGTTTTACGCAAACCAAAATTTTTTAAAAAACGCTAGAGCATATAATAATCTGTTCAGTTTTTCAGCGCTAGGTACAACTCACGGCTTTCAAAGACCTGCGGGTCACGGTCCTAACTTAGTGAAAGTTCAAGGGCGTATTTACCATCGCGTCTTTGATTTGGCTTATAGTGGTAGCACAAATAATACAGCATTATATATACACGACGGAGAAGAGCATCAAAGATTAGGAAATCAACAAAATTTGTGCCCCAATCTTATCAAGGAGATTTACGTGTACTTAAAAAATAATAATCCCTTGATAAAAGATTTACACTTATTAAATAATCACCCAAGTTCAGAAGCTCGATTAATTTTTCAAAACACAAGTCGACGTACTCATGGACCGATATTAGGAGATAGACCGGTGTCGAATGAGCTTGCAGGTTTGATTGAAACTTCAAACGAACATCACCCGCGAGCAGTAGTAATATGGAAAATTGGTGAAGCAAAACCACACACAGTACACTACTTACATCCCGCATATGAAGCGTTTCAGTATCCTTTACTGTTTCCTAGAGCTCCTGAAAGATATTCCATTGATATTAAAGATAAAGCTGGCAATAAACTAAGCCAAGTAAAATACTATCGTTGTCAACTCTTATCTGAAGAGCGGTTTGCGATCTTACGACGCCTTTCGCAAGAATACTTTGTTGACATGTGGTGCCGGACCGAAGAAGAGCGTCTACAATATTTCAAAGGTATTCAAAGCGAACTAAGAATTGCAACCCGACGTGAAATCGACGAAACGATCGCAGGTGAAGGCATACGACCCGGTAAAGTATATTTACCGGCGAGTCTTACGAATAGCCCACGTTATATGCAGATCAAGTACCATGATGCTATGGCCATTGTTGCACGGTTGGGAAAACCAAGCTTTTTCCTCACTGTTACATGTAACCCGAAATGGCCAGAAATAACCAACAGTTTATATCCCGGTCAACAGTCAACAGATCGCCCTGATTTGTGTGTGAGAGTATTTCAACTAAAGTTGTCAATACTGTTGAAAAAAATCAGATCAAAAGACTTCTTTGGTACCATTGTGTCAATTCTACATGTTATAGAATTCCAGAAAAGGGGTTTACCTCACGCACACATTACGTTCCGTGTAGAAGGAGGAGGGCCCATCGATAGTATGGATATTGATAAATTTATTCAAGCAACTATACCTCCACCGGAACAGGGACGACTGAGACAACTGGTTTTGCAACACATGGTGCACGGCCCATGTGGAACAGAAAGGTCACCCTGCTACGATCAAGCTGCTGGGAAATGTTCGAAAAAATTCCCTAAAAGTTACACTGAAGTGACGTACACGGATGAACGAGGCTCAGTACACTACAAACGTCCAGCTGGCGAACAGCCGGCAATTCGTGAACGAAATCAAACTTCAGTCACTAACAGGTGGATTGTGCCGTACAACCCGGCGATACTATTGATGATGGAGTGTCATTGCAATTTGGAAATTGCATCCACCTCCAAAGTGGTTAAATACCTTTACAAGTATCTGCACAAAGGTCCCGATCACGCAAAAGCGGGGGTGACAGAAGTATTCGACGAAATAGAACACTACGCTCAATATCGATATGTGAGCGCCTCAGATGCAATGTGGCGTCTATTGGAGTTTGACATCAGCTGCAGATACCCAACTGTTGTTGCACTACCGGTACATTTACCCGACGGAGACGCGATTGTTTTCCGTACCGGAACCGAGGCGCAAGCATCAGAAAATTACATGTCCAAATTGAAAATTTACATGACGAGGCCTCCAGATCCTGAGTTGGATGAATGTACTTACATAATGTTTTATGAAAGGTACAATGTCGAAACTCAGGTCCGGCCTAATCCAACTGTAAAAGTGTTGGCTCATGAATCTGGAAAATATTTTATTACAAAAAGAGTACGAGGCGAAATCGTGGCTCGAATTGTCTTTATATCTCCTACACTCGGTGAACTTTATTTTCTGCGAATGTTACTCATGCGTTATCCGTGCCGGAGCTACGACGAACTGCGAACTGTCAACAATATAATTTACGACACTTTTCAAAAAGCAGCGTTCGAACGTGGTATTCTGAACGATAACCAGGAGTATGAATCGGCAATAGAAGAGGCAGCCGGCTTCAAGACCGGCAAAGGTTTACGTCAGCTTTTCTTCGCACTTATCATGGACGGTGCCCCAGCCCTTCTGTTATGGGATAAATACCGTGATCATTTGTGCGATGATTATCACAGAGGATGTGAATCTGAAATAGAAGCCGCTTACGACCACGGCCTTAGAGACATTGAACAAATGTTACGTGCTCATGGTCGCTCGCTGTCAGATTTCGGTTTGCCAGACATAAGACACAGCATAACCGAGCTTGACAGAGAAACTGGAAGATGGAATGATGAGGCGACTGCCATATTAAATGAATGGGAGTCCAAATTAAATTCGCAGCAACGGGCTATTTATAACACAGTCATATTACTTACTGAAGATGATTGTGAAGATACGCACCCGGTTTTCATCGACGGTCCCGCTGGCACCGGAAAAACCATCTTGCTTAACGTGATTGCTGCAAAAATTCGTTCTAATGGACATATTGCCCTATGTACGGCTTCCACGGGTATAGCTGCACTAAATCACGATGGAGGTGTCACAGCACATTCAATGTTTAAGCTTCCGTTAGACTTTGAAGGTGGTAATGCAGTGTGGGGAATTTCGAACAACTCTCAAAGAGCAGCGTTGATCAAAGCAGCACGTCTTATCATTATCGATGAGGCACCAATGGCTCACAGGTACCTGCTTGAAACAATTGACCGCGGTCTCAAAGATCTAATGGAATGCAATACCAAACCCTTTGGAGGCAAAGTGTTAGTATTAGCTGGTGATTTTAGACAAATACCACCAGTGATAACAGGAGCAGGAGAACGTGACATATGCCGGGCCTCAATAAAAAATTCTGAAATTTGGCACTACGTTCAAAAATTCAAGTTAACTGAAAATCAGCGTGCAAAAGAAGACCCCTATTTTGCTAACTTTGTATTGAGTATTGGAGAAGGTGAAGCTGAAACAACTGAAGAAGATTTATTAATTTTAAAAAATATCAATTACGTAAATAGCTTGCAACAATTAATTTATATTATATATCCAAAGTACGAAGTCTGTGACCCAGAAAATATATGTAAAAGGGCGATTCTATCGTGAACTAATGAAAACATAAGAGATATTAATCAAAAAATACTTGAATTGATACCTGGACCAATGACTATCTGTTACAGTGCCGACACTACTGACCACCTGAATGACAACTCAGCTGAACGATTAGAAGGCAATGTTTTAAATTCTATCACAGCACCCGGTGTGCCCGATCATGACTTGAAACTGAAAGTAGGCGCGGTCGTAATACTTATTCGAAATATCAGTTTCACACACCGTTTAGTTAATGGTACTAAATTAATTATAGATCAAGTCTCAAAATTCACTCTGTTAGCGCATCACCCAAATAGTAGTGAGCCCATCGTCATACCTCGCATAACTTTTAAATTTAAAATAGGGCGAAACGGTGTAGAAATGACACGCAAGCAATTCCCTGTCAAGTTGGCTTATGCTATGACGTTCAATAAATCTCAAGGGCAAACTCTTGATCGTGTGGGAGTAGATCTAAGAAGTGATGTTTTTTCACATGGACAACTATACGTTGCTTTGGGCAGAGTGCGGCACAGTCACAATTTGCAAGTCTTGGTCCCGCCAGAAAGAGTTAGCAGAAATTACGCTCTTACTAAAAATATAGTTTATAAATCACTACTGACCTAAAATTCAAAAGAAAATCGGACAAAAACAGTAATATGTAAATAATATTATGTAATGTGTAATATAAGTAGGTAGATAGCGTTGTAATAGAATATACTTAAACAATATTATGTTCACTTTCTATACTTTTCTTTGTGTTATTATTATTTTATTTCAATAATTTTAAATGGCTTAATATACCAAACATTAAATTTTCAATCATAATACCTTACTTTATTCTTACTTCACAAATACCCCCAGTCAGAAACTTAAGATGTTACAGTAATATAAGGGTTTTTTACTATAACACATCTGAATCACAGGGATCTTTTGTTTCATATATCAAAACATATTTTTAAATATGTAAGTCATTATTCTAAGATGTAAGTAGATATTTTTTTAATTATGCTGTTTTTCATATTTATTTAAGGATTAATGCTTAATAACGACACAATATTTGTTTTAATGTTTATTTTAAGTATTTATTTATGTATCGTGGAGCAAGGTGGCAAAAATATTTAAATTTTTGTAATATTTTTGCTAAATTGCAATAGGTCTCATTATTCAGGCATGCAGAATATTTTTTACCCGATTACGTTAAAGCCAAAAGTAACGGTTATGATTTTAGCAGTCTATGTACATATGTTTATAGTTAAATTTTAATTCTGTTTTAAATGTCTGTTAATGGGAGAACCACGTAAAAAAAAACGAGCTGATGCCATACCTCCTGGGTGGCTTGGAAACTGGCCCACTACACTTTTTATATTATAAAGTAATACGTACCTACACGAAAAAGTTTATACGTATTTATAATATAAAGAATTATAGTGAGCCAGTTTTCGAGCTACCGAAGCTAATTTCACTGTTTCAGATATTCATTTTGTTGCTAAGTTTCTTTAGTGATATGACTCCCAGGGTGATGTGACCTGAAGATGATGACTAAATTCTTAATACAATATACCTATACCTACTAAAAATCAAAACGGTTACACACCAAAGCTATAAATCCAAGCGGACTCCTGTTTCTGTTGTTTACTCGGTCCGTCCACGCGGTCCGCTTTAGCGGGCCGCGCACGCACGCGCCGTACTAGTTAATATATATATAGCTGCTCGTGCTGATTCATTGACTGACTCACTGATTGATCACCCCTCCTGTAAAATTTTGTATGAAAAATTTTTTTTTCACTAATGGTGTCGTATAGAGGACAAAAATTCATTAAGAGGAAAAATATGGAGAGAGCTGATGATTGAGGATTTCAGAGACGAGCGACGGGCACGCTTAAGGTATTGAAGATAGGTAGGAGGTGCTCGAGCAAATGTCACTCGAAACGTCATCCAATTGGCAGTCAGCTGAAAAAAAATTCAAAATGGCGAAAAAAAGATGGCCGCCCTACAAATTTCGTCGGTCTCCATCTCGGAGGGTATAAAAGATGGAAGAGTGATTTCTTCGCAAAAGATGATCAGGATCCAAAGGTCTACTTGATGAATATAAAAAAAATTCAAAATGGCGGACTTTATTTTTCCATAGAAAATGTATGGCGAATATTGAAGAGACTACAAGTTGTGAACTATGCAAGGCTTTGATGCGGTTCTTTGGGGATGTCTCAAAGAAAAATATTCAAAGACATGATGATTGAGGGTTTGGAAGATGGTTGAGGAGCCCGGGCAGGGTATTGTAGATAAGTGGGAGGTGCTCAAACAAAAAATACTCGAAACCTCATCTAATTGGCACTGAGCTGAAAAAAACCTCAAAATGGTGGATTTAAGATGGCGACTATACAAATTTCGTCGGTGTTTATCTCACCAAGTATACAAGATGGAGGAGTGGTTTCATGGATAAAGATGATCAATACCTAAAGATCTACTTGATGAGCAGAATGATTCGAAGAAAAAATATGGAGTGATAATGATCGAGGATTAGGAATATGGGAGAGATAGGTGGAGGCTGCTCAAACCAAAATACCCGAAAGCGAAACCTCGCGGTCCGCTTGCGGGCCGCGCACCCACGCGCCATACTAGTTTTAATATATTTTTCTCGCGAATTTTAAATCGCATGTGCGTGCAGCTTCATACATTCCCATATGTCACAGAATTTTGCGAAAAAATTCGCGTGAATAAATTTCGCAGTGCGGCCTAGGCCTTAGGGTACAACTCGACCGCAATAAAATCGACCAAATGGTCGAGTTGTCCACATCCAAATTTTTGATGGTCAACTCGACGAATAGCAGAATACTGAGTTGTTTATGTACAGTCGAATACAAAAAGTGTAACGCACGACCTTTTGTCGAGTCGCACACCTTCTACTTCTTCTTCTTCTTCCCTGTAAAAACGGGTCTTCACCAAAATAAAAAATTGGTTATCTTTAAAGTCGGTTTACGGACGATAATTTTACGTGATAACGTCATAAGAAAACAAAGAGAGATGGATTTGTCACAAGCCGAACGCTGAGGCCGATCGTGCCTTCTCTATCGCTTGTTCCGCGCTCTCGCTGGCACGCGGAACGTGACATTGAGTCATTTCGATTTAAGTCATTGATTCATTCATCGATTTATAAGACGTTATCACGTCAAGAATTGCCAACTTTTGTGTTGTCAACACGTGTTGGTTGATGGCAATTTTTCTCTATCATGACTCAAAAGTAGAAAAAAATCAGCCAAGTGCGAGTCGGGCCTCGCTCTTTCAGGGTTCCGTACATAATTATGAACAATATAATATTTTGGGTCTAAGAAATATTTAATTTCCGAGTTAGACATCGCGAGAAACCGTGAAAGAAAAACGCAAAATAAGTTCGTTTGTTTTGGTCACAGCTTATAAACTATTTTATGAATCGTTGTTTTCAGTATTTGTTGTACAAATAGAGCATATAGTACATAATATACCGAAATATCATATTCCTAACTAGTTTAGTTTTTTAGATAGCCCCCGTCACAAAAATGGTCTAAAATTGACAATTTTGATGACCCCCCATTTCCTTACTTTTTAAGCAAAAAATTAAAAAAATATATATTCGTACTCTACTCAATGAGCTCTAAACAATGATACCCCACAAGCTAGGGTAAGAAAAAAAATTTTTTTTCTGGCTCCTTTCTCATGTATGGGAGCCCCCCTGAAAAATAATTTAATTCAATTTTTAATTCAATATTTGATTTTGGGTCAACGTTTTACACCAAATACCAAAATTTCAGGTTTGTAACTCATTTCGTCTGCGAGCTAGAGACCTGTGACCGGCGGACAGACGGACAGACAGACAGACAGACAGACAGACAGACAGCCGAGTGACATTAATAGGGCTCCGTTTTTACCCTTTGGGTACGGAACCCTAAAAACCACCTGTCTAATTTACCTATTGCTGAAAAAGAAAAAACTTTTACTTCCAAAAACAGCCCAAAAGTGTAATTTTTACCTAAAATCAATTATGTACTTTCGAAAGTAAAAGTACCATGTAACTGTGAATTACAAGTAAAGTAAGTATACCTACTTAACATTTTGCACTGAGACGCTGTTTGGTCTATCTAGATTTTGGTGAATATACAGTCATGTAATCGTGACGCGGGTCACGTTTTGTGTGACAAGAATACATCGGTGGCGTCTACACACCCGCCCTCCGTGACAGAGATCTCTATAGTGCAGTCTCGTGTGTAATTTATTTGGACGATAACTGAAATGTATTACCTCGACTGTCTCATGAAAGTGTAGACAGGTGGTAATTTAATTCTGTAGCAAGTTGGCTGCTATTATGTAGATAATAGTGGCAAGTTCACTTCCCTTTGTCAAATTACATTTATAATGTAAAAACTAAAAAAATACTAAATATGTCTTACTGCGTTAAGTCAGCCACTCACCACTCAGTCCTCGTGGCCTGCCGTCGCCTGCGACTTAGAAATACGCCTAATAGTATAATTTACGCCTTATTCTTGTCATTTGTCGTAACTCGTATCGCATGTGTGAAGTGTTGGGCGTGTAATTAACTAATTTATTAGGACGAGATGAGGACCCACTTTTTAAGGGGACATAAAGGGGGTTCAAGATTTTTGGACCTCAATTTGAAAACCGCAATGGATTTCATATTTAGGATTCAATAAATACATTTCAGACATTTCAGACTGACATGTTTACCTAGCATGGTTTTGTAATATTGCGTGCCGTAATGTATTTGGCTTTACCTGTATTGCCTCCGTCTATTAGAAAAAATAAAAATCAGCCAAGTGCGAGTCGGGCCTCGCTCTTTCAGGGTTCCGTACATAATTATGAACAATATAATATTTTGGGTCTAAGAAATATTTAATTTCCGAGCTAGACATCGCAACAAACCGTGAAAGAAAAACCCAAAAAAATGTTCGTTTATTTTGGTCACAGCTTATAAACTATTTAATAAATCGTTGTTTTCAGTATTTGTTGTTTAAATAGAGCATATAGTACATAATATACTGAAATATCATATTCCCAACTAGTTTAGTTTTTGAGATAGCCCCCGTCACAAAAATGGTCTAAAACTGACAACTTTGATGGCCTCCCATTCCCTTATTTTTTGAGATAAAAATTAAAAAATATATATATTTGTACTCTACTTAATGAGCTCTAAACAATGATACCCCACAAGCTAGGGTCAAGAAAAATTTTTTTTTTCCGGCTCCTTTTTCATGTATGGGAGCCCCCCTGAAAAATAATTTAATTCAATTTCTAATTCAATATTTGATTTTGGGTTAACGTTTTACACTAATAAATTGAAAATTTAATAAACCCCCGACATTCGCCATTTTGTGGCGGCGGCCATCTTGAATTTGCAATAGTGCTATTCTGCTAGTCAAGCCCTTTCATTTGATACCCATATTGAGGGTGTTGTGATAAAATATGTAATCCGCCATTTTGTAGCGGCGGCCATCTTGGATCGATTTTCATCAAACATAGCTAACAACACTCTCGACTAATTCACCTTTCAAACAAAAAAAACCGCATTCAAATCGGTCCACGCGTTTGAGCGCCACAGGGGAACAGACAGACACACACACACACACACACACACACACACACACAGACACGTGAAACTTATAACACCCCGTCGTTTTTTCGTCGGGGGTTAAATACCAAAATTTCAGGTTTGTAACTCATTTCGTCTGCGAGCTAGAGACCTGTGACCGGCGGACAGACGGACAGACAGCCGAGTGACATTAATAGGGCTCCGTTTTTAGGGTTCCGTACCCGAAGGGTAAAAACGGAGCCCTATTAATGTCACTCGGCTGTCTGTCTGTCTGTCTGTCTGTCTGTCTGTCTGTCTGTCTGTCCGTCTGTCCGCCGGTCACAGGTCTCTAGCTCGCAGACGAAATGAGTTACAAACCTGAAATTTTGGTATTTAGTGTAAAACGTTAACCCAAAATCAAATATTGAATTAGAAATTGAATTAAATTATTTTTCAGGGGGGCTCCCATACATGAAAAAGGAGCCGGAAAACAAAAATTTTTCTTTACCCTAGCTTGTGGGGTATCATTGTTTAGAGCTCATTAAGTAGAGTACAAATATATATTTTTTTAATTTTTATCTCAAAAAATAAGGGAATGGGAGGCCATCAAAGTTGTCAGTTTTAGACCATTTTTGTGACGGGGGCTATCTCAAAAACTAAACTAGTTGGGAATATGATATTTCAGTATATTATGTACTATATGCTCTATTTAAACAACAAATACTGAAAACAACGATTTATTAAATAGTTTATAAGCTGTGACCAAAATAAACGAACATTTTTTTGGGTTTTTCTTTCACGGTTTGTTGCGATGTCTAGCTCGGAAATTAAATATTTCTTAGACCCAAAATATTATATTGTTCATAATTATGTACGGAACCCTGAAAGAGCGAGGCCCGACTCGCACTTGGCTGATTTTTTACCCTTCAGGTACGGAACCCTAAAAACCGTAACAATTTGCATAGGCTTCACACACAAAAATAAAACATTAAAATAAACACAGAGAAAACCCCGAGCCGGAGCATTTCGTCCAAATGAATCGCTTTTGTTGTTTCTAGTCATAGTCTAGCTATCATAATAGTTCAACATCGATAGTACTCACCTGCACTGCGCAGTACGCCAACCCACGCTATTGCAAAAATAGAGGTTTTTTTTGCTGACCCTGGATCTACAAGTAGGTAGTTACCATGAAGATTCGTCAGTTTAGCGGAATAATAACAAAATGTTTTTGTTTTTCGCTGTATATCATGGATCTCAACTTCTATTCAACAATAATTTATTTAATTAATACCCTAATAGTGCAACAGTCGTCGGGCGTGGAATGAGGACCGAAAGGTCGACGGTTCAAATGCCACCCGTTGCACTATTTTCATACCTAGATACTCCTACTAACACAAGCTAAGCTTATTTAAAGAGGAAACTAAAATATTAGTCATGTTCAGCATAGGCTCTTTTAAAAAAAGTGTGTGTACCTACTTATGTACACGCGTAAGAAGTTATATTTCTTTGCATGCAAATAATTAATTCTAATTAGACATAATTTAGAAAAAAATAACATTGTGCGTGACTGGTGACAGTCAACACGCTCACAGGCATTGCTTCACTGTACGGTCGCTGAGCGGTGGTGATATCCTGTACCACAAGCGCGCCTTCATTACGCAGGCTGGAGCGTGCGCGAACACAGGCGTCCTTTGTGCTGTTTCAGCTGCGCGCCAAGGACACGCGGCGGAACGAGCCAAACAATCGTTTATTATGACGTCGCGTAATTAAAAACATTCGTGTGTTCATGGCATTCGATGGTTCATGGGCATCGCCAAGGGGAAACAGGAGGGAGTAGCCGCCCCCCCTCCCCTAAGGATTTGAAATAATATAGCCAAATGCGACCACCCACTAAAGATTTGTATAAATATAGCCAAATGCAACCAAACAAAAGTCCTTAATTCAGTCCCTTGATTTTGAATTAATAACTAGTTACCTATGTTTACAAGTTTTCAGTCAAGTGAAGTCAAGAGCTTGCATCTAACACTTACTTTACAGTTTCATAACTTCGACTGTACCTAAAATTCTCATACTTTTCTAATCCTCCACAAGTATATATAAAATTTAAAAAACCCCCGACATTCGCCATTTTGTGGCGGCGGCCACCTTAGATTTGCAATAGTGCTATTCTACTAGTCAAGCCCTTTCATTTGATACCCATATTAAGGGAGTTGTGAAAAAATATGTAATCCGCCATTTTGTAGCGGCGACCATCTTGGATTCATCAAACATAGCTAACAACACTCTCGACTGCTTCATCTTTCAAACGAAAAAACCGCATTGAAATCAGTCCACCGTTCCGTTTGAGCGCTACAGGGGAACAGACAGACACACACACACACACACACACAGACACGTCAAACTTATAACACCCTGTCGTTTTTGCGTCGGGGGTTAATAAATATGAACTCTCCCCCCTTGCCCATCACCTGGCGGCGCTCTTGCGTGTGCTATTTCACGGAGACGTGGTCACTAACTGCAGTGGGCCTCATTCAAAAGCTCACAGACTCGGCGGGCGATGGAGAAAGCTTTATGCTCGGGGCTTCTCTATGCGATCGACAAATTAGAAGCGAAGAACTAGAGTCGCCGACATAGCTGTGGCAATGATAGACATTTGGCACATAACTTGAAGAACCGATAGACAGAGGATCCCGTAGAATATTATATTTCTACGCGACGAGTCATCGCTACCGTCCGGTCGCGGTGCCCGAAATAAAAAAGCATCAAAGGGGTGGCACTTAAAACGATGTCTTCAGCGCGTGTTTTGCCTTAAAAATAACGCACTGCAGTGACTTGTGCAGCACTAGTGAGTTAAGTGTAGTGTTATTTTAACCACACTGATCACAGAGGCTCCGCACGAGTGCGCGCAATGAACGCCGTCGCTTCGGTCCTCTCTACAATCATTAAATGATTGATTCCAGGGCTGACACCGGTAACATTATTAAAAGTTTAAAAAAAATATTAAGTAAATGTTTTAAAACATAATTGTTTAAAGGTTTGATAATCAAAGCTTGTTAGTGACTTCGTTTAATTCATCTATACCCGAGAGCTAGAGCTAGAGACCGCCAAGCCGCATTGGAGCAGCGTGGCGGGTAGACGGTGCAACGGTAGTAGCAAGCTCTAAATACCTCTCTCCTATGAGAGAGGAGGCCTGTGTCCAGTAGTGTACGTAAAGAAACTACCTAAACCTGAAGATTTGAATTCCAAGAAAATAATCTATAATATAATAAAACTGTAACAGATCCAATTCTGTACATTGAAGTTATTTTGAAAATTTTTATTGGAGGGCACTCTATAATCGATACTGAAGCCAAAACTGCAATTTTTTTCATTTTTGTCTGTCTGTCTGTCTGTCTGTCTGTCTGTCTGTCTGTCTGTCTGTATCTTGGCCGCGCATCACGCCGAAACTACTGAACGGATTCAAATGAAACTTGGTACGATTTGAGTTTATACTCCGAGGTAGGACATAGGATACTTTTCATCCCGAAATTCGGCACGGTTCCCTTGGGAGAGGGGAAGAAAGTTAAAACGTGTATTTAGCTGTAATTCATTAACGGGTAGTTCGATTTCACTCATTCTTTTTTTGTTCGAAAGGTAGTACTTCAAGTATTATCCCGTAAATATTTCAAGGTCATAGGTTTTTTAGTTCAGAAATGACAGACATTTATTGCGTTCAAATAACTTGAGACCCGGATCTTTGCACGTACGGCTTATTTTAAACTGGTGTGCGTTTAAATTTATGTTTGTCGATCTGTCTATTAGTTCCAGCTAATTTCCGAAACGGCTGGATCGATTTTGACGGAACTTTCAATGGCAGATAGATGATGTTATAAGGAGTAACTTAGGCTACATTTAGTTTGGGTACATAAAATAATTATGGGATCCGATCCGATCCTATATAAATCCTATAAACACGCGAACGAAGTTGCGGGGGTCAGCTAGTTCTTGAATAATTTAGACGTGCACTGAGGAGAAATTTTTGAAATTCCATCCCTAAAGTGGTGAATTCAAAAACCTAAATCCGCGCAGACGAAGTCGCGGGCATTAGTTAGTAAGGTACGAAAACAATGCTGTAAGTAACAAATTCTGCCTTCTTCAAACCAGAATGACCTTTTCGACAAAGCCATATTTCGTGTTATTCAAATGGCTTTGAATCTCTAAAAATATTCAATAAAGGTTAAGTATACGTCAGCATCAGATACTCCCATTAGATCGTAGACAAATCCAAATAAATAGAAAAGAATTACACTTATTTCGAAGAAAAAATGCACACACACATACACACATGCAGTGCACACAGTATGCCCAAATAGTAAGTAGAACCTTAATCATAAGCACGTTAACACGACACGTTAACAGTTATCTTTATAATATTAAAAAAGCTTTTTTATTAAAAAAATTTTTTTTAACCCCCGACGCAAAAACGACGGGGTGTTATAAGTTTAACGTGTCTGTGTGTGTGTGTGTGTGTGTGTGTGTGTGTGTGTGTGTGTGTGTGTGCGTGCGTGCGTGCGTGCGTGCGTGCGTGCGTGCGTGCGTGCGTGCGAGCGTGCGTGCGTGCGTGCGTGCGTGCGTGCGTGCGTGTGTGTGTGTGTGTGTGTCTGTCTGTCTGTCTGTTCCCCTGTAGCGCTCAAACGGGTGAACCGATTTCAATGCGGTTTTTTTGTTTGAAAGGTGAATTAGTCGAGAGTGTTAGCTATGTTTGTTAAAAATTGATCCAAGATGGCCGCCGCTACAAAATGGCGGATTACATATTTTGTCACAACTCCCTTAATATGGACATCAAATGAAAGGGCTTGACTAGTAGAGTATCACTATGCAAATCCAAAATGGCCGCCGACACAAAATGGCGAATGTCGGGGGTTTTTAAATTTTTTAATTTACACTTGTTAAAAAGCTCATGACCCGACACCCCTACGTTTGAAGAGATACGTCGGAAGCGCCCGCGTCATTGTAGTCGGCTTCATTAGATGATGGAACGGAGACAATGCTCGGAATCCGCTTATAAATTATCTGCAGTCACGCCTCGCGTACTGGCTGCAGCTGGAGTTATGAAATAACTAATAACAAGCCAGCTGTCTGTCGTTCCGACCCACGATCCGCGATCAAGTTACGTTGTTGTGTTTTGCTTCGTTACGTAATAAACTTCGCAGTAAATAATTCGAAACGGCGTGCGTTTTTTTTTTTTCTTCTTTTAAAATGATGCATGCAGCCAGCGGCATAGTGATAGCGGCAAAAACGACGGGGTGTTATAAGTTTGACATGTCTGTATGTGTGTGTATCTATCTGTCTGTTCCCCCGTTCCCCCGTAGCGCTCAAACGGGTGAACCGATTGAATGCGGTATTTTTTGTTTGAAAGGTGAATTTGTCGGGAGTGTTTTCACTTTTCAGCTTTGTTTGATGAAAATCAAACACAAAAAAAAACCGCCGCCACAAAATGGCGAATGTCGGGGGTTTTTTTATAAATTTTTAATTTATACATGTCTTCGAATTATTCTGTAGTAGAGTAACCTAGTAAATGGGTCCTTTTTTAACCCCGGATGCAAACGAAGGGGTGTTATAAGTTTGACCGCTATGTATGTCTGTCTGTGGCACCGTAGCGTTTAAACGGGAGAACAGATTTTAATACGGTTTTTGATAGTTAGCTATGTCTCGACGAGTGTAGATCGACCAGAATCTCATGAAAAATAGGGAAATGAAATTCCAAAGTTAGCAACACTAAGGCTGCCCTAGCAATAAACAAAGTAACTGACATTTTTTGTGAAATTGATTTTTTTGCATTAACAAAAGTTTTATGTCGAGTAGTTTTTTACCACAGTTTAATATTTCAAATAACTTGAACCGTTTACTGAAATTTGAATTGTCCAAACAAAGTAACTGCACTCACTAACCCGGAATATAAATGCAAAAACCAAGTAAACAACAAGCACAACACAAAACAAAGTAATTGGATGTTGATTACTTTGTTTTTGTATTTAAAATGCAGTTGCTTGATTTTTCGTTTCTTGAAACGATCCCAGGTAAGGTGTTCTGAATGTAATTACTTTGTTTATCACTAGGGCAGCCGAGTTAACCTAGTGTTGCTTACTACAAAATTTAATTTCCCTATTTTTCATGAGATTCTGGTCGATCTATACTTGGTAGACACGTCATAGTGATCAAGATTCTGACGTTTGGAGCAGGGGGATGGTGGGACTTTCCATAGGTCGGGGGTTATTAAAATTTTGAGCAGTTATATCTAGTCTTTTATCTTATCTTGACTTTTATCGATATCTTAAAAAATCTATGAAATCGGAAAAACGTAACATGATCGCTACGCCTTATCAAAGCGCAGAGTCACGCAGCTGGCGATTGAGAGATCTCTATGCGGTCAAATAAATTGAGGAGATCCATGGAACTAGACTCACTGGCATAACTCAAGGGGCTGCGAAGTTGAAGTTGTAAGGGGCGGAGCACATAATTCGAAGAACCAATAGACCGACAGACCAACCAATAGACAATAGACCAACTTGGGATCCCGGGTATCACGGGTTCCCAAGTTGCTGGAATGGCGACCTCGTTCCGGAAAGCGTAGTGCTGACCGACCCCCTATAAGGACCGGCGTCATCACACGAGTCGCAGGAAGGCGCTGGATGCAAGCGCCACATGATCGCAGCGTGTGGAAGTCTCTACAGGAGACCTCTGTCCAGCGATGGACGTCTATCGGTGGATAGCAACGACGATGAATGCAACATCAATGTTCTATTATATCAGGAGAAAACTCTCGGAAACGAAGACAGGTGACAGTACCTACTGATGAAAAATATTGCATTTTTTGTGCAATCCCCGTTTTGGGGGGTTAAACAGAACTGTAGCTATTTGCAAAACAATATTTTCTGTATTTTTTAATGTTCGTAACGTAAAAAAAAAATAGTTAATGGTATTGGATTGTGTTTAGGTAGTATAATAATAGCGCTAAGTTTTCAGAAGCGGTCTTTTTTTTTTTTTTTTTTTTTTTTTTTATTGCGAAATAGGCCTACGCTTGACGACAATCATGCCTGAACAGCAATGATGAGGTCTAAGTTGGAACGCGCTTGCCTTGGTCTCTTTATACCATGTACACTTTGTTTCTAACTGAACTATTACACAAGGACAATTGCCTGCGAATAGCAATTCGATCGAACGACCGACATCCTCCCCATCAAATGCGATAAACGGCAGGCGTCGTTCAGGTACGACATTGCCCGCTTCCTCTCGACACGCCTCCCCGTGCCCCGCAACGTGGCCGCACTGGCCAAAGGTTACTGACATTCGCCACACCTATTGAAAGGTAATTACTGTACACCAATGGCCAATATAACGGTCAATCAGTTGTGCTAATGGAAACTATGCTGTTGAATAAATAAGTCGTTATATCTTTATGTATTTTTAAAAAATATAGAAAATGTTTTTTAGAAACACAGTTTGGGACTTGTATTGAAGGAACCAAAAAGAGTGCGAAAATTTCGCGGTTTTTCGAGTGCTGCAAAGTTGGCACAGGTCCTTTCAACGTTTTAGAAGGTCGGTAGCCGTTTGATTGCGATTTTAATGTAAAATTTGACTGGCCTATATCTAAGTCAGGCTATAAAATTGATTGTTAAAAACTGGATTTACATAAAGGAAAAGTTTGGTTATGATATACTTACCTAAATTGAGAAAGAAGAATATTAAAAAAAAAACTAATATACATATAGTTATTTAATACTAATAATTGTATAATATTATGTTGTTAATAACAAAATATTTTAATTATGTAAGTAGGTACCTACCTATATACACATAGGAACAGCAATCATTTTGTTACATTTTGTGTGTAAGTATCTATTATAGAATAGTCTCTAGTCTTAGAAATAAAGGCTTATTTATTTATTTATCTTTATGTATTGGAACGAAGTGGTCCCCATTCACCCGTTATACAGGGTCCTTTATTTTTGGTCGTGTGCAATGTTTGCATGGTTACCTTTAAGTACTAGGTAGTTATTATTCTGTGGCATGGTTTTCACAAGTGTACAAATGACGACAACCATTTCGATGATACGGTTCTTTGGTGGTTCGGGAACAAGCCCACGACCCGCCTCCACTCAAGCAGATACTTTTGCACCAAGCCCTGCGCCATTGACTACCGATGCCGCTGAATTATCGCCCACCTATTTGGTCTTAGAATAAGATCCAACGAAGAGTACAGTCGCCGTAGGTTTTTCGATTATAAAAAAAATAAAAGGCTCGTATACCGCATGCGGCGTCTCCGGTATATCGTACTTGTCCGGTATGATCGCGTGCCCTAATGTCTGAGTGGTTGTAAAACTTATTCGTACTTCTTGTGAAATTTCACCAATGTATACATCATCTACAGCGAAATTGTTGAAATTGGCAGATTCCTCGTCGAACACATCATATAGTCCCATATCAGACAATGCTTTTTGTAGATTAGTATGTGTAATAATTGTATCCGTCGCCAAATTTAGCTCGACCTCTCTCAATCCGAACTTGTCGGTGTCACTTTGAAGCTTTGCGAGGATTTGTTCCAATGGCACTTCTCTGAGATGTCTGAGCACATGTTTGAGATCGTACCCGCTGTGAGGTCGTACGTGAAGCATGCAGTATTTGTCGATTGCGTACGGCAGTTCCGTGACGGATGCGTGTAGCGAGTCAAAACTCGAGGATCGAAGTAGCGCTTTCATATGTATTATGTGCGTATATGTTTGTCTAGTATCGTTGCCTTTTCGATAGTGAACTTCCTTAAATTTTGTGTTAATTGATTTCGACCAGCGTAGACTAAGTACGATACTACTGCACATAATCATCGTTGTATTCGTAAAGTCTTCCTTGTCTAATATGCGCGTGTACTCCTGATTATACTTCATGGCTTCAATTGCTGAATTCACCGCATTCACCGGATTCTCAAAAAGGAGACCCCGGGTAATGAAACCGTAGTCGTTTTCTAATCTTCTAATACCATCAGGATATACATTAAAGTTCAAGTCATAAAAAACAAAACTCTGCGATAATAGTTTGTTTTCATAATATCTACTTTTCATAAATAGCGAACTTTTCATTTTCTTAAACTCTTTCACGACTTCATTTCTGTCCTCCGCTAGTAAAAACACCTTTGCGAATTGTTCCCGCGTGACTCCCAAAGTTTCATGTGCCATGCTCAGTAGCAAAGACCAAATGCCATAAGGCGATATCACAACATCCTGATCTGAATCTTGCACGGTGTGATAAAATAGTTCAAGGCTAAAATTATTCAACTTTGAATTTAAATCGAGATCACCGAACGTCACAGCAAAGATAAATACAACAAGTACGAGCGAACGCATCGTGTACTGCCCGGCTTCTGCGAAACATTTTGATATTTTTTTTATTCTTTAGCTTTAAAAACGTCATACTTATTTTAGTGTAGAACCGGAAAAACACTTAGGTCGGCTCATTCTTAAAGGTCATTCATATGCGATAAAGACGTATTACACGTCTTTATCGCATATGAATGACCTGTTATTTGTTCAACAAGATAGCAAAATTATTTTTTGTTGCGATTGTCTAGTTTGAATCCCGAGCGAGCGAAGGATTCTTATATAGAATCCTGAGTGTAGTGAGAAATTCAAAGGCACAAGAAACAAAAAGTTTGCTATCGTGTGATATATACAACTTTTCACCTCAATAGCGAAAAAATACAAGATGTAAGTAAGAAAAATATTTATTGAAACACAAAGGATTTTCACATTCAGATTACGTACCTACTTACTTATTATTATGCTTAACTTAAAAATCAGGGAAGTGCCAGTCGGGACTCAAAATTTTTATCAAATAACTTTTCTTTTTTGTAGCGAGAAAATTTTCATCTGGTGCTTTAAGAACTTTTCAATATCATGAGCGGTGAAAACTTTACATTTTTAGATTTGTGCCCCTTGTATGATATTCGTATTTTGTTGGATTAAAACTCGTCACAGCTCTAATATATGTGTTTTATTAATTATTATAATTTTACAATATAGATGGGCTTGTTGCCTGTGCGATTTGCGACAGAAAAATGTGCCTATAAGTAAAACATAAACTAACAAAGTTAGACATAACTCTCAAAGTTAGCCGCCTATTGATGACCGGACATTGTGGGCGATTCTGTTGTACACAATCTCTAAACCTAAACTAAAATGACAGGTCTAAATTTATTGCTATCTCTTTCACAGTGCTCACTGCGGAAAAGGATAGCAATAGATTTAGACTTGTCATTTTAGTTTAGTTTAGAGATTTGTGTACAACAGAATTAGCCACAGTGTGCCTCTAAGTAAAACATAAAATAACAAAGTTAGACATAACTCCCAAAGTTAGCCGCCTATTGGGTGGAACTTTGGTTATGTGGTATTTATATTATAAATAAATATTAAACACCCCTCCGACTGTATTTTCAAAAATGCGATACGTTTAGGATAGTTTTCAATGTGAACGTCGCATTTCGATTTGATTGTAGCTTTTAACATGGGGTAAATACTACATAAATCATAATATATAATATGTATAAAGGTTGCCTTGTTTTAGACAATTCCATGAAATATGTTAAAATCACAGTCTTACTTACTACTTAGGTCTTCGCACCTTTTGTCTCCAATTATTAAGTAATTCATAGGCTTTCAGGTTTTTTCACGCGACTTTTCCGGCAGAAAGTTTAATTCAGCGTTAGTCACTAGTTAATTCTTTTAATTCTGAAGGTGTTAAATTATCACTGGAGTCACTCATTTTGTTAATTTTAAATTTTTTACAACAAATAAAATAACTATGTACAAAGAAATTAGTTAGGTACCTAATTAACATATAGAGTATAGACAATTTTTTTCCCGCCATTTATTTATTCCTTATTTGTCTGCGTTCGGAATTGCGTAATTGAATAAAAAAATTAACTAAGTAATTATTTTAATTCTCCTTAAATCGTTTACGTTTCATGTTGTTTTACAGAATTATAAATTCTAAAACACATTTTAAGAAAACTCAATAGTTTAAATACTTAATATAATATAATAGAAAATTTTGATGATATAAAATTTCCGAACTTTTCTTGAGACAGTGAATTGAAGAAATGACGATCCAAAGCGTTCTAAATTCAAAACACTTTTTCTCATTGAGTGAGCAAAAACGACTTTTGCTCACTGGTATTGGCCAGCAAACGTGTCCTTTCTGAGCTACTGAGGTGAAAACATTCATTCATATCAGTAACGACGTAGAAATACCATAGATACAATACCTACGTGTTTTACGGTCCCAAAAAAAACTTACAATAAAGATTTAAAAAACAACCACTTATATTACTTGCAATAGTAAAGTCATATTCATTTCGATATCTTCATGCTATTTGACAAAATTATCATTGTCTAGATATATCCCATTATTCAAACGATCATTACGTGCCAACGAGGAGTGACGCTTAAAAATATACGATTTTTATGTATGCTTCAGAAATAAAAATTTTATCATCCATTAAATTGTGAAATAATATTTTTTATGTCCGACGTGTAAACATTCATATCAGTAACGACGTGAAAGTATCATAGATACAATACGTGTTTTACGGTCCCAAAAAAAATCTACAATAAAGATAAAAAGCCACTTACTTGCAATAATAAAGTCTGCCATCCCTCCCAGTGTGGACCGTCCATCCTTCCTTTAGCTCCGTCTGGAGCCTCTCCAACGCGACCTCGTCCTCCAAAGCGCCCTTTCCTTCGAACCTTGGACTCCCACTTTCCATTCTGGGACTCCCACTCCCCATTCTAGGACTCCCATACTTCGGACTGGCGCCCAACTTGGGGCTGTTTGAACTAGACGCTCCATCGCTCAAACAAGGGCTGCCTGTGAGTCTGGTGGTGAAATTCGGGCTGATGTTGGGACGGTTCGGAGTCAGCTTGGGGCTGGCGGCGCCGCCGGGGCCGGGCGACGACGTCTGCTGAAGCAGCATCGCTTTTCACGTCATTGCACCATTTTAGCTATCTGAAAAGAGGAGTAAGTTTTCATCAGAAACTAGCAAATTAACAAAATTAAGAAATACGCCCTACTGAGGTCCTGCTGCCTCTTTATTTTTCATTTATAAATGATATTTATTTGTGAATCACTGAATATTAAACTATATTGTGTTTTTAGGGTTCCGTACCCGAAGGGTAAAAAACGGAGCCCTATTAATGTCACTCGGCTGTCTGTCCGTCTGTCCGCCGGTCACAGGTCTCTAGCTCGCAGACGAAATGAGTTACAAACCTGAAATTTTGGTATTTAGTGTAAAACGTTAACCCAAAATCAAATATTGAATTAGAAATTGAATTAAATTATTTTTCAGGGGGGCTCCCATACATGAAAAAGGAGCCGGAAAAAAAAAATTTTTCTTTACCCTAGCTTGTGGGGTATCATTGTTTAGAGCTCATTAAGTAGAGTACAAATATATATTTTTTTAATTTTTATTTCAAAAAATAAGGGAATGGGAGGCCATCAAAGTTGTCAGTTTTAGACTATTTTTGTGACGGGGGCTATCTCAAAAACTAAACTAGTTGGGAATATGATATTTCAGTATATTATGTACTATATGCTCTATTTAAACAACAAATACTGAAAACAACGATTTATTAAATAGTTTATAAGCTGTGACCAAAATAAACGAACATTTTTTTGGGTTTTTCTTTCACGGTTTGTTGCGATGTCTAGCTCGGAAATTAAATATTTCTTAGACCCAAAATATTATATTGTTCATAATTATGTACGGAACCCTGAAAGAGCGAGGCCCGACTCGCACTTGGCTGATTTTTTGAATCTACTCATCATTTTCTAGATGATGATTATAAACTTAATCGGATTTTCGAAAAAAAAATTCAACTTTAATCTTTAATGGGGCACCATCATGGCACCATGGTCACCTCATCAATTTTTTTTAATTTTACTGGCTTATGTCACCCGGAATAAGCTAAGAATTCTAACGATACCTCATTCATCAAAATCGAATCAGGCGTATAGAAGTTATGGTGGAATATAACTACAAACTCACATAATGTACATACATGAGCTCTGAAAACAATATACTCCTTTTTTCAGGCAGTCGTATAAAAAGTAAGTACCTAAACAGTATTTTGGAATCGTTTTCATTAATATTCTAGTGGGAGAAGCGTTCATCGTTACAAGCCCTCTTCAGAATTAAAAAAAATAACGCCTACACACAACCCTTGCGGGTTGCGGGCTACACTTGTGGGTGTGGATCGTAGGCGTTCGACTCAAATACAATATTCTCGTCTTCAAAATATTTCTCTCCTCGAAATTGTTTGACATTCCGTCCAAAAATTGTCTGAAATTTCGCTTTTAAGCCGTATCACGATGCGCCCCTTGAAAACGTCTATTGTCTTGAAAATCAATGAGAACGACATCTTCAGCAGATTCATTATCAACGGAAAGACTGTTTGATGATTTAAAATTGCTTACAAAAGTTTATTTAAATTTAAAAACCATTCAAGACTCTACTACCAGTGGTTTGAAAAACGGATACTTCTGAGAATTTAAGTATGTATTTATTTATATTTCAAAATTGGCACACTGTACCTACACTTTTTGAACGTGAGTTAGGTTAGGTTTACAATTAGATATTATATGGAAATATATGGAAATGGATATATATGGAAATGAGATAATTGTGGTAATTATTTAGGTATCCTTAGCTACTTAAATCTATTTATTATATTTTCATTTTTTCAAACCATTTTCGCATTAATGTTGCTTACTTGCTGCAATACTTGCAACTCGTTACTTATTATTGCAACAGAAAATGAAGTAAATATCGCACTCAAAATTTAAAATGGCACATAGGTACCTATAGATTAAATCCAGCCACAAAAACTGGAACATGCTATCTTAATTGCTTGAAAAAACATGGCTCCCTCACAAAACGTAATCGCTGAAACGCGACTGAAAATATGGATGAAAATGGCTACTATTGTTATACGACTCCGGAAGGATGGATATTTTTTGGAAGTAATACTTGTCTGTTTGTGCGTCTGTTTATCGGTTCCCTCATAGTTACAAGACTACTCATACGATATTGGTAAATAAGGTTTTGTGTGACTTTGTTTTAGCGGCCCCAGTGTGTCATGGGCTATACTATAACGTCATCACAAATTAAATATGGCGGATATGACGAACAGTAATACCATAGAAAATAAAATTGTAGTAAATCAGGTTTCTACTGAAAAGAAACTCAGCAGTTATCTAAATCCGGACAACTTGATGACTTAGATTTAAGTACCTTACATTAAAATTTTAATTTTAGTTATTTAAATTTTTATTGTCTATATTGCGATTTTAATTCTGTGAACATGTTCACTTATGTGCTTAGAGACTTCTATTGGAGATAACTTACATGTCTCATAGTCTGTTGTGTGTCAAATAAATAAATAAACAAGTACCATCGGATGATTTTTCTACTCTACAATCCATACACCGAATAATAAGAAGACTTGAATAGCTAACACAGAATATAATGGAATATTCGTGTACCTTCGTCACAACTTTATGCAAAGTTTAAGAAAGCAGACCTTTTGTGGCGACGTTTACAAGGTATCTCGTGATGAAATCGCAGCTACGGTGACCAACTTCAGGCTGTGTGTAAGGACTTTAAGTTATGAAAAATTTTCTGATCTTAAATCCACCATTATTAAAAGTGGCTTGGTTTGTGAATTCGTTTGAATTGAGGAATGTTTGTCAATCAATTCAGAGCCTTGCGGGATCAAATAAAGAGATCAGAAATGAGGAGATCCATAGAAGAAACAGAGTTACCGACATAGCTCATACCCGAAACACGTAGCGCGAAGAACCTACTGACGCTGGGATCCCAAGTTGTTCGAAATGTGACCTCGCAATGGAAAACGCAGTTTTGGTAGATCCCCGGACGGACAATCTCTAGTAAGTCGCTGGCAGCCGTTGGATACGTGCGGCACAAGATCGTGTTCCTTCTTTGTGACGATTTTGACAAGAGACAAAGTTGTATTTAAATTTTTTAAGCTTGAGATGATGAAGATTGTGTAAAATTAGCAGTACAATTAAAACTTTGCTGGTTTTAAAGCGGGTAGAATTTAATCCTAAATCTATAAATTCCCTTTCTTATAACAAAATATGCGAAAGTAGCACCAAAAATACTGAATTGCACACTAAATGTGCACACTATCGAATCTAATTTAACATACTGTTGGATGTTGGATATTGGATGCTGGATGTTTTATTGGATTTAGCAAAACTTTTGAGAGATTATCTATTATTTAATAGTAAATCTAATAATAGTAAAACGCGAAATAAACGTTACCAAATGCAGTTGATGGAGTGGGTTGTTTCCTTTTTCTGGGTGGTTTAAAAAAAATAAAAACGAAGATGATAGCGGGGTCTGTAAGACCCTTGTAACCTAACCTATCCGAGTCGGGGTGCCGCAAGTCCCAAGTAAGAAATTTAAAGTAAGAAATTTCTTATTATAATTTAATTATAATTTTTAAGTAAGAAATTTCGTTGTAAGACTTTATAATTTAGTGTGCAAGTCAGTATATTTGTTATACGTTGTGTGCTTTAGAGCTACAATTAAAATATCCCTTTTAGCATAGAAAAGCAGTATTCATTGGTCCAGACTTCCGACATAGACAGTTGGCAAGCAATAAGCATATCCTAAAACCTACTTGTACACTAACATCATCATCATAAGACAATCATCGAAAATTGCGATACATGGCAACCCTACTCGGAAGCCATGATGGATGGAAACGTTTCCCTACTAATGATCTGGAAGACAGCGGAGTTGGTATTGGTCTGACTTTGTTCCATTCGTTCACTGTAGACAACTTCTGATACAACTCACCAAGTGATAGGTATTAGGTGTTTCAAGCGACAAAGGTAACGAAGTTAAGGAAATAAACGTTATGTAAAAATCTGGCCAAGTAGGAGTCGGCCTCGCGAACAAAAGGATTCCGTATCACGTGTTATACTTATTTGACCTCCCTGGCGCAGCGATAAGCGCTGTGGTCGTTAAGTGAGAGGTGCCAGGTTAGATTCCCGGCAGTGGCAATTTGCAAATTTACAATTTCTAAATTTTCTCTAGTCTGGTCTGGTGGGAGGTTTCAGTCTTGGCTTGGTTATCACCCTTACCGGCAAAAGGTATTAAGCGTTTCAACCAGTACGATGCTTTAAGTCACGTAGAAAAAATTGCCAATTCGCTTCCAGGTGGGTTATTCTGTAACTTAGTTACCAACTGAAAATAGTTGCAAACGAATTAGTTAGTTCGATATACTTTGCTGTTTTAATGTGTGAATTGAAATCACTGTTTATATTTTACACAGTAAAGCAGCAATGTATATCGAACTAATTCGTTGGCAACTATTTTCAGTTGGTAACTACGTTACAGGATTGAGATCGTAGTTAAGGGCTAACTTGTAGATGAATTAATATGATAGTAGAGTATAATATAGTATGATAGATTTTTGGATCATCAGTGTGCTTAGTCTAAGATCGGAGCACTCGAAAACGAACTCGAAAACTATTGATCGAATCACAAGTGAATTCAGAGCAAAATGAACTCAAACACTCGTATTTTAAAGTTGTAATTCCATAGTTCGAATATGTATTTTACAACATTTCTGCTTGGGGCGCTCGTTGTGTTCGAATGCTGAATGTATTGGCGAACTCAAACCTTAATACAAGCCATTTTAGGTCTATTTTACTCTGAAATCGATCAATAGTTTTCGAGTTCGTTTTCGAGTGCTCCGATCTTAGACTAAGCACTCAGCTTCACGAACTCGCTTACGAAACACCATTATTATCGAATTGTGTTAACTCGTACTAACACTACGTGAGGTATGTTGATATTCCGAGGAAAATGTTATGTCATATTACTCGTACGCTTATCTGAGAGGGCGTAAAAGTCGTCGCGCGTCGTCAGATTCCGCAATTTCCGGCAATTTTTTCAAAGGATGTTCGATCACCGCCGGTTATATGATTCATTGCTTCTTCATATTTTAAATCATATATCTTTTGTATATTATGTATACTAACTGTTGCCCAAATATTAGATATGTTTATAAATCAACTGCATCATCACTTACCATCACGTGAGATTGCAGTCAAGGCCTCAAGGGCTAACTTGTACTAAGTTGAAGAAAAAAAATTAGGACATTTTAATATCGATACATAATATTATTATGTACATTCACAGATCTCTCCATTTGCCCGGAGTGTGAGCTTACTCAGAGTATTCATTCATTCATTAATTCCTAAAACTTGAAGCTATAGCTATCTCGGTAAAGTTACAATGAAGATTGTAGGCAGAAAGTACATCAGAATCCGCTTGGATTACAAATCATTTGTCAGCGGTGAAAAGAGACGGATAACACAAATCCTCACAAGTGAGAGCAGGATGAAGATATAACTTAACTTTGACATACAAGGAGGTCGCCGGTTGTTGAACTCTCTATTGTCTTTATGGCGGAATTTTGGCGATGACTTGTAATGGATAGAGCAATTAAAAAGTTACGGATTTGGTTACGGACTGAATGGCTAATGCTTATTTTATTTTTTTAAGCTTATAAATATATTATGGTGGCTCATGGCAGTCAATCGCTTGGTGGTCATCAGTTGAGGATATCTTTAATTAAATCAATGGCGGCTCAACCTGGCTAGAAGAATCGGTCTAAGTACGAGAATACCGAAATAGTGGACCTTGTTAAAATATACTTAAATTTCGAAACAGGGAAAATAGAAAGACATAATGAAGATGATATAAGTACCTACCTACTTAAAGCAGTTAGAAGCGGTCATAGCCTAGTGGTTAAGACATCGGCCTTCCTTTTGGGGGACCGAATTTTATCCCCGGCACGCTTATAAATTTTTCGGAGTTATCTCAGTGCATTTTAAGCAAAAATATCACTCGCATTAACGGTAAAGGAAAACATCGTGATGAAACCTACACCACCCTACACGCCTGAGAGTTCTGCATAATATTCCCAAAGCCGTGTGAAGTCTACCAATTCGCACACTCGATCACAGAACAAGTGTAAATTAAAAATTAAAAAAAAACCCCGACATTCGCTATTTTTTGACGGCGGCCATCTTGGATTTTCAATAGTGCTATTTTACTAGTCAAGCCCTTTCATTTGATACCCATATTAAGGGAGTTGTGAAAAAAATATGTAATCCGCCATTTTGTAGCGACGGCCATCTTGGATCGATTTTCATCAAACATAGCTAACAACACTCTCGACTAACAGACACGTCAAACTTATAACACCCCGCCGTTTTCGCATGGGGGTTAACAAGTATAAATTAAAAATTTAAAAAACCCCCGACATTCGCCATTTTGTGGCGGCGGCCATCTTAGATTCGCATTATAGTCAAGCCCTTTCATTTGGTACCCATATTAACGTTATAAACGTCAAACTTATAACACCCCGTCGTTTTTGTGTCGGGGGTTAAAAATTGGATAAAATGAATCATTAATTTGATATTAAAGTAATACTGTAGCCAGATATAAATTGTAATTGCGCCAGTTTTAGACACTCGAGTATAAGCGTGGTCTGCGGAAGACGGCTATTCGTATTCGCGTCAAAATTGCGCATAAAATCAGCAGCCATTGCACACATACGATTGTCATCAGACAGTCTTGCCTCAACAAACTACCTCCCTGGCGCAGTGGTGAGCGCTGTGGACGCTGTGGTCTTATAAGTGGGAGGTCCCGGTTTCGATTCCCGGCAGGGGAAATTTGGGATTTTATAATTTCTAAATTGTCTCTGGTCTGGTCTGGTGGGAGGCTTTAGACGTGGTTGGTTAGTGGTTACCAGTTACCACCCATCGATGTAGTCGATGTTACCACCCTACCGGCAAAGCCGTACCGCCAAGTGATTTAGCGTAGAAACCGATCAGGGGTATACATACCTCTTCCAAGTTAGCCCGCTTCCATCTTAGACTGCATCATCACTTACCAACAGGTGAGATTGCAGTCAAGGGCTAACTTGTAGTTGAATAAAAAAAAAATTGTTGTCTGTAAAGTCGGATTACGGACGATAATTTTACGTGATAACGTCATAAGAAAACATTGCCCCTCTATCGCTTGTTGCGCGCTCTCGTTTGTACGCGCTACGTGACAATGAATCATGCTTTTTCGTGCGTGTAGCCGGCGTTTATCGATTTATAAGACGTCAAAAAAACCAAAATACGATTTCTTAATAAAAGTTGCTATGCGACAGTCTTGTGTGTGCGTTGCCCCTGCAAATGTATGTTTATGCTAAACGGGATGAGTCAGATATGCGTAGGCTAAGGTTAACGAGTGTGTCGTGTGTTTACACGGAGTTGTATGTTTATATGTTTATTAACCCCCGACGAAAAAACGACGGGGTGTTATAAGTTTCACGTGTCTGTGTGTGTGTGTGTGTGTGTGTGTGTCTGTCTGTTCCCCTGTGGCGCTCAAACGCGTGGACCGATTTGAATGCGGTTTTTTTTGTTTGAAAGGTGAATTAGTCGAGAGTGTTGTTAGCTATGTTTGATGAAAATCGATCCAAGATGGCCGCCGCTACAAAATGGCGGATTACATATTTTATCACAACACCCTCAATATGGGTATCAAATGAAAGGGCTTGACTAGCAGAATTGCACTATTGCAAATTCAAGATGGCCGCCGCCACAAAATGGCGAATGTCGGGGGTTTTTTAAATTTTCAATTTATACTTGTACTATAAGTTATAACATAGTACACGAACATACAACGTACTCTACATACATATAGTATGAATAAAGTGTTATTTGTATTTACGTAGTATATTAGATTACCTACCTATCTTTGATGTATTGGGTAGCTTCTTCGGCTGCGGATGGTGAGGGACGGTTCATGAGGTCCCGGGTTCAAATCCTGGGTCGGTTCAAAGAAAAGAGTTAAGTATTGAATTTTTCTATCAAGACAAAATCCAGCAGACTCCGGGCGAGTCGGGAAGTTGGCCGATACACCCCCGTGCCTCGGAGAGCACGTAAAGCTGTCGGTCCTGCGCACGTTTTATCTATGGTCCTGCGCCTGATCTCTCTCCGGCTGTGTCGCATTAGCGTCCTATCCGACTATGAGAGTGAAGGAATAGACAGTGCAATTGTGTTTGCGCACACATTGTTCACTGTAAAATCTCCTCGGTTGTTAACTAGTTTCAGCCTCAGTTGAGATTGGCCACTGGCAGAAATTCGGGCAGCAGGACTTGATTCGTATAAAAACGTTGTTTTAGAGTTTTATAGGGCGTGGCATCGTGGATGTATGTTTGTTGTATCGTGGATGTTGTTGTGTAGCTATATTGTCCGCGATTTCATCAGCTCTTTGATCTTCCATGAAAAGAGTCCATCCCCATGAAAAACCCCCATGAAAAGAGTCCATCTCCGTCTCCGGAGTACAAGCTATCTCCGTGCCCAATTTTATCAAAATCGGTTCAGCGGTTAGGCCGTGAAAATATATTAACTTTAGGGCCTGTTTCACCACCTTCCGATAAGTGTCGGATAGCCTAAACGTCAGTTTTGGCTGTGTCACTTGACATAAAGTGAGAAAGTGACAAAACACACATTTAGGCTATCCGACACTTATCAGAAGGTTGTGAATCAGGCCCATGTTGTTTTTCAGTCAAAACGCATCCTTGTGAATAAAATGTAGAGAAGTAATCAAGATGACGACATAACAATAGCGCAATTTGCACGAGCAGAGGCGTTTCAATGGAAATTGTCAAACTTATGGTATGGCGCCTTGGACGGGAGTTTGGCAAGTCGGTAAACAAGGTTCAATTTTATTCTTAGAATAGTTAACAGAGTTTCAAGCCCCCGCTTGTTTGATGTTGTGTTAAATGATTTCTTTGTTGCTAATTTTGGCTAAAAGCGTAAAGTTTGCGCATTCAACTAAGTCTGATTTCACAAGTATAAATGAAAAATTTAAAAAACCCCCGACATTCGCCTATTTGTGGCAGTGGCCATCTTGGATTTGCAATAGTGCTATTCTACTAATCAAGCCCTTTCATTTGATACCCATATTAAGAGAGTTGTGAAAACATATGTAATCCTTCATTTTGTAGCGGCGGCCATCTTGGATCGATTTTCATCAAACATAGCTAACAACACTCACGACTAATTCACCTTTCAAACAAAAAAAAACCACATTCAAATCGGTCCACGCGTTTGAGCATAGATAAAATGAATAAGACTTAAGACTGCTTTTTCTCTTCCGTGCGTTTGAGCGCCACCGGGGGACAGACACACTTTAACATTTGACCAATGACGACTGGTCATGGGTTCAAACCAAGTCTGGGTTTTTAAATCAATTAACTAATTTACCTTTAACGAGTAACGCGACACACACACACACACACACACAGACACGTCAAACTTATAACACCCCGTCGTTTTTGCGTCGGGGGTTAAAAAGTAGATATTTTTGGAACAACGAACGGTAGTTTTCTATGAATTTCCTATCAGCCCTTTAACATCCCAGTGCTGGGCACAGGGCTCCTCTTATTAGGAGAGAGGGTTTAAGAAGTGCTGGGCAAAGACCTCGTCTCTTATCGTGTGGGTTTATAAGCTTAAACCCGCCACGCCGCTCTAATTGGTGGTTTGGCGGACTAAACTATGACATGCTTTGTGGATATTCAAGTATATGGGTTGCTATAGCCCACGTCTATACTTACATAATATATCTCGATATATACCTAACTGTGTATTTTTAACCGACTTCAAAAAAGGAAGAATTCGTTGGAATCTTTTTTATGTAATAAGTATGTCCTCAATTACCTACTCAAGATGCCAGGACCGATTTGGAAAATTCTTCTTTTGTTTGAAAGGGTATACATTACATACTTCCCAGGTGGTCCCATGGTCATCAGGTCAGGATCTGATGATGGAATCCTGGAGAAATCGAGGAAACTCTTCAAATTTTTTGGTATTTTTTTAAATATAAGTAGCTTGTTTAAAAACAATAAAGATTACAAGACTTATAATATGACTTGATATCGATAGCCATTACGCGGCTAAGATCACTAAAGTAGGTAAAGCTGAGTAACCGCTCTGACCACTTTCAGTTTTCTACTAGACCGGCATGGCCAACACCACAGAATAATGAATAAGAGGGAGAAGTGCCCTTTACATCAAATTGTATGGAAACCTGCTGTCGTTAGTTTGTCCCCACCACTTGCTACAAAATGCTATATTACATACTGATAGGTCAGTGCAAGCAGCACCAGCAAATATAGACTTTATCGTTTAGTACACAGCGTTCAATTTCAATCACCGTACATCACACGTTATCGATGTTGAGCGAAGGCGCCCGTTCCATGAAAAGTCTACGTTTTAGTGAAGGAATATATTTATATAGTACAAGTACCATTGCGTCCTAAGACCGACCGATTCAATGTTTGATTTCTACTAAGCAAGTAATGGTTTTTGTTCATAATGAGATACAGACTTCTCAATTTAACACTTTTTGAGCATAATGTAAATATACAAAGTAATGTTTTCTTGTTTTTTTATGGAAAATAACAACAATAACTTGCACTTAAGTGTGAAATGAGATGCCATCTTTCGTGTGATTTACTTTTTTGCTTGATTTTTTTCAAACAACCACTGAACAACACGGCATTTTGTTAAAAATCGAGAGCGGTGAAGCGATCGTTGGACGACATTCGACTAAAGACAAAAACGGTTCTCAGGTGTATTTAACGCCAGAAGAGTTCTCAGGAACCACGCCCCCTTGCCATATCTCTCTTATTCATTTATCTATGGCCAACACTTTCTATTGTAGAATACTTTAAGACTACCGTGTTACATAATAAATAATTAATTTAAGATCATTTGAGTCACATTTGATGAAATAGGTCCAAGCCTCGTTAGAATAAAGGAGATTGACTGACATGTCGACGTATTTCTTTATTTATACTAGCCAATGCCTGCGGCTTCATTCGTGTGGATTTAGGTTATTTGTGCACCCTTAGAGTACTCAATAGAGAGTGGCGTTTCCGGAAATCCCGAAATATATTGTATTTCTTTATTTGTAATCGAAAACCCAAATTCGAAAATGACTGACTTTCATACAAACTTTCATCCCTTATTTAATCCCCTTAGGAGTGGAAATTCCAATAACCCTATTTTCTCTACTTCATAAAAGGAACCTCAGTGGTTGTGTGTTTTGCTTAACCGTGCACAAACAAATAAACAGACAAACTATCACAATTTATACCGATAGAGACGTATAAAGAAAGAAAAGGAGTTTCTCTCGACCCCTCTGTAATAAAACCAAGTGCCTGCTTCGATTGTGAGACACATAATAGGTATCGCCCTTCGCGTTCACATAAAATGTGGCGAAATTAAGTCATATCATAAATCATGAAGGATTTTACGGGCCGTATAAAAGCATATTTTACATCTTGCGTTGGTAAGTTCTGGGCCTTTTTGCAACCATCACATCTGTTGTTCATGACAAGTAAATAATAAATATTTACTAGCTTCTGCCCGCGGCTTCGCCTGTGTGAATTTCGGTTTTTCACAAACCCCGAAGGAATCGTGGATTTTCGTTCCCGTTCCCGCTCCCTTTTCCAACCTTTATGTACCTACTTTCAAGGAAGTTTGCTATAGTATATAGTATAGCTGTAGCTATAGATTTCGGTTTTTTCAAAATCCCATGGGAACTGTGGATTTTTCCAGGATAAAAAGCCTTAGCCTATGTGTTAAGTCAGGGCATTCTATCTCCATTCAAAATTTGAGCCAAATTGGTTCAATAGTTGCGGCGTTAAAGAGTAACAAACAAACAAACACACACACACGCACTCGCACTCGCTCGCACACACGCACGCACGCACGCACGCACGCACGCACGCACGCACGCACGCACGCACACACACACATTTTCGCCTTTATAATATTAAGTACATTTCCACTTGACTTTACATTCGTTTTTCTGAACCCATGACCCCCAGATTCATATTTTCATCCCACCCATTCACAAGTTTGAGTGGTGACGGTGAGCGGAACGGTGAGCGGAACGGCAAGCGGCGCGGCGCGGCGCGGCGCGGCGCGGCGCGCGGTTAATCATATCAAGTCAGATCAACTTCAATGATTTACTCTCTATAAAAAAATCTCACAAATCGGTTCAGAAATCTTGAAGAAATCGGTGTACATAATTAGAATAATACAGGTTTAGAGAAAAAAAAATACACCTCGGATTGAGACCCATTTAGTTTTTTGCAAGTGTAATGTGTAGTTAAGTGTAGACTGTAGATTGCCATTTCCGCACTTCTTGCCGCTCCGCTCACCGCGCCGCTCGCCGCGCCGCTATCAGTCGTACACTGGCACCTTGTTTAACACGCGTAGGCCATAATCCGGTAAGAGAGGAGAGAAGCCTCACGTGGCCTCACCGCGCTCAAGCGACCGGCATTGGAGCGGCGTGGCCGAGCGACCGCTAAGCCGATTATGGTGAACATCTACAGAAACCGATGCGGAGAGTTTGATCTGATGACGCGCATCAATCTAGAAAAAAAAAACTAGAGACATGACCAATGCGATCGAGCAGGCAATCTGGCTCTAAGACAGCAACCCTGAAGGTAGACTTTGTGGTCCGCGACCTTAAAGCGACATTGTACACTGCTGTTTATAGAAGGTCATTGTACACTGCATTGTATAATTGTTTGTATAGAAAGAAATGTATGAAGAGTGTCATGTCACGGGGTAACTTATCTCAAAGCCTCACTAAAACTTTAGATCTATTTTGCACTATTCGTAGAACTCTTGCCAACGTCTTTAACGCTTATAGGTATAGGTACCTTCAGTTAAGTAGTTTGTGGGCCAATTTTCGTTTTTAATGTTGTTTATCTTTTTTCCCCTTATTTTTGTTATTTTTTTACCTATGTGATTTTTCTTCAGTAAATTCTATTTCTCTTTCTTGAGTAAATTATATTTGTGAAAATGAAAATTTGTTATTAGCTATCTTAATATTTCTTCTGTTCTTATTTATCTAAGTACTTTTTATAATTAGCTGTAAGTTTTCCTTTATAATAAAAAAATAAATAATAAATAAATAAATACTGTTAAATTAACACTCAAGAACTATTAATTAAAATTTGTCCCCATCTGCCGTAATTTTCTTGCGTACGTGTTACTATAACACAAAGTTAGAAGCGATGTATGAACTCTGCGAACAAATATTCCACCTGCTCTTAGCCTAAAAGCAATTTCATTATTCCGGTCGCCGGCGGAAAATTATATTTCATTATTGCCTGCAGTTGATTGTCTACAATGTAATTATAATTAAGTAAATCAACTCAATGGTGGCTTGCCCTAGCGATTGTTCGACTCCGGTACATAATGTTATTCTCTCAAATATTCTAGCTTTTTGTTCGTAAATTAAATAGTGTGTCCATTCGACGTTAGATTTTTTGAATGTGCGAAAAAATTTTGTCGTGATAACCTCCTGTAAATCGATGAACGCCGACTACACGCACGAAAAAGCATGACTCATTGTCACGTATCGCGTGCAAGCGAGAGCGCGGAACAAGCGATAGAGAAGGCACCAGCAGCCTAAGCGTTCGGTTTCTGACACTTCCATCTCTTTAACATCTCATAAATCGATGAACGCCGCCTACACGCATTTAAAAGCATGATTAATTGTCACGTACCGCGTGCAAGCGAGAGCGCGGAACAAGCGATAGAGAAGGCACGATCGACCTATGCGTTCGGCTTGTGACGCGTCTATCTCTCTTTGTTTTCTTATGACGTTATCACGTACAATTATCGTCCGTAAGCCGACTTTACAGACAACTAATTTTTTTTTTTTGCGAATAAAACGTATCGTAAACGTATATATATTATATTATATTTTTTCAGTCAGTCGTATAAAAACCCCAATAATTTTTCTTTTTTTGGAGCCGGACATCGTGAAGCGCGTCCAAACAATCTACTCACTAGACCAATGGGGCAGCAAAGTTATATCTAGCACTACAAGTATAAACTGAAAATTTAAAAAAACCCCCGACATTCTCCATTTTGTGGTCGCGGCCATCTTGGATTTGCAATAGTACTACCTATTCTACTAGTCAAGCCCTTTCATTTGATACCCATATTACGGGAGTTGTTAAAAAATATGTAATCCGCCATTTTGTAGCGGCGGCCATCTTGGATCGATTTTCATCAAACATAGCTAACAACACTCTCGACTGATTCACCTTTCAAACAAAAAAACCGCATTCAAATCGGTTCACCCGTTTGAGCGCTACAGGGGAACAGACAGACACACACACACACACACAGAGACATGTCAAACTTATAACACCTCGTCGTTTTTGCGTCGGGGGTTAAAAAGCTGAAATGAAAGCGACTCGGTAATTAATACTCATCTCAACAATCTCTTACAAGAGATTAGGGTAAAGTGCTTTGTAGTACTTACAAGTAACTTTACAGCCGGTAACTGATTTCCCGCAGGACCTAACTTCCCGAGATGAATTCTCCGTGCGAGCACATAATAGAAAAGTTTTTCTCTTATAAAATAGTCTGAGAGCAAGTGGCTAATCTAACGAAATTAATAAACGAACGAATGGATGAACGAATGTATTACTACAAAATTTTTTTTTAGTTTGGGCCCATTTAGCAAATCTGTTATAATCAGCGATAATAACAGATTAATCCGTACAAATCTCGGTCAGCCTATATTTATAGTCTGTTGAATGAAAACTTTTTTGAAAAACTGAATGAGCTAATGAATGAACTCAATATTTCTTTGATTCTATTCAAAAGTACGTACTTGTAAAAGTTTATTTGAATAAAAAACTATTCTATTCTATTTTCTCCTCCTATTCGACATGTAATATATCCAATCAATAGACATTGGTTCTAATTCTGTTGTACATACAAAATATAAACAAAATTAAATTCTAAACTAAAGTGAGGTCTTAAAAGAGTGCTTTTTCTCAAAGTTCCTTATGGAAAAGAATAGCATTATGAGAATAGCATTATGTAGAGACTTGTCAATTTAGTTCAGTATAATGATCGTGTACAGCCCAATCAACACCAGTGATAAACACTGAAATAAAGTTTAACATTGACAGTCAGTGTTTAAGCCCAACAATTGACTGTAGGTTCAGTAGGTACCGTAAAGTTTTGCGATTCAAAAGAGTTTGGGAACAAAACGTTCGGAAAAAGTCTTAACGCAAATATATTCAGTTTAAGTGAGAGCCTACATTTATTTAAATTAAACAGAATCTTAAATCTATTCCTCAGGATATTAAAACTTTGAGTATTTCGAACAAGGACCCTCCACACGACCCCTAGACGTTGTAAAATTTTATTACACTCCTCGACTTTGTTTAATTAGTAAGTAGCGTCAACTTCACTTGTTTAAATGTCGTGTTTATATTATTCGCTTTGAGAATTCGGAAACCAAGAAAACGTTTTAGTAATTTAGGGAATCTAAAACCCTATTATTGAGTCTTGAAATGTTCAAAGAATACGTGTTACTATGACAGTCTATCGATGTAAATATATAAAAAAAAAGTTAAAACCCAAGGGTGCCTTTAAAATTAAAAAAAATCATCCAAAAATTAGCATTTTTTCAACGTTATTTTCGTTATTGTTTTAGGTCTATCATAAGTATGGTAATTTTATACATGTACCTACCTACTTATAAAATTTTAGAACTCAGATTTAAATACAAATACATACTTACATAGTAAAAAGACATAATAAAAAATGCAATGATAGCCTTAGGGTAGCCTGGAATCAAGTTTGATCCCCGCTCTTCTATACATATAATAAAATCGTAGACTTGCCGTGTCTGTACGTTAAAGATATTTGCAAAATAATAACTGGGGGGGTACCTAAGTAATGGAACGTAAAAAAGCTATATCTGAAATTTTTGTCTGTTTGCCTGTATGTTTGTGCCCGCATCACGCAAAAACTACTGAATGGATTGAAATGAAACTTGGCATGATTTGAGTTCATACCACATGAGCAGAAAAGGTATTCATACTACGGAGTAACATATAGGATACTTTTAATCCCGAAATTCAGCACGGTTCCCTTGGGAGAGGGGATGAAAGTCAAAATGTGTACCTACTTAGCTATAATTCGTTAACGTGTGGTCCGATTTCATTCATTCTTTTTGTTAGAAAGGAAAACTTTAAAGATTACTGGTTAATCTCTGAAAGGCTGGATCGATTTTGATGGGACTTTCACTGGCGGATGTTTACATTTTGATCTACCTAAACATCCGCCAGTGAACTTTTAACAGTTTTTAGTAAGGTATGAGCTCAAAGGAGCTAAGGAAAAACAAAATGATTCTCACGGAAATTTTAAAATCAATATCCACGCGGAGTCGCGGGTTTCCGCTTGTGCTAAATAATATTGCAATTTCATAAAACTTAAAAATATATGTATATTAAACATATTAATTTTCGATTTAAACAGTAGATACCTATCTTTTGAAACCACAAGATGTCAAAAGAGGACGTCCTCCTTACCTCGAAACTTGACGTAACAATAACTCTGTCCTGATTACTCCTTGTCCTCTTTTCTTACGTAAGATTTTCCAATTCCTTTTCAATCACACCTCAGAATTGTGTGTTTTGGGTTAGAATACTTATTATTTTCAAACATCTTTGAATGGCGGCGATAATATACGACTCAACTTTGTTTCAGACTAAACAAACATAGAGAATATTTTGTTTTATTTGTTGATAAAGCGGCAATAACATTTCACTCTGTAAAAATTTCAACTTTTTACCTATTACTAGTTTTTAATAGTATTACACGAGTGTTTTAATACCTAATTATGTAGAGTTTCATACACTACTTTATCTAAACTCATATCTTAAAATCCAAACCATAAAATCTTGGTAATATTTGTCGTGAGTTTTCCTTGATTTTGCTGGCAAAAGATTGTTGGTCGGTCAGGTGGAGTTAAATTATCTTCAGTATCACTGCTAGACATTTTTCCGTGCAACAAAAATCACTTGCAAAGGTTTGGGTTACAAAAACAATAAATAATAAATTAAAAATTTAAATAATAGGCGCCAAAATTCAATTGTCAATTTCGCATGTGCGGTGCGTGCAGACCTAAAGGTGCGTCCAGACTTGAACATTTCACCGAACCGAACAGCGAACATTTCGGCGAACTTGAGATGGGTTACTGGGTAACAGTTCGGCGAAAGTTTCACCGAACTGTTACGCAGTAACCCATCTCAAGCGCTCCAAGCGCGCCGTCCACATTGAGCGTAACAAGTTCGCCGAAATGTTCGCTGTTCGGTTCGGTGAAATGTTCAAGTCTGGACGCACCTTAATGTTCATAGTCTATGGTCAATATGGTAGCACTACACTCTATCCTCTGGCCGCATCTTGCCACCGCCACACTTTCGCCTCACAAGATCCAAAATGCCAGGAAGAAATGTTATGTATTTTAATAGTTTGAATAATATCTAAAAATATATAGATACCCGTAAGACTCAAACATTTCAATCCTGCTACACCAATATTTCTGTTAAAATTCTTCATGAAGTTGGAATTTGTCCCTATTCACCCCGTTTTACCGTAATAGGGTAACTTTGATAGCGGGATAATAATTGTAAGTTACAAAACTAAACACCCGCCATGGCTCAAAAATACCAGAACCCAGTGCCTGTACTATAATGTAGAAAAAATTATTTTATAACATTACTTTGCAATAATTTCCTAACAAAGTGGTGTTATAATGAACTTTTTAAATTTTTTTTTTAAATATTATAGATGTATGTGAATAAAGTAGTCCAATATATGACACATTTTGATATCTTAATCGGGATTTTCAGATATGAGAGTAGATAAAAGCCTAAATTCAATACTTGTACAGTGCGATAATCACAAATTCCTTGCTGGCCCTCTAAAAGATTGAACTTAAAAAATTTAATAATCCCCAATCTGTGGGAAAACCTGATGGTCTGTGGGAACCACCACCCTCCTGCTCCAAACGTCAAAATCAGAATCTTTATCACTATGACATGTTTACCGAGTACTCGTCGAAACAAATCTAACCAAAAAACCGCATTCAAATCGTTCACTCGTTTAAGAGCTACGGTGCGACAGACAGACAGACAGCGGTCAAACTTATAACATCCTTCTTTTTGCGTTGGGATTTAAAAATAATATACACTACAAAAAGTTATTAGGTGTAAATATCACTTAACCCCCTTTTAGCCCCCATTAGCCAAAGTCACAATAGATAGCGTGTCATTGTAGATGCGTCGCCAAGTGACCATTTGCTGGAAGCGGAGCTAATTACGAGGGGGGAGGGGCCCCCTCCATTAGGAATGTCGTTTCATGAATTAAACAATGAGCTTGAGCGGCCAGCGACTTTTGTACTGTGACCTATATAATTTCCATTTTTTTAATCTCTATCTGGAAATCTTTGTGTTAAAAAAGGAGGTTGACATGACAATGCTTTTTTTGTTCTCCTGTGTCGTTTTTAAATAAGTATAATAATCCAAATTAAAACTATTTTTGTAATATAATTTTAAAAAACGGCACTTTTAATTAAAACGGTAGTGTATATGTAAGTACCTACTTGAGAAAAAAAATTGGTTGTCTCTAAAGTCGGTTTACGGACGATAATTTTAGGTGATAACGTCTTATGAAAACATTATAGAACACATAATATGTGTCATATAATTATACTAGCTGACCCCCGCAACTTCGTTCGCGTAGATATAGGTTTTTATATAGGATCGGATCGGATCCCATAATTCTTTTATGTACCTAAAATAAATGTAGCCTGTTACTCCTTATAACATTGAAAGTTCCATTAAAATCGATCCAGCCATTTCGGAGATTAGCTGGAACAAATAGACAGAACGACAAACATAAATTTAAACGCACGCCAGTTTAAAATAAGCCGTACGTACAAAGATCCGGGTCCCAAGTTATTGGAACCCAATAAATGCCTGTCATTTCTAAACTAAAAAACCTATGACCTTGAAATATTTACGGGACAATACTTAAAGTACTACCTTTCTAACAAAAAAAGAATGAGTGAAATCGAATAACGCGTTAATGAATTACAGCTAAATACATGTTTTAACTTTCATCCCCTCTCCCAAGGGAACCGTGCTGAATTTCGGGATAAAAAGTATCCTATAACCTACCTCGGAGTATAAACTCAAATCGTACCAAGTTTCATTCGAATCCATTCAGTAGTTTCGGCGTGATGCGCGGCCAAGATACAGACAGACAGACAGACAGACAGACAGACAGACAGACAGACAGACAGACAGACAAAAATGAAAAAAATTGCAGTTTTGGCTTCAGTATCGATTATAGAGTGCCCTCCGATAAAAATTTTCAAAATATCTTCAATGTACAGAATTGGATCTGTTACAGTTTTATTATATTATAGAAGATTAGCTGTATAGATCGATAGTGCCTCTCTATGGCTTGTTCTGCGCTCTCGCTTACATGCTCGGGAACGTGACCATGAGTCATGCTGTTTCGTACGTACGCGTACGGCGTTCATTGATTTATAAGACGTTATCACGTCAAAAATAAAAAATGAAAGGTTGTCCGCATCTAGTGTACGTAGGTAGCATTATCAAATGTATGTGCAATAAGACCATTATCTCTCGGACTATTTTAATTTACTACCTACATACTATTATTTTTGCTTTCTTTATTTATATTTCCTTATTTATTTTCTTTATTTATATACTAATACAGATTATTCTACTCATGATGAAGATGCATAAATACCGGAATATCAAAGAAAAACTAAGAAAATGATAATAAACCGCAATTTGTAAACGCTCTATTTAAAGCCAGGCTGTGAATAAACAGTATTTGTACCACATTTGTACCCAATCTGAAATCTAAAGAGCAAAAGTAGTTTACTTAGCTGAAAGTAAAAACGAAACAGCTGCCCTTTCGAACTGAGAATTGCTGACTTTACTAGGGTTGCCACAATAAAATCAAATAATTTTTTGTCGTATTTTAAGAAAAATTAACACTAATAGAACAAAATGGCGATCACTGTTAAAATAGGTATTAACTTATTTTTTGTATTCTAGTAAGAATGGTAAGTGTATGAGTAATGAGCAAGCATAACATAAGCTAATACTGTATGAAGCCTTTTCACTTCGGTCATACTGCTGGGAAAAATGCAAGCAGCATCAGTTAACTTATGATTAATGGAACATTCAGGGAAGGGGACCCTCTTAAAGTAGTCATAGGCTTTAGTCAGACTAGAAGAGTGAGACAGTTTACACACCCATCTACAATGGTTCAGTCCCCTCCAGTTGAGAAGGGCCTAAAAGATGAGGGATCGTAGGAGTTAAATCTATTTGTTTTGTCCACGTCAAATCAAGAATTGGTGTAGAAAATTATTTGGCCCGTTCACATTCCTAGCGTGTCATGATTTTGTGTAACTAGTTCCTTACATGTTTATGCAACAGTGTGGCAACCCTAGCTTTGTGACTTTAGCGAAGTTATTTCTAGAACCATATTCGTGAAAACAAAGTGGAGTGAGCTCGAGCTATATGATTTCATTCCCAAGGCTCCTCCAGAAGAGGCCTTCGCCTTTGTGTCGTGGTTAAATAGGCTTTCACTAAGAGCAACACCCTCCTCCAGGGGAGAGCTATACACCTCTCTGTATTGCCTCTGCTGAAGTATACGACCACTGGGTCTAAAACGTAAATGTAGTATTATCAAAGTGTGCGTGAAATTTAGTAAGTAATTGTATTTTCCCCACGCATGTTTTTCAAAGTTTTGGTGGTAAAATCTTTTAAAGAGAAGTAATTTTTTTTATAACTGAAAGCCTCTCGCCAGCCATTCATAAGATAAGAAGCTCCGGGATTTACAATGGTGGCTTTACATAGCTTGCTGTCCTTTTAGTCTTCTGCCTTTCCAGAGTTGCGATGGTGATAATTAATTGATTAACGCGATGGTGATAATTAATTGATTAACGCGATGGTGAAGCCCATAGCAATCAATAGCGTCCCATGTGTGTACGAAAAATGCAAACATCTTCATTGCAATCTTTAATAAATTAAAGTGAATATTTTACACCGCGTCGGCCGAGTCGTCGTCGGCTAAGTGCGAGGTGTGAGGTACGACATGTTTCGCCATATTAATACTAGTACAGCATACATTTTCTTTATATGGATGTGACATCGAGGTAGCGAGGTAAAGTGTGAGATGCGAGGTGCAAGGTGAGGCATCTTCGGCATGTTCCATGTTCCCACCCTAAGCGCGCTAAGCCTCCTCCTAAGCGTGATGCTTAACAGGCTTTGCTTTGACACCAGCGCAGAGCCCGCGGCATCGAGGATTCCTAATGAAGTGGCGTTCTGTCTCGTATTCAAGATATATGGGGCTCGTGTGGGACTCGACTTTTCCGAACGGTGGAATTCTTTGGGTGTAAGATTTTATTTTTCTGTTCCGTTGGCCGAATACTTTTATCACAGAGTACCTACAGAGGGGAAGCTTCTAGTAAGCGGCCCGCTGTAGGTACACTCACACATATGCGCATGTTTGTCACCAACTGTACCGGTTAGTGGAACGAGCGCGCGTCCGTGAACCGTTGGTGAGTGTGTTTGTGTGAGTATACCTACAGCGGGCCGCTTGTGGAAGCTTCCCCTCTGTAGATTTACTACTCGTGTGCTTTTATTGTCTTCGCTTGAATAGCGAATCTCTGATGAAATTCAAATATAGTTATTTTTTATTTAAAATTCACGATGATTTTGGAAATTGTTTATTATCTGCACAAATGAAAAAAATTATACAACCAAAAAAAAAATTTGGACAGGAGTGTTTGGAATAATAACAAGATAAATAATTATTTAAAATTAGCGTAAGTAGGATTTATAAAATACTTACGAAAGTCTTTCTTATTCTATCTTTAAAATTGTCATGGGTTGCCAGAGATCGCGTAAATATATCTTCTATACATATAATAAAATCGTAGAATTGCCGTGTCTGTACATTGAAGATTTTTGCAAAATAATAACTGGGGGATGTTAGGGATAAGTAATAGAACGTAAAAAAGCTATTTTTGTCTGTTTGTCTGTTTATCTGTTTGTCTGTTTATCTGTTTGTCTGTATGTTTGTGCGCGCATCACGTAAAAACTACTGAATGGATTGAAATGAAACTCGGCATGATTTAAGTTCATATGATTTAAGTTCATACTATAGAGTAACATATAGGATACCTTTTATCCCGAAATTCAGCACGGTTCCCTTGGGAGAGGGGATGAAAGGCAAAATGTGTACTTAGCTGTAAGTCGTTAACGGGTGGTCCGATTCCATTCATTCTTTTTTTGTTAGAAAGTAGATACTTTAAAGACTACTGGCTAATCTCTGAAAGGCTGGACCGATTTTGATGGGACTTTCACTGGCGGATGTTTACATTTTGAAGTACCTAAACATCCGCCAGTGAACTTTTTATAGTTTTTAGCAAGGTATAAGCTCAAAGGAGCTTAGGAAAAACAAAATGATTCCCACGGGATTATTAAAATCAATATCCACGCGAACGAAGTCGCGGGTATCCGCTCGTCCTGAATATGTTTCATTAATTAATATACGATTAGACCTTTGATTAAAGTAATTATTAATCAAAGGATTAGACCATTCAAGCACAGTAATATTCGCAAAAAAATCCAAACAAATCAAATAAAATGTTCCCATGAAATCATTAAAAAAGGATTTTCGATTGCTAATGAAAATGAGAATGAGAATGAAATCTCAGAAGCAATACACTTTCCTCGGGTTTCATTATCTCGTAGTCTATTGATCTCGGAGTCTCGGCAAACGATGCATCAGCTGATTTCGGAGCGAATAATGAGCTGCTAAGCTTTTGAAGAAAATTCAAAGAAAGCTTTTATTGTTAAACTAGCAGTCGTGGCCGACTTCGTCCGCCTTTAAATTGTGTACTTTTCAATGTCTCTTTTTACTCGTGCGATTATCCCCTGATTCCTTCCTTTCTTAATCTCTTAGGTACTCTTTCTAGTTGATCTATACCTATAAATAAATCAGTCAGTTTCTCCTTTTTACCCGACTACGGCAAAGCCAAAAGGGATTATTATTTTAGCAGTCTATGTAGGTATGTATGTTTGTGGCCGAGTTGATAATGATGATGAAATGTACATAGGCATTTCTCCACTGAATAATAATTCTCCACTTATAATGAAGAAGTTGAAGCAATTGGTCAAACTGTCACCAATTGGGCTGATTGCTAACTGATAGTGAAGGTGTTCGGAACTATACCCGTATTACGAATTCCCCGGAATTCTGACAGCTGTCATTGTCATTTACAGATGAGTTATTTGTATGGAGAACAGGGTTAACATCTACGAAGTACGATTTTACCTCAAACTACTTTAATTCCCTGTCATCATAAAAAGCCATATGCCGCGTAATAATATTACTCGTTTCGCCTTAAAATAGAAAATACCAAGAGTGGAAACTAGAAAGTGCACACTGACAGCAACAGAAAACAAAAGAAGCACATTGAAAAAATTTATTCAAAAATGGATGTGGAATGACATTATCACCATGAAGTGTCTGTCAGGCATTTCTCATATCTACATGCGGCAGTTGATTTGTATTTGCATAAGTTTTGAATTTTTTATCTTTTTTGTGGGTTTTGTTTTATTTCTGGTAACATTACGAAACGTCAGAATTCCAGGGAATTAGTAATACGGGTATAATGTGAATTGTGTTAGATTGTATTGGGGAATGTCAAATTTAGTTCCCAGTACCTTCGCTGCGGCGCTTTGAATCGGCACTTGAACCAGCTGTCATCTTGTACGGCAAAGCCAGACCCGCATATTTGTACCATAACCACCACAGTATTTGTATGCAAAACGTTTCACCTACATAATATTACCATAGCATACACTACCTACTACTGAGTAGCTGAAAAAATTCTGCCATGAGTACATTTATTTGCTGAAAAAATGTACATATTGAAATTCCATACGCGAGCGAATTACTTATATTACCCACCGCACCCATTTTGTAGAATGTATACAATTTATCGAAAAAGGCGACCCAAAATAGACCCAAATCACTGATGTTGAAATAGGACAAAGTATTATTTTACCTAAATGGAATAAAATTCGAATGGGTGGTAGAGATAAAAACAAAACTTACCGCCCATTCATTTTATTTTTATTGGCATGTCATTATAATGGGATAATGACATGCCAATTGCCTCGTTGATTTAGTGGTTAGCATATTCGACTGAAAATCACGAGGTCCTGGGTTTTAATCCCGGGTCTGACAAATAATTGTTAGCTATCGGGTTTTTCTATCAAGAAGTTCTGTACCAATAGGTACGGAGTTCATAGTTGACGGTTTTTCACCCCGTGCCTCGGAGAGCATGCGGTTAATATAACTATCAGTATCATATGACGATAGTCGTTAAAGCCCGCCAACACGCATTGGAGCAGCGTGGCGGGTCTAAGCTCTAAATCCCTCTCGCTATGAGAGAGGACTTCTGTGCCCTACCGTGAGACGTTAAAAGCAGGGGCGTAGCTACCGCCGTATATGCCGTATCAATTATACGGGGCCCCCAAGCCACGGGGGCCCCCGACGTGCGTAAGCAAAAATTAACAAAAACTTCCCAAATTTGTGTTTATTTCAGAAATGACAAAAGTAAAAAAATGTTGTCCAAAAAGTTGTCCATAGAGGCAGAATCTTTAGAAAAACTAAAGTCATCATTAGCTATAAATGATTTAATAAATCAGTTTGCCGAAAAAAAGGCAAATATTTAATTTGAAATGTTTGTAAAAATTTTAGAAAAAGTGACACATAAACAATTATGATGAATAAATATTGCTTTTAATTTTATGCAAATTTTATTTTCTTTTGTGAGAAATCCTTACCCTTCATAAGGGCCCCCAAACAAATTTTTATACGGGGCCCCGCCAAGGTACGCTACGCCACTGGTTAAAAGGTAGTGGTGGTGATACATGACAGTAAACCTTTGACTGTGATCTATGGTTTATAACGATGCAGTCGAGAATAGAATAGAATAGAATAGAAAAGTTTTTTATTCAAATAAACTTTTACAAGTACTTTTGAATCGTCAATTGAGTCTACCACAGGTTCGGAATGCAGTTCCAGCCGAGAAGAACCTGCAAGAAACTCGGCGGTTGCTCTTTAAAAAAAAAAAACATTATAACAATTATTATTATTAATGATATAATCATGTAGATTGAAATGCCGTCTCGCGCATTGCTGGAACGAGTTAAATCCAAGCTTTTTTTATCGTTTATAATATAATCTTCAATGGTATAATAAGCTTTTTTTTATGAGCATACTTTTAATAGAGTTCTTAAACTTGTGTAAAGGCAAGTCTAAGACATATTTTTTATTCAGATAAACTTTTACAAGTGCTTTTGAATCGACAAATCAATCAGACAAACCAGTGGTACTGGTTCGGAATGGTGCTTGCGAGGATAGAACTCTCTCAGGAACGAAGACAGGTGATAGTACCTATACTTGATTACTGATATGATAAATACTATAAAAATCCGCCTGGCTAGCGACCACACTTCAGCCGTAATCTGCCGCAAAGCATCCGTGTGTTCCGGCAGCGAGCTGAGTAGCCAGTCCCCTTCCTCAAAAGCCGGCAATGCATTAGTGGTTCCTCAAGTGCTGCTAATGTTCATGGGCGGCGGTAATCACTTAACATCAGGTGACCCGCTTGCTCAGTTGCCCTCTATTCCTATATAAAAAAAGTGAAAAAAAAAATCGTTTTTACAAAAAAAAAGGATTTTTTGTGCAATACCCGTTTTGAGGGGCTAAACCAAACTGTAATTGCAAACAAGTATAAATTGAAAATTTAAAAAACCCCCGACATTCGCCATTTTGTGGCGGCGGCCATCTTGAATTTGCAATAGTGCTATTCTACTAGTCAAGCCCTTTCATTTGATACCCATATCAAGGGAGTTGTGAAAAAATATGTCATCCGCCATTTTGTAGCGGCGGCCATCTTGGATCGATTTTCATCAAACATAGCTAACAACACTCTCGACTGATTCACCTTTCAAACAAAAATAACCGCATTCAAATCGGTTCACCCGTTTGAGCGCTACAGGGGAACAGACAGACACACACACACACACACACACACACACACAGACACGTCAAACTTATAACACCCCGTCGTTTTTGCGTCGGGGGTTAAAAAACAATATTTCTTGTATTTTTTTTTTTGTATTTGAGTCGTAACGTACTTAATTCAAATAAAATCAAGTGACGCTCGAGGTCAACGAACGAAGATATCTACCGTTGCGCGCGATACCTACCCTATAAGGCAAATTGTTATTGGTATTGATTTTGTGTTTAGGTAGTATAATAATAGCGCTAAGTTTTCGGAAGCGGTCTTCTGTACAATAGTTTAATTAAAAACATACCCCTAAACGATCTCCATACATGTACCGAAATTTCTAAATAGACATACTCTATTTAGACATTTTCTAAACATGAACCCTGTTTCGCCGAACCTGTCACTTACGGGTGACGGGTATTTATTATCCTCTGAAGCTTGAAGGAGGGATCTAGAAGGGTCTCAGTGAATTATAATTTATAAACTACCCTTACCTTTCGGGTCAGGGTGGAATTAATATAATCTCTTGTTGTTAATTTTTCAATTTTAAATAATAATATTATAATAATAATAATAATTTATACAATGTAATGATGATTCTAGTAGCTGTGATAGCCTAGTGGTTAGGACGACCGACTTCTAATCGAAGGTCGTGGGTTCGATCCCGGACACGCACCTCTAACTTTTCGGAGTTATGTGCGTTTTAAGTATTTAAATATCACTTGCTTTAACGGTGAAGGAAAACATCGTGAGGAAACCTGCATTCCTGAGAGTTCTCCATAACGTTCTCAAAGGTGTGTGAAGTCTGCCAATCCGCTTGGCCAACGTGGTAGACTCTGGCCAAAACCCTTCTCACTCTGAGAGGAGACCCGTGCTCTGTAGTGAGCCGGTAATGGGTTAAAGCAAGTGATATTTAAATACTTGAAACGCACATAACTCCGAAAAGTTAGAGGTGCGTGCCCGGGATCGAACCCACGACCTCCGATAAGAAGTCGGTCGTCCTAACCACTAGGCTATCACAGCTTTTCAAAAAATGTCATCAATGGCCCATTAATCTATGACAAGATTGGCCCTTAAAACCCGACACCTATAAAGTTTCCGTTAATCCAACTTCCAACTAAGTCGTCGGAAAGGACAACGTTCGGGATCCGAGCTGGGATCAAAAGATTAGGACGGGCTATTTGTGCAAACTCTAATAGCCATTCGCGGGATCTTACAAACTCAGTTTTTATTTCATTACCTTTAGTAAATCCTTTTTAAGGGCATTTCTCTGAGTAAGTACAACTGGTATCTACTTACTTTCTTTACTTATTTCCATTGTCGTTTTTTTTTTTGGTCACTTTTGTCAGGTGTCATTAATAGAGCTGGCAGACGCCTTGGAGGTATACAACGGGTTCCCCAGGCGTCCAGCATAGCCAGCATGAGGGATATGCCGTGGTGCTTTTAGTGAGGTATATCTACCCCCATTCGGGGAGGGAGTCCCACATAACCTCCGTTCTGCCCAAAGAACGGGGGTAGCTATAAAGCTTTTCCACCACGTTAAAAAACTCAAGTTGGCCTAATGAGGACACAGCCTAAACACAATGGCACACGATACGCCGCCTCACCGACTCAGCGGGTTCGTATTCCAGAGCTATGAGTTGCGACCGATACACCGCTCAGAGTCAGCCAACTGACAGTCAGCCGCTCACTGTTGGCCTAATGAGGACACAGCCTAAACACAATGGCACACGATACGCCGCCTCACCGACTCAGCGGGTTCGTATTCCAGAGCTATGAGTTGCGACCGATACACCGCTCAGAGTCAGCCAACTGACAGTCAGCCGCTCACTGTTGGCCTAATGAGGACACAGCCTAAACACAATGGCACACGATACGCCGCCTCACCGAATCAGCGGGTTCGTATTCCAGAGCTATGAGTTGCGACCGATACACCGCTCAGAGTCAGCCAGCTGACAGTCAGCCGCTCACCTAATAAGGACACAGCCTAAACACAATGGCACACGATACGCCTCACCAACTCACCGGGTTCGTATATCACGAAGCCCGACAAACTTGAACAAACCACCAACTTTGCAATACGAATTACACAAACTTTCGTGCCGTTCTCGGAGAGCACTTCCCAACTAGAGTTGGGGGACGGATGGAGTTATTTGTCTACAACTGTGGCACTTCCTCCACAGTTTGAGTTGTTATACTTACTGAAAAGCCAAAAGGAATGCATAGGTTGAACTGGAAGTGCTTTTTAACCGACTTCAAAAAAAGGAGGTTATCAATTCGACACGTAGGTATGCAGGTACCTAATATTATTGGAACTGTTTTTTTTTTCGGCAATTTGCACGATAAAAGTAGGATAAATAAATAAATAAAAATCTGTTTTAGAATGTACAGGTAACCTTTCATATGATATTCCACTTGGTATACATAGTTACTTATATCTTACTTTGAAAATTGAAAATACTATATAGTTATTTGTTCATGAACGAACACATTTTAATTGTTTTTTAGTGATGTAACCACAAATTCACGGTTTTCAGATTTATTCCTTTACTTTTACTATAAGACCTACTTACCTACAAGATTCTAGGTCAACGGGAACTACCATATATATACAAGATTTTCGACCCAAAACCTACAGGGTACTTCCGGTTGACCTAGAATTGTCAATTTCGGTTAAAAGCATGGTCTTACTCTGTGGTCTTACAGCACAAGTAAAGGGGAAATCCTGAAAAATAAGAAAAGTTGAAAATAAAGGTAAATTTTGATGCTTACAAGTTTTCGCGAAAATCTTGCCCAAATCTTTTTATCGTGTTGACTCAGAACCTTGGTTTTTATGCACCTATTAGGGACTATAGACCTCAGTATCTGGTATAAATTTCAACTTGCTAGGTCCACCCGTTCCTGACACTGGTGACACACAGACAGACGGACAAGAGAGCGCTCTTATAAGGGTTCCTTTTTAGGGTTCCGTAGTAAACAAGGAACCCTTATAGTTTTTCCATGTCCGTCCGTCTGTCTGTCTGTCTGTCTGTCTGTCCGTCCGTCCGTCCGTCCGTCCTCGGTTAATCTCAGTGCTAGAAATCTGTAATTTGGCATGGGTATAAATATTAAACACGCCGAGAAAGTGGTGAAATAAAATTTTGATAAATATTTTTTTTAAGGTAGCTCCCCTACATGTAAATTGGGGATGAATATTTCTTTTCTCGTCTACTCCATGGGGTATCGTTGAATACGTCTTTTAAAAACACTGTGGGTGTGGGAACATCATTTTTCGATTTCTAGATCCGTTTGTAAAATATGATGTTTTAAAGTGCTAATTTTTATTAGAGTCAAGTGTCGTCGTTCCCCCCCCCCTCTATCAGCCAAATGGCAGTAGGGGGAATGTGGCATGAAAGAGCCAGTTTTAAAAAAGGGGACAAAAAAGATATAAGGAAATAAGAAAATAATAAAACTTGTATAATATCATATTGTCTATTTCTTTATGTACGTAATAGCATTGAGCATTTTCCAAAATCAACAATATTCATGGATTTCTAGCTATTTATAAAAAATATGAAATTCGGCTCTTTCATAACTTATGGGCATTGAAAGAGCCAACCAAAGTTTTGAAAGAGCCAAGTTATTATTACAAGACTTAGAATGTAAATTAACGAATATATTATTGAGGATATTTATTATTATTATTATAAATGTATTTAAAATGCAATCTTTAGATAAACTGTTAAGAAAATCACAAAATTCTCTATTTGAGACCAATAACTGCCAACTATCTACATTCTCTTCAAGGACTAATGTCGTGTTCATTAAAAATATTAAGTACTAGCCGACCCCCGCGACTTCGTTCGCATGGATATAGGTTTTTATATAGAATCGGATCGGACCCCATAATTCTTTTTTGTACCTAAACTAAATGCATCCTAAGTTACTCCTTAACATCACCTATCTGCCATTAAAAGTTCCATCAAAATCGATCCAGCCGTTTCGGAGATTAGCTGGAACAAATAGACAGGCCGACAAACATAAATTTAAACGCACGCCAGTTTAAAATAAGCCGTACGTACAAACATCCGCGTCCCAAGTTATTTGAACCCAATAAATGTCTGTCATTTCTGAACTAATAAACCTATGACCTTGAAATATTTACGGGACAATACTTAAAGTACTATCTTTCTAACAAAAAAAGAATGAGTTAAATCGAACTACGCGTTAATGAGTTACAGCTAAATACATGTTTTAACTTTCTTCCCCTCTCCCAAGGGAACCTTGCTGAATTTCGGGATAAAAAGTATCCTATGTCCTACCTCGGAGTATAAACTCAAAACGTACCAAATTTCATTCGAATCCGTTCAGTAGTTTCGGCGTGATGCGCGGCCAAGATACAGACAGACAGACAGACAGACAGACAGACAGACAGACAGAAAGACAGACAGACAAAAATGAAACAAATTGCAGTTTTGGCTTTAGTATCGATTATAGAGTGCCCTCCAATAAAAAATTTCAAAATATCTTCAATGTACAGAATTGGATCTGTTACAGTTTTATTATATTATAGATATTAATTAATAAAGATTTCAAAATCAAAAACAATTGAATACAGAATTCAAAACAAAAATCAAATTTAAATGAATAAAAAAAATAGCAAAAATAAAGCAATCTCCCTTTTACGTCACAGGATTCATGTGCTCAACCGCTACAAATTTTGCACTGATACCATTCATTCTTGTTTGCTTTTACTTAGTATAATTTTCACTTTCTATACTATCTATTCTTAGCTAAATAAGCTCGTAAAAGATTAAAGAAAAGGGCAATTTTATTTAAAGGTTGTCATATCTTGATCACTTCACTTACAGCTTCCTCAATCATAGATGCTGCAGGTCTTTTACGCTTCTTTTTAGCTCTTTCAAATTGTTAGGTTAGGTTGTGTAAAGTAAAAAAACGTCTATTTTGATTAAATTTTATAATAAAAATTCTATTGATAACCTCTACTTCAAACGTCACTACAAAGTATAAAAAATAATTTTTGTTTGTATAAGCATGTTGAAGTAAGGGAACGTTGCTCAATAATTTCTTCATTTCCTTATAATTATTATACCCGTCAGTCTGTCTGATTGAGGAGTTGGAGTCAATTTTTTTTTAGATAAGACCATCTAGCAAATTTTTCTAATGATAAACAAAAAAATTACGTACCTAAATCAGTGCAGAAAACTCAGAGAAATCGGTGTGCATACATAGAAAAAATTACGCGCCGAATTGAGAATATCTTCTTTTTTGGTAGTCGGTTAAAAAAATAATGTAATCTATAATATAATAAAACTGTAACAGATCCAATTCTGTACATTGAAGATATTTTGAAAATTTTTATTGGAGGGCACTCTATAATCGATACTGAAGCCAAAACTGCAATTTATTTCATTTTTGTCTGTCTGTCTGTCTGTCTGTCTGTCTGTCTGTCTGTCTGTCTGTCTGTCTGTCTGTCTGTATCTTGGCCGCGCATCACGCCGAAACTACTGAATGGATTCGAATGAAACTTGGTACGATTTGAGTTTATACTCCGAGGTAGGTTATAGGATACTTTTTATCCCGAAATTCAGCATGGTTCCCTTGGGAGAAGGGATGAAAGTTAAAACGTGTATTTAGCTGTAATTCATTAACGCGTTGTTCGATTTCACTCATTCTTTTTTTGTTAGAAAGGTAGTACTTTATATATTGTCCCGTAAATATTTCAAGGTCATAGGTTTTTTAGTTCAGAAATGACAGGCATTTAGTGGGTTCCAATAACTTGGGACGTGGATGTTTGTACGTACGGCTTATTTTAAACTGGCGTGCGTTTAAATTTATGTTTGTCGGCCTGTCTATTTGTTCCAACTTCCAGCTAATCTCCGAAACGGCTGGATCGATTTTGATGGAACTTTCAATGGCAGATAGGTGATGTTAAGGAGTAACTTAGGATACATTTAGTTTAGGTACAAAAAAGGGTATTTAGGTAAAAACCTATATGCAGGCGAACGAAGTCGCGGGGGTCGGCTAGTTATTCATATAATTAATAAATATAGGTTTTAACTTGTAATGAAATATAGGTTTTGAAAAAGCCAGTTATGAAAGAGCCAGCTTTTTCATAGCACAGTAGCCCAGCTCTTTCAAAACATATTCTCCTAAGAAATGTAATCTCAAAAAGTAGTACGAAATCAAAACTTTACACGAAAAAATAAATATGCTATTGTAAGGCCATAGTATCCATAAAGTTATAGTTTAATCATATTACTGCTAGATTGGTAGTTGTAGACGTCAAAAAACAAATAAAATGTACTCAAAAACTTACTTTATGACGACGAAATCTTCAGTACGTTGCAGCGACGCCATTTATTTTCGATGAAGTGTCAAATGTTTGTGGGTGACATCTAGTCAGTATAGCTATCTTAAAATTATAATTCATGAATCATTCGTATGAAAACTACCGCGTAATTCATAGTGGCTCTTTCAAAACTTGGCTCTTTCATACCACATTCCCCCTATATAGGAACTTGAAAAAATTCACAGCAGTAGTATATATAATCAATTTTAAAGGAAAACTATCATGGCTAAGTCTTAGTAGGGTTCACAGGTTAAGGAGTTATATCTGTTTTTCGAGGATTGTGACCACGGAACCCTACACTGCGCGTGGCCCGCCACGCACTTGGCCGGTTTTTTTACCTTTTGCGGTACGAAGTCCTAAAACTAATCACGGAGCAACTTTCCCCATATACGACCCTAGTCTTGTATAAATAAATAATCATTCAGTGGTACGTCACGACCACGAGATGGGGTCAGTGAGGCAGAAAATGGCAAACAAGCTTAGCCAAGAGTGAACTGTTGATGTGCTCGGTACAAACATACAATAAGAATAAGGTACGTATAACCCTGGTGGCCACACACAGCATATAAATTTGAACTTATTTGAACACTTGCTTGAACATTAGTGTGGCAGGGGTCACACTAATATTATAAAGGCGAAAGTTTGTGTGTATGTAGGTATGTAGGTTTGTGTGTATGTTCTTTACTCTTTAACGCCACAACTACTCAACCGATTTGGCTGCAATTTGGAATGAAGATAGATTATACCCTGGACTAACACATAGGTTACCGGAAAAAGTGGTGCTGCGGGACCTTAATAGATATAGACCATCGATGATATAGACTTCCAAAAATGCGATAGATGGCGCTGATTGTTATTAAGTACATCACTCTCACATACTTAACACATTATTGCAATATTTTGCTGTCGTTGCATGCATTTGTATGCGTTTGTATGAATTTCCTGTCGTTCTCTTTGCTAAGTTAAGTAGATACTACTTAACTTAGCAAAGAGAACGACAGGAAATTCATACAATTAAAAAATACATTCATTACTCTCAGAAGATTCTGTTCGAATGTATTTTTGTGTGTATAAACTTATTAACCGCAGGGCACAGCTAGTTTGTTCAAATAACACACATTTGCACTTTACCATTCGGTATCGGTTCTTCGAGTGCACATCAAAGCGTTTAAAGTTCAAATTGAAATGAAGCGACAAGAACAGACAGACAAGAACAGACTTTGCAAATACGTTGCAAAGTCTGTTTGGCAGGTAGCAAACCTGTGTTCTTTGTGAACAAAGTCATTCAAAGTCTGTGTTCAAATGTTTGGCTGTGTGTGGCGCCAGGGTAAAAATTCCTAAGAGTACCTCGATATGAAAATCGTTTTCCATCGTATTGAAAAGGAATGTTATTTGGTTAAAGGAAATAAACGGGTTTCCCAACTCCCTTTTGTGTTGTGAAGGAGCCTCATAGAAACTTTCGAATAGATACCAATGTATGGGAAGGTATTTTACCTTCGTATCAATTAATTTTCATTCATGTGTATAAAATGTTCCGCTTGTATGGGTTTTATCATTACGTATTTGGAAAAGGCATATAAAAACCTACGGTGACCTGGAGTGCCCCCTGATTGCCTATTACTTTATAACATAACATAACAGCTCCAAGTTGATGCCTGAATAATGCAAAAATACCGAATCAAAATCGGTCCAGTAGTTTTTCAAGAAAATAGTAAAATTTTGAAATACAAATACAGCACCTTGTGGCCATAAAACATATTAAAGAAGCTGCTTAAAAGTGATGAAAAAACCTGCATTCAAATCGAGCCGGTAGTTTTTCAGGAAAATGGAATCATAAAAACGCACAAAATATAATATAGCTATTTTTATGTCAAAGCATATTCCATCGTTGGTAAAAGGGACCGCTTTTAGCCGTGAAAGCCTCGGGGTTCTAGGATTTTTTTATTTTATTACGGACAGATTTTGATGTTTCTTATGTTAGTTTCTTATGTTACTTATGTTAGTAGTTGGTCCCTGGGAGATTTAGATTCACAGTAATTAGACCCGGTAGGTGGCGCTGCTATCGGTTTCAAGGTTCAGTGCAGGATAAAGTCTGCCGGGCCCACTATAGTACAGAATAAAAATATTACACTTTTCGCACACGCCGATATCCGGCATTTAAAAGGCTTTCCTATTTCGAAGAGAGCATATACACAGAAGCAACGTTGACGTATATTTTTGTTAAAAGCTTCTCTATAATAAAAGCTGAACGTTGAACAGCAGTGCAGACAATGAGCCGGGCGCGCAATCGGGAGGAAACGCCGAAATGAAAAGCGCGCAGCATTTTCGATCTGCATACACTTCGACTAAGCATTTGTGCGAGGACTGCCTTCGATTTTTCGACATTCACGGGCCAGTTGCACCACAGACTGGCGGTTAAAATAGCGTTCCGGTTACCGTTAATGTTCGACCACAAAAAAAAACCAAAATGACTTATTCGAAGAAGGAATTGTAGCTAACAATGGCGACGGTGAAATAAATTTTGAAACGAAGGTTTTGATACTTACCTACTTAAATATAGCTTAGCATCGAGAAAGACCGACGTGCTTAAACTGAGGCGCCTTCTAGTGTCTTTAGTGGTTTCAGCTTAAATTTCCATAATCGATCTTACCAGCACTCGAAAAAACTGATCTTGCATCTCTCACAAAACCCCTTAGAAAATAGGTTACACATAAATCAATTCCGTCATCATGAGTGATAATGATGAATGACTGACGAAGTGCGTCGTCGTCGTTGCGACTCTCAACTGACAGATGTCCACTGCTGGACAAAGATAGGTTTTTTGCAACGTCTGCCCACCCTGAGGGACTTCCAACGCTGCATTTTTCATACAAGTAACCCAACTAACTGTTTTTTCTACAAGTAAAACTCATTCTATTTTTAAATGACAACTGTCAAAATTCCACCGGATTAAAAATTCAGACTAAGTATATTATTATGTCGGTAGCTCTGGTTCTTTGTTTTATGGATGCTGCACTATATAGCGTCTACTTGAGCCCTAACAAGTGTATGTTGGAGGACTTTAAAACTCATCTAAATACAATTGAAAATGATATAATCCAGGCTCAAAAAAGGAATAAAAAAATCATTATCACAGGAGACCTAAATGCGAAACATCCTTGCTGGGGTGGAACGCAAACAAATAAGAAGGGTGAAGAACTGCTAGAATGGATCAATAGACTAGACCTCACTATTCTAAATGATGGTAATCTACCCACCTGTGTTCGGCAAAATGGGAAATCATTCATCGACGTAACTATTATTGGTGGAAACAATTTAAGGGAAAATATTACGTGGTCTGTTCTAGAAGAAGAGTCAATGAGCGACCACAAATTTATTTTAACGAAAATAGATAAAAGAAGAGAAGAAAATAAACCGAAATATATGTATGGAGAGACTAATCTGATTGACTTTAACAACTACTTCAGAAGAGAGATAGATAATAAAGAAGCTAACTATAAACAGTGTGATATAGCTCTTAGTAATGCATATAAAAAAAGTACAGGTCGTGTGAAGTGTGAAAATGACTACAAGCTCCCATACTGGTGGAATGTAACAGTGCAAGAAAAGATTAGGGAAACGAGAAAAAAAAGGAGGAATTTCCAGAAGTGTAAGGAGCCAAATAAGAGAAAAAAACTGGAAGAGGAATATAAAATTTCTAGAAAAGAGCTCAAAAAGAACCTAGCCAAATCAAAAGCCCAAGCATGGGAGGCTCTGTGCAAGGGCCTTGAGACTGATATTTATGGTGATGCGTACAAAATTGTAAAAACCCAAATGCAAATTGCAAACCCTAGAATTTTTCTCACCCTAGAACAAAAAATGGAAATTTTTAAAAACCTGTTTATAACCTCGCCATGTGTGGGAAAACTTACTAAAGAAGTGGTAGCAGATATGGACTTTGAATGTGTCTCATTTACTCCAGATGAAACAAAAGATTGTGGTGAAAAAATCAAAACAAAAAAGGCCCCTGGTCCTGACGCAATACCTCCAGAGGTAATTAAGTCGGCTATCTGTAATAACCTGGATTATTTCACATGTCTTTTTAACAACTTGCTGAAGAGGGGCAGTTTCCCTGACAACTGGAAAACTGCAAAGCTTGTTCTTATAGAGAAGCCAAAAAAAAGCTGCAGCGAACAAACTAAGTACAGGCCTATCTGCCTTTTAAATGTTATTGGAAAGGCATATGAAAGACTCATAAACGTCAGGCTCATGCAAGAGATCGAAAAAAACGGTGGGCTACACTATAATCAGCATGGTTTCAGGCCAGGCAGAACAACAGTTGATGCCATCGACGAAGTAATACGTTTAGCTAAAGAAGCCAAGCTTAAAAATTTATGGAACTCACTCATCTTAGTTGATGTCCGAAATGCCTTCAATACAGCAGCGTGGTCCATAATAATTAGCAAGTTAAAACGTAGGAACGTTAATAAACATATAATAAATGTTATTGTAGACTACTTTACGAAGCGCTCCATACAATTGGAAAGAAATGTTATGGTCGAAATAACTGGAGGAGTTCCACAGGGCTCAGTACTAGGTCCCACTTTGTGGAATATCCTTTATGACGATGTTATGGAAATAGAAGTTTCGGAAGGAGTAAAGCTTGTATGCTATGCGGATGACCTGGCCATTTCGGTAACTGCCATGGATGCGCACGAATTCGTTGTTAAGGCGAATGAGGCTCTGCATGCTGTAGATTTGTGGATGCACCAGAATAAACTGGAAATCGCACCGGAAAAAACGGAAGCAGTCGTATTTAATAGAAGGCAGAATACTCACGGTATTAAATTTGACTGTGGAGGAAAGGTGGTAATTCCAACACCCAGCGTAACATATCTTGGAGTCAAGTTGGACTGTGGATTAACATTTGGGCCCCACCTAAAATCGGTATGTGATAAGGCATCTAGGACCGCAGGAGCTTTATGTAAACTTCTACTGAACACAAAAGGCCCTAGTGACAGGAAAAGACGGACACTGGCTATGGCAAATCAGTCAGTAATTTTGTATGCGGCTCCTATATGGGAACCTGCCATGTACTTTGAGTTGCACAAAAGACGAGTCCTTAAAGCGCAACGCTTGTTAGCCCTCCGGGTGTGTTCTGCCTATAAGACCGTTTCCACGGATGCAGCACTAGTACTGGCTAACTTGACGCCTATCCACCTGTTAGCCTTGGAAAGATCCGAGTTACACAAGGTAAAGAGTCCAGAAGTTACAAAAGCTGCCAAGAAAAAAACTCTTGAAAGGTGGCAAAAAGAGTGGGACTGCTCAACCAAAGGCAGATGGACATATCGGCTAATCCCGAATCTCCAAAAATGGACCACCAGAAAACATGGTCGATTATCCTACCGACTGACGCAATGCCTGACCGGGGATGGAGTTTTTATGGACTTTCTTACAGGGATTGGTAAAAGGCCGAATGCTAGATGCATGTACTGCAGCGAAACCGACGATGCAATGCACACCATATTTGCATGCAAAAAATGGGAAGAAAAGAGACAGGAACTGGAATGTAAACTAGGGGACACAATATGCACTGAGAACCTAGTACATAAAATGATGGAAAAAGAGGAACATTGGCTAGATATAGCAAATTACATCGAATACATCATGAAGGAAAAGGAGGAAGAGGAGAAATTAAGAAAAAAAAGGAATGAATTATAGAAATAAAAAGGCAATAGTGTTGCCGTGTTGCAGGCTACAGCGGCGGGTACACGGCTAACAGAGAGACAGTAGGGGTTTTAGCCGGTACGAGTCCGGCACTACCCAGTGGGTGTCCATTGAGGATTTCCCCTACTGTATAATAAAAAAAAAAAAAAAAAAAAAAAGCTCTGGTTCTTTGTTTCTCATTTCTGGAACTCTGGATCTTATCCATCAGTTACTTACAGAAGTGACTGACACCAAAAGCTATCGTCTAATGGACGTCATCACGAGTAGGTATCTGCTCTGAGTTCTGACTGGAATTCTTAGCTTTTAATATTTCATATTTAGAACCTCAATAAATTCGTCTATGAATAGAAACACACTCAGCAGAGCATAGAGCGTATAAAGTCCTCCATTCACGAACGTCTGGATTTCCACGCCTTCCGAACGACAGCCGCGTTTCAAAAAAGGAACGTGACCTGATTACTGACGGAAGCTGTCAGTTGTCTATGGTACTTAAAAGGTCACAGGTGTGTCGTACAAGTATTGGAAATTCGACCTTACATAAACTAAAAATACAATTCAGTTCCGTTTGAGAATATTTTCTCTTCTACTACACATTTGCTAGTTTATTGTTCGACTTGAGGGCGCCACCGCGTCACTTCTGCAGTAGACGAAGTATTGTCTTCACAACAAATTGTTTAATGAGCTCAATTATCACTTAATGTATTTTAAAATGGGTAGTTAAAATTTTTCTCAACATAGATATTTGGCTAGCAAGTCTTATCAACAACAACCCCCGTACAACCCCCGCATACTGGGCCACTAGTGGCGACGACTAGTGGCCGGCCACAAATCGCGGGAGAGATTTTTCATACATTTTATATGGTACCACCGCACACTGAGCGCTCGAGTGGCCGCGTTCATTCACCATAATTCAGTACGGATTAGGTATAGAAAACCGCAAAATTGTGCAAACTGCGTTTTTTTTATAGAAACCGAGAAATATTGTTTAGTCTCGACTCTCAGTGAGCGTTAAAATAATAATCATATCCATATGGTCCTGACCGAATTTCGGCCACGGCGGCCAATCTCAACCGAGACTAACCGCGACTACGCAGGAGATATTACAGTGCACAATGTTCCCTCACTCTCATAATATAGAGTTCAATGGGAAAGCAACCTGACACGAACAAAGTTAGATCAGACGTAAGTAGTAGAAATGACGACTTACCAATTCCAGACTGCTTTTAGCACTTTTTGGCTGAACCCGGGATTCGAACCCGGTAATTCACGATCCACAGCCAACGAGGCAGAGGTGAAACATGTGAGGAAACACTACTGCGAAAAATATACCACTATTTTGATCTATCAATTCAGTTTAGATAATGACTTGTAACAGAATTAACAACTTCGTAAAAACAACCTGTTGATTAGCATCAACAAGTGAACCTTTATCAAAAATATTAAGGGAATGTTTCATCACCTTCTGATAGGTGTCTCATAGCCTAAACGTAAGTTTTGTCACTTTCTTACTCGTCAAGACGTGACAAAGACAAAGTTGTAGATTTGATACTTATCAGAAGGTGGTGAAACAGGCCCTAAATGTTGATAAAATTGAATAATTTAACCGTGGGTTTAATATTAAATCAATTGTAGAGGTACCTACCTTTGTATAATTGTTATCCTTTACCGCAATACGTGTAACTAATTATGTAGGAGGGCAAATCCTCAGGGAAAAATCAGACCTTCGATTTTAACCCCCCCCCCCCTCTCCCCTCCCCTAGGGATCGCTAACTAGGCCATTTGCACGTCGTATTGCCATACAACAACCTTGCTTGCTTTGTATGAAAACTTTAACAATAGGCTATGGTCATATCGCACCATTTCATTTTTCCATCATTTATCATGGGTATTACGTATCCCATTGCATTTTGAATTCTGTTCGATACCGTTAAAGTCTAAAATCATTTAGCAAATCAATAAGCTCATGGTGATTGTTGAAGCGAAACAATAAGGTCTTTATGGTTCACGTAATAAGAACTATTCATTTGTAGGTGTTAATATTGAAATTGTTACAATACAAAAGACTCCATGCAAAATTTCAAGTTTCTAAACCCAGCGATTGTACTCATAACTACACATAATCGGTCAATTTCTTACATAATAAGTACATAGGTACCTACAATTACAGAAGATAAAAAATTTGGAAAACCCAGCAATTTTCCTCATAATTCTACACATAGTCGGTCAATTTTTTACATAATTACCTATACAATTACAGAAGATAAAACAATTAGAATTCTTACAAGTCGGAAATCAGAGCTAAGAAGATAATAAATTATGATGTAACTAATGAATAATGAACTTTAATGAACAGTGTTAGATAAGAGTGAATGTTGTAAACAGTATGTAAATAAGATAATCTAAATTCTAACGGAAAGTAAAAACTGCACATTCACATATACTTTCCACTATTTATATCTTTCAACACGATGCTTATATAGTCGTGCACTATGAGATTTAGAGGTGTACATGCATAAGTAGGTACCCGTAGATACAACTACTACTTAATTAGTCAGGTTACTTAACTTTTAACCGCACCCACTAAGCTTTTGTTGTAACTGACCTACAGACTCATTACATAAATCTAGGGCATATGAAACGAAAAATAAAGAAAATGTGAATGCAATTATAGTACCTATGTTATAATGTATTGCAGTGCATATTTTAAATTTTAATATACTTCATTATTAAGTTATATTACTTATTTATATACAGATATTACAAATATTTTTTACGAATTCAGGTAGGTTTATTAATAGATTGTTTTAATCGGACAAATGTTGTTATTGTGATAGAAGATATGATGCATTTTACAAGAAGAGTAGAGATGTGTTTTTAATTAAAATCTTAACTACACACAGGCTACTTGAGTTATGCGGGATTACATTCAAATAAATTACTCGTAGGACGAACAGGTTTGACAGCGAGGCAGGGTTAATGTCATTGTTGGCCCGAGCCCCGAAATATTCTAACAATCGATTGCAATTCGTCCCCAAGCGCCGGACGATGTCAAATTTCAATAGCGAGGGTTAACCGTTGATCAAATCACCTTTTCAATTTCAAACTGCTCTAAATCACAATATTTCGGCGATCTATTACCTAGTTTCGATTCGATTTATGGAGTCTTACAGTCTACTAGCTAGTGGTAGATTCACTTGACGATTCAAAGGCACTTGTAAAAGTTTATTCGAATATTTATCATTTTATTCTATTCTATGTTCCTGTGTAATATTGGACCAATCGATTACGATGTTGGGTACACAAGATTGCAGGGGCAAGGCACATAGTTCGAAGCCAACCTAGTTTCGCATCGCTTCGCTCCCAATGTGGCATGCGCTTAACACATCAAACACTCATCGCCTCGTAAGTCTAAAACGGATGCAGTATAACTCCCGGCACGTAAGTCGAGCGGTGAGCTTCAAGTGCGCGCAGCGTCGTGCGAGTGAGCGGGACACAATACGATTGGAGAACCAATCAGCGCTTACGAGGGATCCGCGAGAGCTAATCAGTGCTTACGAACGATCCCCACGCTCTCCCCGCGACCCACTCACCACCCGAGATACCTCATTTTCGACTTCTGCGCATTGAAGGTCAACGCTAGACTTATTTGCCGTGACTTGTAATCCATGTAATCCACAAAAGATCACAGCATAAGCTGCTTAGCGATACAAGTATAAATTAAAAATTTAAAAAACCCCCGACATTCGCCATTTTGTGGCGGCGGCCATCTTGGATTTGCAATATTACTATTCTACTAGTCAAGCCCTTTCATTTGATACCCATATTAGGGGAGCTGTGAAAAAATATGTAATCCGCCATTTTGTAGCGGCGGCCATCTTGGACCGATTTTCATCAAACATAGCTAACAACACTCTCGACTAATTCACCTTTCAAACAAAAAAAAACCGCATTCAAATCGGTCCACCCATTTGAGCGCCACAGGGGAACAGACAGACACACACACACACAGAGACACGTCAAACTTATAACACCCCGTCGTTTTTGCGTCGGGGGTTAAAAAGCAATTCGCGTAAGAGGTATAGGTAGTGGGTACCGTTGGCAAAAACTCTCGCAGCTCTAACCAGCTGAGTCGAGTGCGGTACTGGGTAGGTACTCATTGCAACATGAACACGGTCATCTGTAACGGACGCGGATTATGTAAAAAAACCTCGCGTGAGTTATGCAGGCCAATGTAGACATAAGTACCTAGTTTACTGAGCGTACTACTTTTCTTATTTAGTAAGTAGAGTACATTGAGAGTTACATGAAGGTTATATGTTGGATAGAAGTTGGGATCTAAAGTTGAAATGGAGATTTCGCTCGGGAAAGCGCAGTGTTGGCAGACTCTTCACTAGATGGACGCACGACACCAACAAATCGCACGCAGTCGCTGGATTCATGAGGCGTAAGGCCGAGGCGTGTGGGAGTGAGAGAGATAAGCGAGAGAGTCCAGCGGTGGACGTCTATCGATTGAAGAAGAAGTAATACTTAACTGATTTAGTTAGGCTTGTATATTTTTTTATTCATAGCTACAAGTTAGCCCTTGACTGCGATCTCACCTGATGGCAAGTGACGATGCAGTCTAAGGTTGAAGCGGGCCAACTTGGAAGAGGTATGGCAGTTGTCGTTAAACCCATATTTGGGGTAGCCGGTAGGCGTCTGTTTTCTATATTATGGGCACAAATACAGATGCAGTCTCTATTCCCTCACTCTCATAGACCGATGGGACGACCGGAGAGGAATTAGGACCAACAGCTTTAGATACTCTCCGAGGAATCGGGACGTAGCTAAACTGCCAATTCCCCAACTCCCAACTGAGAATTTCTTAAAAGAAAATACCTACATTTTTTTACCCAACCCGGGACTCAAACCCCTGATCTGCAGCCGAACAAGCTAGTCAAGAGACCAATGGGTCAGTTTAGACAGATTTTATTGATAGATTGAGTTTAGAAATGGTCGTTACTCAACTGCAAAGTGCAATTATTGCTACTGTTTTTATCATTCTTGTAATTTTAGCATGAATAGATTATGTTGTGTATGTATGTGTATCTATTCGTGCTAATAGATTATGTTTAAACCCTCATTAATAATCGATGGAAGAACCACCCTTGAAACTACCAAATACACCATCATCTAAAACCGGTTTTTCATAGAAAACATGTTTTTCATGGTAGCCCTAACGGAAAACTGTCATGGCGTTCAAAGCAACCAACGATTTGTTATTTCCCATTTGCGGTGAAAGAACGCGACGTACGAAATTGTATTTTCGTCTGTTGATGAATGTATGGCCATTAATATTAGGGCGCAAATTATCTATACCATTAGGTGTATAAAAAATATAAGAGTCCCATAAATAAAATTTTAAACAAAATTCAAAATATTTATTTCATGTAGGCCAAACTATAAGTCTTATAACAAGTCAAGACACAGGTTCGGAAAGCGGGTTCAGTTGTGACTAATTTATCTGTCGGTTTGTTTTTTCAGACTAAGAGATAGGTAAATATCTTCGAAACGAATGAGCCGATTTTGACGGGTAAGTAGAGAAATATAGGAGAAGTTTTATGTCGGAAAATTGAAAAGTTCCCATAATTATGATTTCTGAAAAACCTCTAAATTCAGCTAGTCAAACAATAAAAAACTAACGCTTATATAGTTCGTTCGGTAACTTAGTGTCGGTACAGGCGCACGTACTCTTAGTATTCTGCTTTTATTTTTATTACTTTTTTTCTGTTTGTAATTTTTTTTCTATTCTAACAGAATCTCCGAATAGTCTGCCAATCCGCACTTGGCCAGCGTGGTAGACTATGGTTAAAATCCTTCTCATTTTGAGAGAAGACCCGTGTTCATGAGAATATTATATTTTATGTTTATGGTTATATTGTAATAAAATACGAATATAAAAAAATAAAAAAGGAAAGAGAATTTTAATGAAAAAATATGAGTAGGTATAAAACGCCAAAACCCCTTGTGCCTGTACACGCCGCGCGGCATGCTTTGAAGTCGCGGCGGCGTCTTTGGTAAAACACCGCGCGGCGGAGGCGGCCAGACACAAAGAGCGACCGTAAGAAAATGAACAGACTATACAAACACAATTATTACTTGATAAAGCAAACGTATAAAAACTGTCCATTTCTGTTTTATCCGTTAGAAAGTGTGACAAAGCTAAGCTTCGGCAGGGCTTTTAAAATTTTGGTCTATTTTGGAAGGAGAGCGTCGGAGATATAAAATTTTTACCGCTCTCCATATTTATAGAACACGGAAACTCGCACTGTTATCATTTTTAGGCAACTTTTAATAGCTACCCTACCTACTACCGTCACGGAAATAATTTCAAGATATATACCAACATTACAATACCTACTGTGTGCTGTTTTAAAATTGTGGAATATTAATTAAAATTTAAATAGTGTCAGTCATGAGTAAATTATTGGCAGTTATAGTCATTGCATAAATTTTAGTAATTAAGAGCCCTCTCCATGGGAGCGACAAATCGTTTGTGAGTGGAGTCTAAAACAGTGATTTCTGCATTTAGAGAGCGAGACGTCTTCAGTAAAGAAGAGTACTAAAAATATATACATAAATAAATAATAAATTAATTAAATAAATAAATTTTGCTTGAGATATCATGATTTTTAGTGAAAAACGGCAAAGTAAAAAGATGCAAATCTAGGTTTGGAATTACGCCTATTCTAGCAAATATTTGGCAATTTGAAATTATTATGAAGTAACGTATGATAAGACGTCGGTCGTTGTTTCAATTTTCTAGTTTCTTATATAGTTTATTTACGCATGAAGTTGTCTCAAAATTTGCCCAAAAATAGTGATTTTTCAAGCGTCATAACTTTCAAAATAAATAAAATTTTACTATTTTTTTTATTTTGTGGCATAGATAATGGAGATATAAATTGATATCTGGCTTAACCTTAGATCTATTGCTACAAATATTAGAATAATAGGCGTAATACGTTTGTATAGAGAAGCGCGTGAGGAGAGCAGCCTTAAGAGCTTATTACACCTTCCTAAAAGTCGTCTATTCAGTTACCTACTAAATACAGAAAAGTGTAACCAACCGCATTTAGCAAGATAAGTCAAAGTATGGTCTACTAACTAAACTAAAACAAGGTAGGTACTCGTAGGTATCAACTACCAAGGCACAAGATTATATGCCTAATTCATTATATTGTACGAGTAGTTGAGATGAATTGGATTCATCTGATAAAATAGTCTGTTTCATAATAAAATGATGTCGGTCGTAATTTGAAATTTGAATTGCAAATGGCTGCAGCCATAACGCGTTTAAATGAATTCCGAGACGCTCTACGCTGCTTTAATTTGATAACTTCGCAGATTCTGAGTTATGTAAGGGTTAAAAATGAGAACTTCTTAAAACTATGCTGTTGTGCTTATGTACATATGTAACTTTATACCAGTTCCTTCGATTACTTGAAATAGGGACATGTAAATAATCAAAGCGCGGATCATGGAACCAGATCTGAAACCTAGGTACTAAAACGGGATGGTTTCTTTAAATTTAGAATGAAGAAAAATCATATTTTTTTATTTCTAGATCACCAAAAAGTACTCTAGATATGGATATAAAAATGCAATAAAAATGACTCTCTGATGTTGAATGGAAGCAGGCGTTACTTTGCGGAATTCCATGATATACAATGAATATAAAATTATTTTGCTATAATCCGCTAACAGTGACAAATTTGTAGGCACAACACCACACAATCTTGTAGGCACAACACCACACAATCTTGTAGGCACAACACCACACAAATTCACCACAAAACAAACTCGACGATCGTTTCGCTCCGACACCGGAGCATCTTCAGGAGATGTCGACTTCACAACGGACTTTGACTTTGCAATCGTCCGTTGTGAAGTCGACATCTCCTGAAGATGCTCCGGTGTCGGAGCGAAACGATCGTCGAGTTTGTTTTGTGGTGAATTTGTGTGGTGTTGTGCCTACAAGATTGTGTGGTGTTGTGCCTACAAGATTGTGTGGTGTTGTGCCTACAAAGGGTTTAGCCGTACTTCCATAGGCAAACTGCCTTTTATAGGAACCTATATCGTAACCTATGTTATATTGTAGAGGGTACTAATAGTAGTTCACTGAGGAGATATTAACTCTCTATCTTAGTTAATTGAGGAGCTATTCAGGAAAATGTGTCCGGAGACGACTTTTTTTCAAAGTTATATATCTCTGTTAATTTTAAAGCTAGGTAAATAAAACAAATTCCAGTGTTTATGGTACATTCTACAGTTTATTTTATAGTAATTTTCTATGAGCCAAACCTAAATAAAAATATGAAAAAATTGCAAAAAAAAATTTTTTTTATTGATTTTTATCAGATTGAATAAAGTTTCCACTTTGATAAAAATATATAATAATTGTCTATATCTGGCCTAACAGTATGCTAAGTTTCATTAAAATCCTAAGGGTGCAACATGTGGAAAAAAAATAATTAAAGTAAGTGGACCACCTTATGACCACTTTGTTAGCGCTTTTAAATTGTATTAGATTTTAATAATCTTTGACAAAGTAGCGTTTTGACAGCTTATAAAAAGTATATTAACGGTTGGTGGTATCACTGGCCTATTACAGTGTGTTGACGATCTACTTTTATAGTGACTAGATTATCAAAGTACCTGCCGCAAGCATGTTCCTACATGGTCACAGTGCAAAGTCGTGGAACGCTCTCACTGTTATTATTAGCGTCGTTTTACAAATTCCTAATTCAGGGACATAGTTTGTTTATTTTTTTAAATATATGTACTTAATATATGAATACCGGAAATAAAAAAGGCTTTAAGTACCAAAAACAAAAAGCGGAGGAATTTATGTTTTAAATAATAAGCAATCATCACAGCAAATATTTTAAGTTTTAAAAATTATATTATTATTATTACTATAAAATGCGTTTATGAAGCAAAAATTAAGTATCTCAGTTTATTAATTAGTACAATGAACATACATTTTCTAATCAGTCTGAAGAAAACCTTAAGTCCAATTCTAATTAACATAAATAAGGTTATATGTGCCTTGCGCTGTAACATAAATAAAGGTCTAAATCCTATAAGAAAAAAGATTGTTGGCACTTAGACCCTAGAAAACCCTAGAAAAATTTTGTAGGATTTTTATACAAAAATTTTTTTTTAGTTACTAGATGTATATTGAAGAGTCTTTCTGTGGTTTAAAAATAATTCCCTTATATTAAGTTCATATTTGAATACTATTAATAAAAAAGGGTCTAAGTGCCAATAATCTTTTTTTTTATAGGATTTAGACCTTTATTAGTACAATGTGACACATTGTACTAATTAATAAACTGAGATACTTAATTTTTGCTTCATAAACGCATTTTATAGTAATAATAATAATATAATTTTTAAAATTTAAAATATTTGCTGTGATGATTGCTTATTATTTAAAACATAAATTCCTCCGCTTTTTGTTTTTGGTACTTAGAGCCTTTTTTATTTCCGGTATTCATATATTAAGTACATATATTTAAAAAAATAAACAAACTTTGTCCCTGAATTAGGAATTTGTAAAACGACGCTAATAATAACAGTGAGAGCGTTCCACGACTTTGCACTGTGACCATGTAGGAACATGCTTGCGGCAGGTACTTTGATAATCTAGTCACTATAAAAGTAGATCGTCAACACACTGTAATAGGCCAGTGATACCACCAACCGTTAATATACTTTTTATAAGCTGTCAAAACGCTACTTTGTCAAAGATTATTAAAATCTAATACAATTTAAAAGCGCTAACAAAGTGGTCATAAGGTGGTCCACTTACTTTAATTATTTTTTTTCCACATGTTGCACCCTTAGGATTTTAATGAAACTTAGCATACTGTTAGGCCAGATATAGACAATTATTATATATTTTTATCAAAGTGGAAACTTTATTCAATCTGATAAAAATCAATAAAAAAAAATTTTTTTTGCAATTTTTTCATATTTTTATTTAGGTTTGGCTCATAGAAAATTACTATAAAATAAACTGTAGAATGTACCATAAACACTGGAATTTGTTTTATTTACCTAGCTTTAAAATTAACAGAGATATATAACTTTGAAAAAAAGTCGTCTCCGGACACATTTTCCTGAATAGCTCCTCAATTAACTAAGATAGAGAGTTAATATCTCCTCAGTGAACTACTATTAGTACCCTCTACAATATAACATAGGTTACGATATAGGTTCCTATAAAAGGCAGTTTGCCTATGGAAGTACGGCTAAACCCTTTGTAGGCACAACACCACACAATCTTGTAGGCACAACACCACACAATCTTGTAGGCACAACACCACACAAATTCACCACAAAACAAACTCGACGATCGTTTCGCTCCGACACCGGAGCATCTTCAGGAGATGTCGACTTCACAACGGACGATTGCAAAGTCAAAGTCCGTTGTGAAGTCGACATCTCCTGAAGATGCTCCGGTGTCGGAGCGAAACGATCGTCGAGTTTGTTTTGTGGTGAATTTGTGTGGTGTTGTGCCTACAAGATTGTGTGGTGTTGTGCCTACAAGATTGTGTGGTGTTGTGCCTACAAAGGGTTTAGCCGTACTTCCATAGGCAAACTGCCTTTTATAGGAACCTATATCGTAACCTATGTTATATTGTAGAGGGTACTAATAGTAGTTCACTGAGGAGATATTAACTCTCTATCTTAGTTAATTGAGGAGCTATTCAGGAAAATGTGTCCGGAGACGACTTTTTTCAAAGTTATATATCTCTGTTAATTTTAAAGCTAGGTAAATAAAACAAATTCCAGTGTTTATGGTACATTCTACAGTTTATTTTATAGTAATTTTCTATGAGCCAAACCTAAATAAAAATATGAAAAAATTGCAAAAAAAATTTTTTTTTATTGATTTTTATCAGATTGAATAAAGTTTCCACTTTGATAAAAATATATAATAATTGTCTATATCTGGCCTAACAGTATGCTAAGTTTCATTAAAATCCTAAGGGTGCAACATGTGGAAAAAAAATAATTAAAGTAAGTGGACCACCTTATTACCACTTTGTTAGCGCTTTTAAATTGTATTAGATTTTAATAATCTTTGACAAAGTAGCGTTTTGACAGCTTATAAAAAGTATATTAACGGTTGGTGGTATCACTGGCCTATTACAGTGTGTTGACGATCTACTTTTATAGTGACCAGATTATCAAAGTACCTGCCGCAAGCATGTTCCTACATGGTCACAGTGCAAAGTCGTGGAACGCTCTCACTGTTATTATTAGCGTCGTTTTACAAATTCCTAATTCAGGGACATAGTTTGTTTATTTTTTTAAATATATGTACTTAATATATGAATACCGGAAATAAAAAAGGCTCTAAGTACCAAAAACAAAAAGCGGAGGAATTTATGTTTTAAATAATAAGCAATCATCACAGCAAATATTTTAAATTTTAAAAATTATATTATTATTATTACTATAAAATGCGTTTATGAAGCAAAAATTAAGTATCTCAGTTTATTAATTAGTACAATGTGTCACATTGTACTAATAAAGGTCTAAATCCTATAAGAAAAAAGATTATTGGCACTTAGACCCTTTTTTATTAATAGTATTCAAATATGAACTTAATATAAGGGAATTATTTTTAAACCACAGAAAGACTCTTCAATATACATCTAGTAACTAAAAAAAAATTTTTGTATAAAAATCCTACAAAATTTTTCTAGGGTCTAAGTGCCAACAATCTTTTTTCTTATAGGATTTAGACCTTTATTTATGTTACAGCGCAAGGCACATATAACCTTATTTATGTTAATTAGAATTGGACTTAAGGTTTTCTTCAGACTGATTAGAAAATGTATGTTCATTGTACTAATTAATAAACTGAGATACTTAATTTTTGCTTCATAAACGCATTTTATAGTAATAATAATAATATAATTTTTAAAACTTAAAATATTTGCTGTGATGATTGCTTATTATTTAAAACATAAATTCCTCCGCTTTTTGTTTTTGGTACTTAGAGCCTTTTTTATTTCCGGTATTCATATATTAAGTACATATATTTAAAAAAATAAACAAACTATGTCCCTGAATTAGGAATTTGTAAAACGACGCTAATAATAACAGTGAGAGCGTTCCACGACTTTGCACTGTGACCATGTAGGAACATGCTTGCGGCAGGTACTTTGATAATCTAGTCACTATAAAAGTAGATCGTCAACACACTGTAATAGGCCAGTGATACCACCAACCGTTAATATACTTTTTATAAGCTGTCAAAACGCTACTTTGTCAAAGATTATTAAAATCTAATACAATTTAAAAGCGCTAACAAAGTGGTCATAAGGTGGTCCACTTACTTTAATTATTTTTTTTCCACATGTTGCACCCTTAGGATTTTAATGAAACTTAGCATACTGTTAGGCCAGATATAGACAATTATTATATATTTTTATCAAAGTGGAAACTTTATTCAATCTGATAAAAATCAATAAAAAAAATTTTTTTTTGCAATTTTTTCATATTTTTATTTAGGTTTGGCTCATAGAAAATTACTATAAAATAAACTGTAGAATGTACCATAAACACTGGAATTTGTTTTATTTACCTAGCTTTAAAATTAACAGAGATATATAACTTTGAAAAAAAGTCGTCTCCGGACACATTTTCCTGAATAGCTCCTCAATTAACTAAGATAGAGAGTTAATATCTCCTCAGTGAACTACTATTAGTACCCTCTACAATATAATATAGGTTACGATATAGGTTCCTATAAAAGGCAGTTTGCCTATGGAAGTACGGCTAAACCCTTTGTCACTGTTAGCGGATTATAGCAAAATAATTTTATATTCATTGTATGACTCTCTGATACAAAAACACATTTCCATTTAAAATAAATCACTCGTGAAAAAATATCTAACTAGGTACTTACTACTTACAGTAAGATTTTTATTGTGGTTTTTAAAGAATTTTTGAGTAGGTACTTTCTTTCACTAAATTATGACCTCTATAAAAATAGGAACGTTTTTTATTCAAAAAAATCGATGTGAATCAGCATCCAGATATTCAATAGTATCGTGAGCGAAGCGATCATTTAGGTTTTGTAAAATAAATGTGTTACGAAACGATACTAGATATAACTACTACGATATACTTACGATATACGATATAGATACTAGAACGAAACTAGATACGAAAATGAACAAAAAATAACAACTTCATCCATTGTCCAGCTATGAACGTAGCTATATCGTAGGTACTAGCTGTCGTAAAAATTACGGCGAAAATTTAACAGAGTTTGGAGCGTTTCAAATTTGATTAAAATGTGTCTTTGTTAAACCAGAAACATTCTGTACAAAGCCCGGACTTTTCAACGAAATTATAAATCCCATTTTCGTACGGAAGTTGTGAAAAAATTTCTACTTTAATTTTGTAGTTAGGTATTTACGAAAGTTTCCGCTGTTATGTTGCATTGGATAATTTTAAATTCAGAGCGCTGCGAACATAAACAAGCTAATTTGAACTTTTAAAACTTTTTATTTCAAAATTCTTTTACTTATGAATACACATAGGGACACAGCGTATATTCATAATCCATTGAATAACTAGAAGTTTTTTATACAAATAAACTTTTATAAAATACTTACCTACTTCAATCTACCACTGGTTCGGAACACCCTTCTTATTGAGAAGAACCAGCAAACACATTTATGCGGTATGTAATACCGACCTTAGTATAAGATTTTCAGACTTTTCTTTTCCTACGGAAGCCTAAATAACAAATACCTACCTACTTGAAAATTATGTAATTGTAAGTAACATGAATAAAACATTACCTACCTAACTATTATTCATTACATGTAACTTACAGCTGCTGTTATTAGTTAATCGGAATCGAACCAATTACAGCAATTATACACTTCCTGAAACTTAATCGTAATTGGGCGCATTGGCCTTATAATTAATTTCACCTAAGTATTTCTTGCTATCGCTTATTTTCCCTGCCTACCTAGTACCTACCTCAGATAGACTTGAATCAACCGCGGAATACTTGAAGCGAACGTGAAGCGAACCTACCCACGAACCTACCATTGACAACAAGTAACGTAAGTATATAGGTATATTATGTACGAGCGGATACCCGCGACTTCGTTCGCGTGGATATTGGTTTTAATAATCCCGTGGGAATCATTTTGTTTTTCCTAAGCTCCTTTGAGCTTATACCTTGCTAAAAACTGTTAAAAGTTCACTGGCGGATGTTTAAGTACATCAAAATGTAAACATCCGCCAGTGAAAGTCCCATCAAAATCGGTCCAGCCTTTCAGAGTTTAGCCAGTAGACTTTAAAGTATCTACTTTCTAATAAAAAAAGAATGAATGAAATCGGACCACCCGTTAACGAATTACAGCTAAGTACACATTTTGCCTTTCATCCCCTCTCCCAAAGGAACCGTGCTGAATTTCGGGATAAAAAGTATCCTATATGTTACTCCATAGTATGAACTTAAATCATGCCGAGTTTCATTTCAATCCATTCAGTAGTTTTTACGTGATGCGCGCACAAACATACAGACAAACAGACAAAAATTTCAAAAATAGCTTTTTTACGTTCTATTACTTATCTCTAATATCCTCCAGTTATTATTTTGCAAAAATCTTCAATGTACAGAAACAGATACGGCAATTCTACGATTTTATTATAAGTAGGTATGTATAGAAATTGATTGCGACAAGCTAAGTAGGTACTCGTAAGTATACTTATTTTAGGAAAAATTAAATCGACTTCAATATACCTACCACAAAATTTTAAGAGTTCTCTCGATTTCTCCAGGATCCCACCATCAGATCCTGACTTGATGACCATGAAACCCCCTGGGAAGTGAACCCTTTCAAACAAAGGGAAATTTTCTAAATCGGGCGTCTTTGAGTAATCGGGGACAACACAAAAAACTTTGGTTGTCTCATGTGTGTAAAGTTGGTTTACGGACGATAATTTTACGTGATAACGTCGCGTCATATGAACACAAAAAGAGATAGATGCGTCACAAGCCGAACGCTTAGTACCGCCATACCGCGCTTGCGATCAGCGATGAAGCGCTTTTGCACTCGGAACATGACGGATGAGTCATCATTTAAGACGTTATCACGTCAAAAAAAGATCCCGACGAATTAAACCTACTCCTTTTTTGAAGTCGGTTAAAAAGGACATTTTGAATCCTATCAAAACAAAAACCTACTGTCAAGTGGAGCCACAGTCGAAGGCAAACCGGCAAATAGTAAAAGAAACTACGTCTGTATCACACATTAAAATTCCTATCACCCTATTTCGTAGAAGCGTGGCAATAAAGAGTCATTCCACGCCTCCTCCGAATTAGGGTTAGTGCATATGAAATCTGACGCTCCAACACAAACAAACAAAGGCGCCGAATAATGAGACGCACATAAAAATTCCTTATATCCGTTACAACTTCCTGAGAACGTGGCATATGTGGTAACCCTATAAAGAACACATTTAATTCTAAACTTTATTTTTATGCTTTTAAAGTAGAAAATTCCCTGGGCTATTCGGTGTTAATAACACTGTTCTCGCTCTTCTGTAATGCTGCGTAAACATAAGAGGGGTTTTCCATTATCCGGCTGCCCGCCGGCGATTGCCTCTGGCGTACAATTTCAGTTGCTCAGGCTCACGCGATCAGGATATTGGGCAGCTTTTAACAGTGTTTTGTATAAAAATAGGATCGTTCCTTGTAGGGTTTATTACAATTTGAAAGCGTAATGAACGACAGTTGATACTTACGGGAAAAATCATAAGGGAATCTAATAATATAAGGCAAAATTCTTGGTTAATTGCGATTTGTGTGAATAGGGAGTTCTGCATTATAAAAATACGAATCGGAGAAGGCATATTTTTCCATTCTTACAAGCGTCTCAAAACTTTCCGAACGGGCAGCTTCGTGATACCTTCTCATCTAATATTTCCGTGTCTAGCCAAAGTCTTCGGACAGTGTATATGTAGTGTGTATTATGTTGTAAGTCATGACTTATGGATCCGAAACATGGTCCGAAACCATACCGTGTAATGTGGTGATAATTTTAAAATACCTTTCAGATCAGACTTAGGACGGGTCTTTGCCCAGATGTGGTACGTACATACTAATTATTAGTCTGTATTTGTTTCCATTTAAACTATTTTAAACAATAAATTTGAGTTGGCAGGAGCTCGCGGGAGACCTCAGGCAGACTGAAAAGCTGACTTCAATATAATATTTTCATCGTTACTACTTACGTTTCAAACGCCTTTAAAACATTATATAGAACTCTCAGACATCCAGGTTTCCTCAAGATGTTTTTCTTCACCGTTTAAGTTAGTTCACTCCTCCAGTTTTCTTCTTTTTGTCTTTCTTCGCTCCTCATCATAGCTCGCCAGTGTCAAGTGTCAAAGACAAAACGCGGTTGTTCGGTCAGTCAACAATCACCCTAAACGATTACGTGCGCGTGGCCTAAATTTAAATGGTGGCAGGACTTACTGGGATTTATGTCAGTTTTTGGGGCGCGGGTATTTTCAGCTTCTACATGTAAACAATTAAGCGTTGCACATACATAATTGGAACAATTGCTCTATTAATGTTAGAAATAATAGAGTTCAAAGAGCTTTGTGTACCTACGAACTTTATGAGTTTCGTTAGTTTTGTGCTTTTGACTTTTTTTCTCACATGTAACATAGTACCTACCTACGTATTTGCTAGGTAAATGTATGAAGAAACTACATACATATTACTGTTTTCCAGACTGGGCGACTAGGTATGTACATTATGTACTTACCTATGAATGTATGTGCGTCCCAACATCCCAATGGCTGGGTGGATATTAATCGCTGAAATGTCTAGATATTTTGATCATAGCCTGTGATCAAAGGCGTTCCATCGATTCGTCTAAACTTTTACGTTTTGTTTTTCTTTCGCGTCTTTGATTTTTTTCCAGTAGTAAAACAGCTCGTAGGTACATCACTTTTTTCAATCATCGAAGTCATTTTCGTCCACCACCATCGAAGACATCCATCACAACCACCACCACTACAGCCTTTTTACGTCCCACTTCTGGGCACAGGCCTCCTCTCTACGAGAGAGGGATTTAGAGCTTAGACCCGCCACGCTGCTCCAATGCGGGTTGGCGGGCTTTAACGACTAAGTATTGTCACATGATAGTGATAATAACCGGAACAGACTGCTTAACGTGCTCTCCGAGGCACGGGGGTGAAACACCGCCAACTACCGACTCCGGGCTGGCATTGAGAATTTCTTGACAGAAAAACCCAATACCTACCTAACAATCATTTGCCCGACCCGGGAATCGAACCCTCGTGATCTGTAGTCGAATATGCTAACCACTAGACCAACAAGGCAGTAAATAGACGTCCACAGCTGGTTTGTCCAGCTGTAGACGTCTATTCACGTCTCAGAAACTTGATAGATAGACCTAGGTGGCAATAACTAAGCCAGTATTTATGAATTCACATTACCTACCTACTCCAAACTTGTAATTAATGAAAGGAAGTTGCTACAGCGGTCAGCGAGGGCTTCCCTATTGCATCAGTTAAGCCAATACAATATAGTGTATTGCCTCAATTCACCAGGTAACTGTATTATCTGTGTGACTGACCAATTAATATTGGTAAGTAGTTAGGTTAGGTTAGTTATTATTACTTAGTTAATAGGGAGGTACCTAATAGTTCACTTTTTCTAGAGAACACGATAATCCGCAATGAAAACCAAAATTATTTTGTTGTAATCTGGAAAAACTAGTAAGTAGGTACCTACCTAATGTTTTAGCGGATTACAATTTTGTTTTTCATTGTACCTGTATCAAGGATTTCCGCAATGTAACCTTCTATTGAAACGGTTAAATATCACAGTTAGCTATTTTTTTTATACAACTCCAAGTTAGCCCTTAACTGCAATCTCACCTGATGGTGAGTGATGATGCAGTCTAAGATGGAAGCGGACTAACTTGGAAGAGGTATCCTGATACCCTGATCGGTTTCTACACGGCATCGTACCGGAACGCTAAGTCGCTTGGCGGCACGGCTCTGCCGGTAGGATGGTAACCAGCCACGGCTTAGGTAAGCCTCCTACCAAACCAGATTACCAGACCAGAGATTATAAAATTAGAAATTATAAAATCCCAAATTGCCCCTGACCTGGGAATCGAACCCGGGACCTTTCACTTATAAGACCACAGCGCTCACCACTGCGCCAGGGAGGTCGTCAAATCTACTAATTATCTGTAACTCATTACGGAAAAGTTGCATCAATCATTGCTACATCCCCAATAATTGATTGTAAGATCTTAGACAATCGACGCAGATTTACGTTACCTATAGATATATTGAAACATTTTATTAATAGAATTATCTATCGTGACGTGGAAAACCGGTGTGTTGCATTATGCATGCGCTTGTCGAGGGACCGACGAAACAACGACCTTTGCGTAAACTACCGGAGGTAGATACACATCGATTAGTCAGTCTTTGATTGCACTAGACAGGTATATGTCAATAAATAATATGCTCCAGGCTACGGCTGCCAATCTCCAATGACGGAGGAGATATTATAGTGCACATTTGCAATCTCTATTTCCTCACTCTCATAGTCAGATGGGACGATCGGAGAGATGCAGGAGGTCGGACTTTACGTGCTCTCCGAAGCGTGGGGATGTACATAGTACTTATACGTACCTACATAACACCGCCAGCTTCCTAACTCCGGGGCCCGGGCTGCTACTGATAATTTCTTAACAGAAAAACTCAAACCCAGCTCCGCAGCCGATCAAGCTAACCAGGCAGAGGCAGTAATAGAGTAGAGGCAATAATACGTGTTTTGTTACGAAGAAGAATCTAATGAGCTTTATGCAACAGCTTTACCTAACCTTTTAAATTAATTTTATTATCTAGTAAGTAAGTACAAGTAGGTACGATATTTTTTGGTCAGGTGGTCTGCTCTTTGTCTAACACTTCCCATATTTCCAATTTAAACCCTTATGCAACAAGCAAAGTGTAGAATGAATGTAGGCCAAAAAACTTGTAAGAGCAAATCCATTGTTACAAAATAATACAGTCCATTTTGTTTGAAACGGAATATTCACACGCATAATCTACATTTTTCCCACCAATTTGCTCGGCAAGTGACCCATGGATAGTTACGTGGCCAGCCGTAACTTTGCATAATTTTTCACGTACCTAAAAAAATCAATTAGGTACCTACTACCTACTTACGTAATAATTAATCACACAAAACATTCAGATTTAATGCGAAGGAAGTCGCGGACTCGCGGGCACACTGTTAGTTATAGTCTGTTCGTTTTCTTAAGGTCGCCTTTTGTGTCTTGCCGCCTCCGCCGCGCGGTGTTTTGCCAAAGACACCGCCGTGACTTCAAAGCATGCCGCGCGGGATGTACAGGCACAAGGGGTTTTGGCGTTTTATACCTACCTACTCATATTTTTTCATTAAAATTCTCTTTCCTATTTATATTTTTTATATTCGTATTTTATTACAATAATAACCATAAACATAAAATATAATATTCTCATGAACACGGGTCTTCTCTCAAAATGAGAAGGATTTTATCCATAGTGTACCACGCTGGCCAAGTGCGGATTGGCAGACTATTCGGAGATTCTGTTAGAATAGAAAAAAAATTACAAACAGAAAAAAAGTAATAAAAATAAAAGCAGAATACTAAGAGCACCTGCGCCTGTACCGACACTAAGTTACCGAACGAACTATACTACGTACTTACTTACATAGGTACTAATATTTTATGCTTCAGTTAGATACTTAACTTCAGCCTTCACATAAATACAACAAAGAGAAAGAATACTAACCAGTATTTAATCACTTAGAACACGTAGGATGTATGCTTTTCACTTTCACTTATGTAGGTATACCTAGTAGTAGCCCTTGTCCAACCCTTGTCATAAGTAGGTTCGGTCGCATAAAGTGTCGGGGGTGTGCTTACAGCATGCCTTAACCAATAACACAATAATCACACATAGGTATTTAAGGTTTGCTCGCTGTGTTCACCAATATCATGAAAATCACAATAGGTTTTCAGTAAGTAGGTAGCTATTCAATAACTATTTTATTATGAAATCCAAAAATAACTACATGACAATAAATACCTACCTACCTAAATGAAATTCACTAATTAGGTTCCATATCAAACAAATAAATAAAATTAAACACTCACAGCACTCGCTTTAACATATTTATTGGCTATAAATAAATAAATAGGATTTCCGTTCGTGAAATAATATTCCGATAATTATAATTATTATTTTTATGTCGAAACCGGCGTTCTGGAATCGTTCATTCGACGAGCCTCGAATATTTTCCGTGTAAACTCTCTCAAATTACCTACCTACCTACCTCCTATACTTTAACTTTTTATAAGAAAACTAGCCCACGACTTTGTTCCCAGGGGAATTCTTTTCCGGGATTCGAAATTCTTTGTTTATTTATTTAAGTATTATCAAGTGCCTAATACAAAGTTTCATGGTTTTATCTTCAAGAATGACGATGACCATACAAAATTTCGTCCTTAGCTTATTCTTCAAGGTCTAATCTATCTCTACCAAATTTCATCAAAATCGGTTAAACGGTTTAGGCGTAAAAATGGTGATAGACAATTACTTTTACTTGACGCAATTATAATCTATCTTCTATAATATAATAAAAGTTAAAACTGTAACAGATCCAATTCTGTACATTGAATATAATATTTTGAAAATTTTTATTGGAGGGCACTCTATAATCGATACTGAAGCCAAAACTGCAATTTTTTTCATTTTTGTCTGTCTGTCTGTCTGTCTGTATCTTGGCCGCGCATCACGCCGAAACTACTGAATGGATTCGAATGAAACTTGGTACGATTTGAGTTTATACTCCACGGTAGGACATAGGATACTTTTTATCCCGAAATTCAGCACGGTTCCCTTGGGAGAGGGGATGAAAGTTAAAACGTGTATTTAGCTGTAATTCACTAACGTCTGTTGTTCGATTTTACTCATTCTTTTTTTGTTAGAAAGGTAGTACTTTATTATATTGTCCCGTAAATATTTCAAGGTCATAGATTTTTTAGGTCAGAAATGACAGACATTTATTGGGTTCAAATAACTTGGGACCCGGATCTTTGTACGTACGGCTTATTTTAAACTGGCGTGCGTTTAAATTTATGTTTATCGATCTGTCTATTTGTTTCAACTAATCTCAGAAACGGCTGGACCGATTTTAATGGAACTTTCAATGGCAGATAGGTGATGTTATAAGGAGTAACTTAGGCTACATTTAGTTTTGGTACATAAAAGAATTATGGGATCCGTTCCGATCCTATATAAAACCTATAAACACGCGAACGAAGTCGCGGGGGTCAGCTAGTACTTAATATAAATAAAGTAGAGATAAAGATCGCCCATAACGAACCATTTAAATAAGTGTTCCAGACATGTAGTATACAGTATTTTAATATACCTGACAATTGACATCCTGCTTTATCATCAGACATTTATCAATTAATCTACTAACTTATCGTTGAAGCCAATCCACGTTTGATTCCTGTGACTCTCTTGCTCCATCCTTAGACATCTATACTACTACTTCTCATCAAGATCGAATAAATGAACTCAAACAAGAAAAGCAATCGAGGAATTGAGTAGTCCGCAGACGTTCTTTGAGTACCTGAGTATTTTCTAAGGCTATCTTAGTCTTAACAAACTCATTAAACAGCGTCAAAGTTCGCTTCCTTTATTACCGCGGCAGTTAGGCAAATCGTTGGAAACGACTAACAGGAGCGTAACGTTTCCTAAAGCAATTAACGAGGACGTAAGCCAGCTTCGAGCTATCAGCTCGATCTTGTCGTGGCCAAGAATTAACAGTGCCGTACGTTATACCGTTTTAAGTAAATAATTTCCCAAATTTTTAAAATTTTTACAGTTTAAGTTGAACAAGAATTCAAAATCTAAAATCTAATCTTGTTGTAAAAGGGTCCCAGTCACCTGGAGATTCAACGGTTGTCAGAAAAAAATAGAAATAGAAAATAATATAGACATGTCGACACAACATCTAAGTGATTTCCAGTAGGTACTTACCTACTTCGAAAGTGTATTAGTTCCATTAGTTTTAGGATGACTCAAGCGGAGAGAGGGATCACTGTGAAAAGAGGGATCAGTGTGGAGAGAGCGAGCAGTGCGGAGAGAGAGCAGTGCTGAGAGTTGATCCTGGCTCCACTTCAGTGAACAAAGACAAGCCGCTACTGTTCACTGCAAAGTGGAGCAAGTAACATGATACAGAAACCCTCCTCTCCCGAAATCAACTGAACCCAGCCACCATCGCTTGTTCTTGTTTTCTCGCTCCGCAAACAAACTCGGCAGTCGCTCCGCTGTTTCGATCCGTTGGCTCGCTTCTGTATACATTTCGCGATTGAAAATGAAACTAATCTCCTTTCCCCTGAAGCCATGTCCAACGAAGAGTTGTACACCATTCTATTGGTCAATATTAGCTTAGCTCCGTACCGCTCCTGTCCTTTCCGGTCCAGTGTCTAGCTATCTTACTTGCTATCTTTACTTTACATTACTCGTTTATTTTTAATACTTAGTAACGTAAGATGTTACGACTAAGTAATAGCTTCATAAACGGCTAACTGCTAGTGTCGGCGGTATTAAATACGCTGAACGGAGGAAGGGTGATTTCTAATATAACAGACTAAGTATTTCTTTAGTCATTGCCTAATCCGCGCAAGAGATTAGTTCACACATTGAATAGGTTTGCGTGATTTTCGACACCAACTGATTTCACAAATATCTGTGAAAATATATTTATTTCATAATTCATCCAAATCCGGCAAATACCGGCAATACAGTAGGGCTATTCTCTAAAATACCATCTCGATATCGAAGCTCACTCAAGTGAGATAACTCGCTTCGAAAGCAAACTCACTTCACCTTGGTTTGATATTCTGTAAACATCTGCTACGCACTTGCGAAGTGAAGTGAGTTTGAGTGAGAAGACCTGTACTATCGAGTTTTACAGAGTACAAATTAGCAAACTCATCTCGAATTCACTCTCTATAATTCGAAAATGGCTTTACAGAATAGCCCTGCTGATTTCATCGTTAACTCACAGTACACATAACGTGGTGGCACCAGTTATGGACAGGGTTAAGCGCCGAGTCAAACATGAGGAGCTATAACTTTTTTATTATTTAATCTAGAGTGTTATAATTTTACTATGATATACTCAGATATACAGAGCTTCTCACTATCTGCTAAAATTTAGAAATAGTCGAACGAGTTTTGATATATGGAAACCTAAAAACGATCAACTGAAATATGTAAAAATCTTTATGATGGACAGTCTAAATCCAGTTATGGACACCCAGTGATGGACAGTTCGTTTTTATCCGATTACTGCAAAGCCAAAAGGAAGGGTTATGATTTTTGTAGTCTATGTATGTATGTTTGTATCCAATTTTTTGTTCTAGCGAAGCACCTAAGCTACTGGGCCAATTTTGATGAATGAGGTGTTAATTGATTCGTTGTTATAGTTTGGGGGTGACATAGGCTACATTTTATATGCGAAAAAATCGAGAAGTGACGTTCGCACAGCTAAATTGGAATATTAAGTTAGTTTTAGATAGATATAACAGAGGGCGCCACTAGCCGCTTGCCCCGCCTTTTCTTCCATTAGTACACAATTGAATACACGTTTTTCTAAATTATTATTTTTAACCCCCGACGCAAAATGAAGGGGTGTTATAAGTTTGACGTGTCTGTGTGTGTATGTGTGTGTGTGTGTGTCTGTCTGTTCCCCTGTAGTGTTCAAATGGGTGAACCGATTTGAATGCAGTTTTATTTCGTTTGAAAGGTGAATTAGTCGACAGTGTTGTTAGCTATGTTTGATGAAAATCGAACCAACATGGCCGTCGCTACAAAATGGCGGATTACATATTTTATTACAACTGCCTGAATATGGGTATCAAATGAAAGGACTTGACTAGTAAAATAGCACTATGCAAATCCAAGGTGGCCGCCGCCACAAAATGGCGAATGTCAGGGGTTTTTAAAATTTTTAATTTATACTTGTATACTATTATGAGTAGTCGGGTTTTAGTTTAAGTATTTAAATATCACTTGCTTTAACGGTGAAGGAAAACATCTTGAGGAAACCTGCATGCCTGAGAGTTCTCCATAACGTTCTCAAAGGTGTGTGAAGTCTGCCAATCCGCTTGTCCGGCGTGGTAGACTATGGCCAAAACCCTTCTCACTCTGAGAGGAGACCCGTGCTCTATAGTGAGCCGGTAATGGGTTGATCATGATGATGATGATGATGATGGGTTTTAGTTTACGAACTTTATCTCTTGTTTTATTTTATATGGATTGTGGGCAAACGAGCAAGCGGGTCACCTGATGTTGAGTGATTACCGCTGCCCATGAACATTTGCATCACCAAAGGAACCACTAATACGTTGCCGGCTTTTAAAGAATTTGTTGATCCGCTCCTTGATTATTTCGAATAATATAAAAATATCAAAGTTACGTAGAAACAACCAAGGTTCGTCACATTTCAATTTGACACTTGTCTATTTGAGGATGTTTACAAAATGGTTCCATATTTTTTTATTTGCTTCAACTTCTTAATCCTGATGCTGTAGGGTACTATACTACCCACCTAAACTAAAGAGATTCGGGAACTGTCCGCTATGACTTCATATTTTTGGTACCAAGCTTAGATTGAATCACGGACCTCTAAGTCCCAGCTCCTTAATACTGCTCACATAAGCAGCGAGGAATTTTCGCCTGTTTTTTGAAAAGATGCATAAGTGTTTTTCTAGGCCTGTTACCTGTAAAAGGTTTCCTTTCTTCTTGCGTAATAATTACTTGGACACTGTCCAAGACGGCAAAAGGTGATCTTTAGCTATGGAGAATCTTCTTTCTAGGTGAAAGAAGGTTTCTCATTCATAGCTACTCGTATGACACGTTTTACTATTAACACTTCTTTATTGTGTTAATATAGAGCTAGGTCCCATATTGCATACAAGCGGATGCCTGTGACTTCGTCCACGTGGATTTAGGTTTATTATAACCCCGCGGGAACTCTTTGTTTTTTCTAAGCTCCTTTGAGCTCATACCTACATTTCTAAAAAATGTTAAAAGTGGCGCATCTAAATGGAACTACAATAATAGGTATTAATTTTTTAACCCTTTCCCACCCATCAGATTTTTTTTTTGCATGGAAACCATAATTATTTTTTTTAAACAAGTATAATATTGTTAAAAATTAAAAAATATCAACTGCGTGATAAATTTTTTTCTCTTTCACTTTTGATCACAATATTTTTTAGTCAAAAAAAAATATATTTTCGGAATCAACTTTTCAACCTTTAATTTGACACCCCACTTGATAAGATTTGACGGAAAAAAAATTTTAAGATGCAATCCTTCTACTATACCGAACTGAACCGATTTGGCTGAAATTTTGATGGAGATAGATTATGCCATGACTTAATACATAGACTACTTTTTATCCTGAAAAAATCCACAGTTCCCACGGGATTTTGAAAAAACCAAAATCTATAGCTACGGTTATAGGTAGATTATTAACATTATAAAAGTTGCATAAGGGAGCGGGAACGGGAACTGGAAATCCATGATTCCCTTGGGATTTGTGAGAAGTATAAATTAAGAATTTTAAAAACCCCCGACATTCGCCATTTTGTGGTGGCGGCCATCTTGATTTTCATCAAACATAGCTAACAACACTCTCGACTAATTCACCTTGCAAACAAAAAACCGCATTCAAATCGGTTCATCCGTTTGAGCGCTACAGGGGAACAGACAGACACACACACACACAGAGAGAGAGAGACACGTCAAACTTATAACACCCCGTCGTTTTTGCGTCGGGGGTTAAAAAACCGAAATTCAGAAGCTAGTTAAACTATACAAGTTTAATTTTGACTTGTAATTGTGTTTAAATGATAAGAATAGATAGGTTCATGACTGGATTTTTGATGTGTTTCCGATTCAGTAATGGACATCCCCTCTAAAACTTGAAAATAACTCTATGTCGCATTTATTCCTTCACAAGCATTTTTTAAAGTTTATATCTAAGTGATTTAATCATTGTAAATTTACATTTTAATCAGAAACGAGAATCGATCGATCAAAACGTTTATTTACCTTCTTAGCGATTTGCTTAAGAAAACTATTGAAATCGAAAGATATTTGCACACAACATTTTGTTCGCCTTGCCATTTTAAAACAAAATGGCCGTTTCATATGATATTTGTCAATATGACAAACAGATCCCTATTCTACATGGTTTAAATGTTGCCAACGGTAAAACTCTAATCTAGCTCTTATTTTTGTTAAAAATGGTGAAGGTGGTCAGCTACTGGTGCCTGGTCCATACCTGGCGACACCACGTTATTACGTTCATAATTTTTTTCCTATCCTGTTAAAATTAAGTTTTATTCAAAGCAATATTTTATCATCAACTAGTTTTTGCCAAAACGTAACTCAAGTTCTGCTCAATATTAATCCATTACAAGAATGCAGTCTTATTAGGTAAATGCTTGTCTGACACTATGAAAGATTTTTACGAAATATAGATCTAAAATGTTAGAATAGACGAAGATATTTTAAGAAACACTTTAAGAAATATCAAGGAACATAATAATAAATTTTAATGCGTAGGTACTATACGTGATTAACGATATCCAAAAAGCCAGAAGCGCTCGGAAGCTGCAGTTGGCAAGCAATTAGGAAGGATAAATATACCAATTTACTCATATATTCTGAATCATCTTTACGGTACCTACATTCTATTCATATCTTATCCTTTAAAATATATGAATGTGTACGATATTTGAATGTACCTACGAGTAGTACCTATATATTATGAGTGTCTCTGTGAGAATTATAATATTTGGGTATTTGATAAAAATGTCGAAAATCTACAACCTTTTATCCTAAAAGGAGTGGTCGGTAATATTAACATAAGAGGATCTAGTGAAACTTTTCGTTAGTTTCGTTAAGTTAATGTTTACAGTGCATAATACTGTGATCTAAGTATGGAGATGTCAAATCATGTTTATCTAAAGCCAAATTACTCATTAGTCAGCGGGCGATGGAGCTATTGCTTGGGTATCCCTGCGGAATCAAATCAAGAATTAGGAGATCCGCAGGAGAACCAGAGTTACTGACATACTTAGTTCATCGAGTCGCGAAACGGAGTGGCAATGGGCGGGGCACAATGTGTAGTACAAAGTATTTTGTAGCCCGTGGAGATGAATTATATCGTTGGTCTAGTGGTTAGAATTATTGACTGCAGATCACGAGGTCCCGGGTTCGATTCCCGGATCGGGCAAATGATTGTTAGGTATTGGGTTTTTCTGTCAAGAAATTCTCAGTGCGAGCCCGGAGTTGGTAGTTCGTGGTGTTTCAATCCCGTGCCTCGGAGAGCACGTTAAGCAGTCGGTCCCGGTTATTATCACTATCGCATGTGATAATAGTCGTTAAAGCCCGCCAACCCGCATTGGAGCAGCGTGGCGCGGGTCTAAGCTCTAAATCCCTCTCTCCTATGAGAGAGGAGATCTGTGCCCAGCAGTGGGACGTTAAAAGGTTGTGGTGGTGGTGGTGGAGATTAATTGGGCATCCGGAATGTCTCCACGGGTATGTTTCATCAATAAATAATAAAGAATCGATAGACGTTGGGTCCTCGAATGGCGACCTCGCACTGGGAAACCCAGCGTCGGGGGACCAGTCGCTGGCAACCGTTGCATACAGGCGGCGCAAGATCGTGTTCTGTGGCGCCCCTTGCAAGAGACCTATATCCAGTAAGTGGAAGTCTATCGGAAGAGTTGACAACGAAAAATCAAAAATCCGTACTAAATGACACATTAACGCATCTAGCTTTGGCCGTAGTCTCAACTAATAGACATCCACTATTGGATATGTCAATCTAGTGGGGGAGGGGGGGGGGGGGGGTCTTCCTACGCTTCGTTTACTGGCGTGAGGTCGCCACTCAAGCACCTTGGGATCCCAACGTCTAGTTATGTCGGTAACTCTGGTTCTCCTGCGAATCTCCTCATTTCTGATTTGATCCGCAGGCATACTCCGCTAGCCTTGGTTGTAGCTTTGGTGTAAAATAATAAGTTTTATGGAATACTTAGTAGAGCCATTAAAATAGAGCGCTACGAGCATCCAATCTATCAACTACTAAGTTTAACAAATTACCACAAAATATAGATATTTCTCGCTAAATCTAAAAGAGGATTTTTCACGCAAACAGTAGCAAGTTTTCAGCAGCAGCTTAGCTCTTTCAATTAATGAAGAAAGTCCTAAAAGACAGCACGATGTGTCAGTGCCTACATCTATTAGGTGAGACCTACATGAGATTTGTCAAGCTAAGCCACTCAGCGGAAATGCAAGTAACATTCTCGGTACCATTCCGCGCGAGCATGACTTGTATAATAATTAGATCGAGCCTGATTAAGATTTAGCTTGAGGCCTGCGAAGGTATGATTTATAAGAAGTATAGTGATTAATTCCGGGGCGAGTCCCAAAAAATGGTTTTGACCACTTTTCTTTGAGGAAACACAGGACAAAAAATTCTCACCAGGTATTTAGAGGTGCAATTTTTTATCGTTTCAATTTGTACAACAAAGTCTATTTAGGTACCTACCTAAATACTTTTTTTTTGCATTTTTTTTTTTGCAACAAAAAGTTGTCTTTTTTTGCAATAGTATATTCAGTAAAAAAACTATTTAATAGACTTTTTTTTTCATCAAAGACGAATAAAATTGATCTTCTTTTCACGAGTGGTATTCCGACGTCAAATTCATACATTAATTGATCATTAAACAATTCTATCATAATTTTTCAAGACATACATAAATAACGAACGACTGTTGTCTATGAAAGAGGCCATAAAAACTAACACGATAGAAATTAATCGCAAATGATGGGTCAAATGTTACTGACTCATTGAGTCATCAGACCTTTGACTATCCACAAAATCATCATCATCACTATCAACTCATTACCAGCCCACTACAGGGCACGGGTCTCCTCACAGAGATGGGTTAGGTCGTAGTCCACCACGCTGGCCAAGTGCGGATTTCTTTGGCGAAGTGCGGAATGCAAGACTTCACACGCCTTTGAATGGAGAATTTTCAGGCGTGCAGGTTTCTTCACGATGTTTGACTTCACCCTAATATTTGTTTAAAACGCACATCACTACATAGTATAAAACAAAGTCGCTTTCTCTGTCCCTATATCCCTATGTCCCTATGTCCCTATGTATGCTTAAATCTTTAAAACTACGCAACGGATTTTGATGCGGTTTTTTTTAATAGATAGAGTGATTCAAGAGGAAGGTTTATAAGTAGAAAAATTGGACGCGGTAGGTGACGCTAATAGCGGGCAGGACGACGTCTGCCGGGTCCGCTAGTTAATAATAAATTGTTTAAACTCCGAAAAGTTAGAGGTGCGTACCAGGGATCGGACTCGATTCTCCCCCCAAAAGAGAGGCCAAAGTCTTAACCACTAGACTATCAACGCCTTATAAAACTTTAATATGGATCTATGTAATCTTCTATGGAGGCTTTGAGATTGCTATCCGCTTTCATACCTATTGACGAGATAAACGAAGAGCCACATAAAAAGTCGATAGGCGATAATGTAGTAATTTGAAATTAGACTTAGGTATGGACTTTCGTGGAAATTAACAACGCCCAACTGAACTGCGAAAATGTTCTGGCTGTAAGTATTGAATCTTGATCATCGATTAATAAATTAATCATTCATTAATTTGAAATTATCTGCAGTCTACCCACAAGTAACGTTAAGAAGTTATGAAATAAGAAACTTTAAGTTCCTATAAGTAATGCAAGACTATAAAAATTGCCATTGACATACATAAATAACAAAGGGCAACAATAAAATATACTTTCAATTGCTAATAATAATTAGTAGAAATTATTCGATCGCCATAAACGTCAAAGGAGAAATGATCGGTGGGCCCTGATTTGAATTTTGAAACCACAATGACGACGAACATTATTTTGTTTATGGCGAGTTCAAATGGCGACGTTGAAAATCTTGCACGTAGTTATAGCGATACAAATAGAATGCCTGTATGGCAATGTGGTTTACTTTTAAGGAATGCTATAAACGCCTTAGGAATAGCGATTGCGAAAGTCCAGTTACTGGCGACTGTCTAACGACTGTGTAACTACTTACTTCCAATTCGCTGTAAGAGAAAAAGGCTTTATATCGCCGTAACCGAGTCAACCAGTCAGGAAAGTAAACACAAAGTAACAACGTACCTTTTACGAAGCGCACGCCTTCATAATCGAGTTATAATAAATCCATTCACAATACACGGATACAAAAACAAAACCCACTCAAGCACTGAACACAAAAATTTAAAGAAACAAAATGCGGCTACGTCGAGACATAAGGAACATAAAACGTACACATTTTGAACTGAGGTTTTTGGGGTACGATATAAAAACAACTTGCACAATATTTGAACAGATGGGGGATTTTATTTTCGTTCACGCGCGACACGTAAAATCGTTTTGGGGCCACCACGTTACACTACGATTCACGAGGAAGGAATCACGGTACTGAGTCGGAATCGTTTGTTTGGTACATCTATTCACCAGATTCTGTGTATTGCCGTCTCTTTTTAACTGTTCAATTCGACCGGCGAGACATCTACCGTGAAACAGCGGGACGGATTTGAGGAGCCAACAAATCATTTCACCGCCTTGGCCTTATAACAAACAACCAGTAAGGCAGTAACTACTAACGCTGCGCCAAGATGGCGTTTAACACGCGTTGAACAATAAAATTCACATATAAATACGTGGGAAAACGATTCAAAGGAAAACTAGTAGAATGGTTGAATATCATTGGAATAGTCAAGACATTTTTAAGCGAATTTTGTCAAGCTCAGATATGCACCCCACCACCACTACAGCCTTTTAGACCCGCCACGCTGCTCCAATGCGAGTTGGCGCCTGGCGGGCTTTAACGACTATTGTCACATGATAGTGATAATAACAGGGACAGACTGCTTAACGTGCTCTCAGAGGCACGGGGGTGAAACATCGCCAACTACCAAGTCCGCGCTGGCACTAAGAATTTCTTGACAGAAAAACCAAATACCTCATTTTTTTGGCCTGACCCCGGCATCGAACCCAGGACCTCGTGATCCACAGTCGAACGTGCTAATCGCTAGACCAACGAGGCAGTACCCATGCACCCGTTAGTTCCAAAACATTCTGCAAATACGCCTGGGAGTGGCACGTTCCATTTATGACGGTTCCAAAATTCAGATTTGGTAAATTTCAATTCTTCCTAAGCATTACGATGCTGTCCCATGTGCTCTATGCCCATCTCAGGAATATTCTGAATGTGAACTGTCTTGTTTCTATGAATTAATCGCCGTAAAAAAAACCGGTTAACTGATTTCGACATTTGGCAAGGACAAATCTACCTCTTGAGGCCCGGACTCCAGAGCGGAGATGTGCAGAGATGTCTGAAGCGAAGAGATGTGTACCCACCGAAGCTGTGCGGAGATGCGTACTGGCTAGACTGGAGCGGAGATGTGTGCTGGTTATAGCGAAACTGAGCTGCGTGCGGCGAGCGTTGGATGTCGAGTTGAACGCACAGTTTAGCGCGATCTGATACGAAAGGCAAGCGTCTCAGTCATGTTACTATTACAAAAACTTTATCTTCTTTTACTAAGCTTGAAGAACTAATTAACTATCTAACTTTATACCACCTAAACAAAACTAGCGACGCCGCTCACTGCACACAGCTCACATCTCTTCTCGTCTCCGCTACGCGCCGTCGCCAGCTTGCGAGGGACAGCTCACATCTCCGCATCGATCGTGCCATACAAATATGATACATCTCCGCGTATCCACTGAAGCAGAGCAGAGACGAGATGCCGGAATAACGAAATTCTATTGATTATTTAAATCACATCTCCCCTCTCCTCTCGTCTCGTTTCCGCTCTGGAGTCCGGGCCTGAAGGACACAAGCTAGTTTACATCCCGAAAAATAGTTCCCTGGGAAAGAATTCACGTGAATCAGCTAGTTATAGATAAATTCCATTGTATTACATAAATAGATTATTTTAAAATACATCCAATAATTGATTTTGCTCCATAAGGGACCAAATGGGTTCATTAAATAGTCAGGAGACATTATTATGTATTTTAATAAAAATCAGAGTACAGTGATTGAAAATAATTTGGAGTTTATTAACTAAAAATATCCGCGATTTATTACTTAATATAACTAACGTAATGATACTTTGCATGATAATTCTGTATCAGTCAATTCTGAAACTACCCGAATCATGTTGCTGTTCGTCAATACGTTTTTCGGTTCGTAACCCGACAGCAGCCACGATTCTAGTACATCCGTACTAGGTAATAAAGTCCTAAGGGTATTTCTGATATAGATGTACGCTTGTGGGGAGTACTTATAAACACTTGAGGCGAAATTCTTTAAATCGTCCGTATGTCTCGTGGGCATAGCAAGAACCAAACCATTCGTATCTTCTCTTATCTTGTCTTGTAAAGATAATAAAATTCTTGACTTTTTCTTACGCCTCTGATTTAGTAGATTCTTTTTTATTTCTATTTCTTCTTTCAGTCGAGCTAAGGTCCTACTTTGGCGTTTGTACACTCTCGTGCCGTTTCTCAGTTTATATTTTAGGCTGGTCGCTTGTCTTTGCAACACTTGGACTTCTGTGAATACTTTTAACAGTTCAAGGTTTTCCTGTTCTTTCGATTTATTAGATTCTTCATCTTTCATGTCAGTTATGTGGGATGTACTTGTTTTGTCAGTTGTGTGAACAACTTTCTTGTCAGTTATGTGAGATGTAGTTGGTTTCTCAGTTGTGTGAATGACTTTCTTGTCAGTAATGTGGGATGTAGTTGGCTTCTTAATTGTGTGAATGACTATCTTGTCAGTTATGTGGGATGTAGTCGGTTTCTCAGTTGTGTGAATGACTTTCTTGTCAGTAATGTGGGTTGTAGTTGGTTTCTCAGTTGTGTGAATGACTTTCTTGTTAGTTATGTGGGATGTAGTTGGTTTCTCAGGTGTGTAACCAACTTTCTTGTCAGTTATGTGGGATATAGTTGGTTTCTCAGTTGTGTGATTGACTTTCCTATCAGTTATATGGGATATACTTGGTTTCTCAGTTGTGCGATTGAGTGTACCATTCGTTAAATGTTTAATATTAGAAACATTTTGTTGAACATTATTAGAAACATCTTGTTGGTTTTGATATTGCTGTTGTTGAATATAATTGTGTTCTTCACTAAAATGATCTTCTTCAAGATGTTCCTCATGTAAATGTTCTTCATCCTCCATCTCATAATCTTGGTCTTCTTCATCATCATAGTCATCTTCATACTCATTGTCAAGTGTTTCTTCATCAATATATTCTACCTACAACAAATATTTAATGTTTGAAAAAAAATATACAATTACATGAAATAGTAGTAGGACATTTTGTGCTCTATAATTTCTGTAATAACAAGTATACAAATTTATCAAATTAGAACTTTCTCTTTCTAGCGAAAGCGCATTCTATGTTGAATAGAAGCAGACGTTTCTTTACGGAAATCCATGATGTGCAATGAAACAATGAAACAATTTAAGTTTTAGCAACATTGAAAACTCATCTTCCTATGTCAGAAAGGCTGAAAAAAACAACTTATGTATATACAAATAATTTTATCTAAAATACTGCATTGCTGTTTCAAATATTTATTTTATCACTGATTTAAATTTTGTGATCTAATTTAACTATTTAGGCAAAAATAAATTATAATGATACCTCTAAAACGTGTTTAGGCAACTTCAAGGAGGGAACAGCTTTGCTATTGAGCACCACAGAGTTATGGGTGTCACACTCAAAGCAGTCCACAGAGAAGTGTTGAACACAAATGTAGGAATAATCTGTGGGTGTCCAGTTATTCCTGCCGGTAAGGTCGGTCCATATTTGCCTAAAGTTAGGGTCCTCGGGAAACCTGGAAAGAGGTTACAGTATAAACTCCTTGAACGAAAATCTTTCCATGTAACATTACTTGAGTATGATCGGTTTTATATAACATGTCACAATATCTGTGGACCTGGCTCGATGATGTAGTGTGCACAAAACAATGTAATCATGAAAATAGCTAAATTTTCGAGACGCGTATCGCAGGAACGCGGAGGTACGCGGAAAAGCAGTAGGGGCATCACATTCCAGCAAGGTCCACAGATATTTTTACTTGTCACAATATCTATTATATTATATACTAGCGGTCCGCCCCGGCTTCGCCCGTGGTACATAATATATAGCCTATAGCACTCAGGGATCACGTACATATCCAACTGTGAAAGAATTTTTGAAATCTGTCCAGTAGTTCCTGAGATTAGCGCGTTCAAACAAACAAACTCTTCCGCTTTATTATATTAGTATAGATTTTTGTTCATACATTGCTACTCTATAAATGCCACCCTGTATAACGAAAAATGACAATGTTCAGGTGAAAAAATATTGTCTACTTTAGGCTCAAGCAAAATTTGTAAACAACTATGTTGCTGTTGCTTTTTAATATATTATCTGGTATTATAATTATTGCTTTCCAAATGTTTGCTATCATGTTAATATTTTTAGCAGTTGCTTCCACATCACTGACAGTCTTTACAGTCCGTGTGATTGAAATTGTGAGCTTGAATTGAATTGAGGTTAAGTATGTACATACATACCTAAAGAATGAATCTGAATTAAGGTTTTTTGATTCCTCACACCCTAACACCGCACAAGTCTTTGTTATCTCTGTATCCTCAGTATTCTGTTTGAGTTCCGGCGCCACCATAGCTAAAAAACAACAGTTAAATAACCTCCATAACACACGTAAAAATATAAACATAATAAGTAATTTGTATACCAATAGGCGTCGACTTAGCTCGGATCTCCTCATTCTCCTTAATTTTAGCAAGCACTTGGCTGAAACTCATGTTCGTAATAAAACCCAGCTGACACAAATTAATCTCGACAGTTGCGCATTAATCAAAATAACCAATAACTAATAACTATAGTAACTTTCTTGGTTAAAACTTTAAGAAGTGACATAGCATTCACTAATTTAAATGTTGTGAAAATCATTTAACTATTTAGGTATTAAATGTACCAACAAATTGTAGTTTGAGAAAGTTATTCCACTATTTAGTGGCAATGCCGCCAGACGGCAGACGCTAGCTTGAAATGTCACTTGTCAATCCCTTTTGTGGTTAACTTTAAACACGAAACGCTAAATCTCCTAATTTAAAATAAATCAACGAATGCATCGCTAGAAATAATGTATAATATATTTAATCAAATTCATAATAATAACTAATATTACTTTGGTTCACTAAAATATTCACTTTGTAAAATGAAAATTTCAAATTTTAACATTTCTGTTGACATTGACACTTTGATTTTTGACAGCACAGACCACAGACCAAAAAAATTCTCATAGAGGTAGAGCGGGGTTCGATTGCAATCGATTAACAATTGAATATGTAATCAAAACACGGTAAATGATTCCGATACAGTACCTAGACATTGCAATGGTATGATGCATTTGAATTAATAAGTACTATTCTACTCGTACATATTAAAATAATACTATTTTACAGAACAATCTTGCTTTATTGCTATCAAAAGTAATTTGTAGATCAACTCAATACATACTTAACATTATAAAATTCAAAATTGACTCAACTCAATTTAGGTATATCTAAATCACTGAAATCAGTCATTTTAGGAGATTATCAAACTAGATTTTAAATGCTAGCTCAATATGTACCAATACATATTATGTTATTTTTCACATCTTTTTGTAATTTGTCTCGTGACACTATGGTCCATGGTCCATAACTATGGTCCATGGCATCCATGGTCGTCACATCACTATTTTTATTTGTCAAATGTCAATAATATTAATGTCAGTCAATGTGTCACTTTTGTTTGACAGCCAATTTCCGTCACTATAAAAATTAAAAATTCAATACGCAAAATAAATTGACGAGACCTTTGTTTGTTCCGTAATCTGTTGTTGTTGTATGTTAGGAAAATGGTTGACCCAATATTCGATTATCAATTTAGGCTTATCCTAATCGGAGACAGCACAGTGGGCAAAAGTTCCTTGCTTAAATACTTCACGGAAGGGAAATTCGCTGAGGTAAGTATTTCCCATTGTTATTGTTGTTGTATAACATTATCTGGGAATAAGGGACTTAATTACGCATTATTTTATCGTTTAATTACGTTGCTACATTTTAGGATTCTATATTTGCTTAAATGTTCACTTTACCCTATAAATATAATAGTTATTAGAAACGCGAAAGTAACAGTCTGTCTGTTATCTTTCCACGCTTAAATCGCCTTCGAGATGATTTGGCAAGAAAAAAGCTTACATTCTGAGGATGGTTAAAGAATATTTTTTATCACAGAATGTGAAGATCTCAAGGGATTCTTAAAAAACGCAAAGCATGTGGATGAAATCACAAGCCTTGCATTAGCTACGCATTCTCTAAAATGTAAAAATTGAATGTTGCATAAATTTTCAGCTGTCTGACCCAACGGTGGGTGTTGATTTCTTTGCAAGGATTATCGAAGTGCAAGACGGAACAAGAATTAAGCTCCAACTATGGGACACTGCGGGTCAGGAGCGATTTAGATCCATCACAAAGTCCTACTACAGAAACTCTGTCGGGGCACTTCTAGTGTACGATGTGTGTAACCGTGCCAGTTTTGAACATATACCTCTATGGATGATGGAGGCCAAACGGCATATAGAGCCCCACAGACCCGTGTTCGCTCTGGTGGGATGTAAAGTTGATCTGGTTGGAAACGATAACAAGAATGGAGCATGGAGGGAGGTGTCATGTGAAGAAGCGAGAATGTTTGCTGAGGAGAATGGTAATTATTTCTTTTGTAGTTTTTATCCAGACCTTATTCTTTGCACTGGACAAGTATCCATACCTAAATTGTGAGGGTCTGTTGTGTGTCAACCCAAGGCTTGCAACTAACTTTGTACAAGAAAAGAAATTTCCTTTGATGCGGGGTTATTCAATTAACAAATTCCTTAAAGGCTGGCAATGCATTGGTTCCTCTGGTGCTGCAAATGTTCATGGGTAGTGGTAATCACTTAATATTAGGTGATCCGCTTGCTCCTTTGCCCGCAATGCATATAAAAAAAAGATATTTTTACTAAAAATGTTGTGCCACACATACATATAATATACCTTGAGGTAGATAATATGTGTCATGTGTAGCACAATCCAGTTTCTATTGTTCATGAAACATTCATTATTCTTCATTTATATATTTTATTAGATATACCTAATGTAACAATGTTTCACATATGGTAAGTGGTCTTTCCTTATTGAATCATTCCTCTGTTGAGTTATTTATATGCTATCAGTAAGTAACAGTTATAACCTAAAACTGTTACATGAAGGGCATGTAATCTCCTTTGTATGTGTCTCATTATAATTATAGATGATTTGTTATTATATGTAATATGTAATAATGGACATATTAACAAACCAATAATTGACACTTAATTACAATAATATGTTATATGTATATGTCTGCATTCAAGTTATATGTAAAATATATATGTTACTTAGGGGCTGTGCACACTATGCAGCCATGACCATAGCCAGTGGCCGCAAACATCCAAGTAAAGTATCATAAGCACACTAAGCATTTCAAACTTGGCTGCAATGACCATATGCCATGTGCTTGGCCGTATAGTGTGCAAGGTCCCTTACTTTGATAGTACAACTGAAAGTAGTAAACAGATAGTCAATCAATGCAATTGACAATTACTAGCAACATCCATAATATTATGCTGTAGTAGGTTATACAGAAGACCAAAGATTATTATATTATCTAGCCAGTTTTCATAGTGTTTGTAGACTATGAGAAAGCCTGGGAATCCTCTGTTTTTCCTATTCTGGATGAAAAGGATCTTAAGTCATTTTCTATGTGTTTAACTGTATCCATATAAAAAAACATGTCGGTTGTAGCTCTTGATGCAGCGTGCTTGAAGGACAAACCAACGAACAAACAAACTCTTTCTTTTTTTAAATATTTGTAAGGAATATGGATAGTCATAGTATAATGTACTGCGGATAGTACTTTCAAATTTAAATATCTTACAGGTTTTTTTTTTAATTTTTATATTTTAACGGGACTTTTATAGGTGAACTATATGTCAGCCCCATCGTTACATACTAAACTACAAACAATCTTACAGGTTTACACCATGTCGAAACATCAGCAAAGACCGGCTCCAATGTGGAACAGGCATTTATCCTTGTAGCTCAAGAAGTGTACAACCGTATACAGACCGGTGAATACAAAGTGGAGGACGGATGGGACGGCATCAAGACCGGTTTCAACCGTCCCAACGGAATGGACTTTAACCTGCTTGAGGCAGAAACAGTACAGTCTACTTGTTGTTAGACACATTATTTATTTTTGTTTAGTATTCGTTTGGTTTTAGAGTTTGAGCCTGTTAAATTATGCTCATTTTCGGCAAACAATAAAAAAATTGCCAAAGTGTTAAAGTTTGACCAGCAAAATATAAAAGCACAAGTTAATAATCATACTACGTATAGTTAAGGTTAAGGGTATTTTGGTCTAAAATTAAAGGAGGCATTTCCTCTCTCAACTTTGGCCAAATGATGTACCTGAGGTACAATGGTACAAAAGAATTCGAAAAAAATATGGTAGATTTAAACAATTAAGTATTATTGCACCACTCAAAATCGAGGATCAAAAAAAATGGTCTAAAGTTAATGAAACTGTGAATTCGTTTCACCTTTTTTTCTTTGTTAATCGATATTTAACAGTAACCGTAATGTAACTAACCAACTATGGTGCAACTGTTATGCAATTGACCCTAAATGCACATAACGTGCGTTCATTATGCTATTTATTTGGGTCGCCTGGATCCAAAATGTACAGATAACAGTACCTATATGATCCAATTTTTTTTTACCGTAATCAATTGGGTAAGTGTCATATTTGTTTATCATGAGCTAGTTTTTGGAGTTCAGGTGGCAACACTTAACAGACACATTTCGACGACCGACAGCATATAATAGAATTATATTAATGTATGGATTTCCGTTTGCGGTATACATAATTCGTGTTTTTATTTCCTGAGTTAAATTACTATAGTTAGCAGGTTTAGGCTCTAAACAGATGAAATGTAAATATTGACTCTATAACATTAGAATAATTGTATAACATTATACATATAAGTATAACTTTATTGAAACGTGTAGATACGGTTTGCACAAGGTTTTTTGATGTTGACGCATACATTAATAAAGGTTACTACAAAAAATATACTCTGTGCACTAAATACGACGTAAACGGTTCATAATAATTTACTATGACCAGCTATTGCCTACCACTTAGTAAGCATTGAAATTTTTTTTTCTGACCTATAAGTACAAGTACGATTGATTGGCTTTTTTGTGATATGGTGGAAAATCTTTATAGCTTTCCCTTATACCCCTATTCTGCGGCGGAACGGAGGTTATGTGGGACCCTCCCCCCAGGGGGAATAGGGGTATGCCGGGTTAAAAACCACCACACATATTCCACATGCTGTCTTTGCTGGATGCCTGGGGAACCCATTGTATACACCCCAGGCGTCAGGCAGCCGCCCCAGCCGGGGCTCCCGCTCGCCTCTGGGCTGTCCCTCCAGAGGCTCTCGTCTTCCCGTAATTTTTTTAAACGTTTCACATAAAAAAATGGCTGTCTGTAAAGTCGGTTTATGGATGATAATTTTACGACATATCACATAACGTCATAAGAAAACAATTTCTCTAGATGCGTCACAAGCCGAACGCTTAGGCCGATCATGCCTCTTTATCGCTTGTTCCACGCTTTCGCTTGCACGCGACTCGTGACACTGAGTCATGCTTTCCTGTGCGTGTAGCCGGCGTTCATCGAGTCAAAAATCACGTGAGGGGCACCGCTGCCCCCCGTCCCGGGGTGTCTCACCCCCTATTTCGTCCGCAGTGCCCTCCGCTAATCAGAGGGACACGCGGAGAAACCTCCCCTTCCCCAGGTCATTGGCCATGGCTAACAATTTCTGGCATTGTTAGCCATGTTGCCAGAGTGCACCAGCCCGAATACTACTCTCCCCCCAGGTATCGGGAACTGTAACCCGCGGCACGTACATCGAACGCTGAACGAAACGTGGGGGGGATAGCTGCGCATGGGAACTGTCACACACGTAATACAATAGCTTACCCCCTCCATTTTCCTTCAGCGTTCAATTTTAGTGCCGATGTTTATAATGTGAGTTGTGCTTTATTGTATAGGGAAATGACATCAGTTCCCAGTACCTTGCGCGCGGCTCTTGAAATCGGCACAAAAGTCAGCTGCCATTTTGTGTGGTACAGCCTATCGAGCGTACTTGTATGGATAGAGGTCAGTCGTATTTGTAATATTCCTCGTTAAAAAGTTATGAATAAAACCAAGAATGAAAAGAATGAAAAGAAGATATGTCAGTTTTTATTGATTATAATGCTGATAATAACACTTGGGACTTGTTTACTGTTGTTTATTTTCTATTTAGTGTGCAGAGGTATATAATTAAAAAAAACTAGATCAGTACATTTGAACTTAAATACAATTCAACAAACTTTTATATAGTGATAATATTTAAAGGTAGACTTTGAATTTGCGACACACAAACACTCGAAAGTCGCGCCATCGACTACTCGCAATAAATTATGTACATACAATACAGTGTGCAATTGTCTCCCACTTTTTCGCGTGTCGGGTCGCGTACCCCAAAGTCTACCTTAACTCTTTTTATATTTACGTTTAGGTGATTATGTTACAGCCCCCTGATTGTGTAACTTATGACGATGAAATGGTATTCATTTGATGGCCTAAGACCATTAAACTAAAATATACCTTGAACGTATTGATTTAAAGTCACAAATTCAGTACAACTGATTTCAAAATGGAGCGTTATGGATCGTATCGTACATACCTAAACGTATAAGAATGGATAGACTAAATTGAGCTCTATTTTAATGGTTTTATGGTTTATTTTACTTTGATGCCTTAGGCCATCAAATGAATACCATTTCATCGTCAAAAGTTACACAATCAGGGGGCTGGTATGAACTGAAAGTAAAGTGTATACTTTTAATGCAAAAAAAAAAAACATTTTAAAAGTTAGCGTCACTGTATAAAAATTAATTTATTTATGAATGAATTAATTATGATTTACTTTACGAATCATAAAAATGTAATGCTCATTGAACTTTTTTGCATTAAAAGTTACAAAAACACATAAGTTTAGTTACACAATCACAAAACTAAAGTATGCGACAAGAGAGGAATGCGGGCGGGAACTAATCAACGCATGCGGGGAATGAGGCGGGCCCGACGCATCTTAATGTCTCCCGCAATCCTGTCCTGTCGCGTGCTAGAAAATTCCTGCCCTTTTTAGTTGGAAAAGATACAAACGGAAACATAAAGGCGCAACCACCACTCAGTGATACGTGGTGGTTGCGCATTTGTTCACTAATCCCCAAAAAGCCAACTTCACGTAACCGCCAAAAAGATTTGAGGGTACTTGTAAATTATAATCTCCGATAACCATAGATGAGGCAAACCAAAGAGTTTTTTTTAACACAGATTTGTTGTTTGTTGGACACCACAGTTAGTGAAATAATATTCAAAATGTTATTTTAGTTTTATTTTAACCGATGTTTAGTGACATTTTACTAACACTTGACTAAAAGGAACTACTTTGATGTAGTTAGAATTTTTGTACCTGCGTTTAGGTAATGGATAGTGTAAAGAATCCCACTGATTTGAATTCAACTTAAAGAATAATATATCTAAAAGCCCCAGCACACATTGACCAAGGCGAGTGCCGGCCAGCGTGTAAACGCTGTTTGCTAATCGCGCAAAGATATCCTCTGCAGTGCAATGTCCGCACACGGCAAATGGCACTCAACACGTTGGCCGAATGCGTTGAGGCAAATTGTGCTCGGGGATCTTCAATATGTACCTATTTACCTATATTATGTAGGTATGCTCTACATGGTGTTTGGTTTATGACTGAAAATCTGTTGAAGCCAATGTATGTACCTACTAATTTTGTGCACAATCTTTAAACTAAACTAAAACATGTTTAAAATAGTGCTATCCTTTTCATAACGTACCTTGCGGAAAAGGACAGCATTAGATTTAGTTTAGAGATTGTGTTCAACAGAATTAGGCTCAATACCAGCCTAGGCAAAACTTGCAGAAAGTCATTTGCTGCGAACATTTACTTATCTGTAAGTTTTATTGCTAGTGAAACACTTGGCATAAGAATTTAATCGCTTTATACATATTGCAGTCATATACCACCAATGAACCAATATTATAAGTTTATATGTTATTTAATTAATAATAATTAATTGATATTTATTATGTATTGTCTGCTTTGTAATTTACATTTTCCTTTGTAACAAATTGTATAAGCATTGAAACTAATAGTAAAATAAAATATTTTATTTGTACAGTTGGTTGCTCAGTTATTATACCGTCCGCGAACTAAACGATTTAACAAAAAAAATACTCATAAATCTCTATAATTGCCCAGCATAGTCTGGCCTGTTTCGATTTTTTCCTAGCATACTATGCATAGAAAAAGCCGCCGGCCCGTCGGCTTGTTATGTAATCACGCAGTACTAAGGCTCTTTTTAGCGGACGGTATAGGTCGCTACTATTACTATGTTCTGAACACAAATTTATTTTACATAATTTAGTTTCACGGACAATAGGGCTAATTCTGTTTTACACAATCTCTAAAGTCTAAACTAAACTGTAATGACAGGTCTAAATCTATTCCTATCTCTTTCACAATACTCCCTGCAGAAAAGGATAGCACTGTTTTTAAACCTGTCAATTTAAAAATTGTGTACAGCAGACTAAGTCATATTGATTGTGCGAATTTTCAGATCAAACTAAAAGTAAAGCGCTACCTATAGGTATATTCGTATTACAAATTATAAAATGATTAATTTAATATTTTTATGATGCTTACAATTTTTTTTTTTTTTGTATTATTTTGTGTTCTAATATCGAATTGTGGTCTTTGGGGCAACGATTTGTGTGAGAAACAATGCCGTCCAGACGGGCAACACGATTAATGTTAAGTGACTCTTAAACGGGCTACACTATTGCTGTAAAACTTGCCGACTACAGCCTAACAATATTTCGATAATCGTGCTAAGACAGTTTTGTACAAATCTCTAAACAAAACTAGATTGACAGGCTTAAAATAACGTATCTATTTATAGTGATATCCTTTTTACAAAGTCCTTTGAGGAAATGAAAGTCAATTTAGTTTAGCTTAGTTTTAGTTGTGTACAACCGATTTAGCACATTTTGTCTGAACTTACAATATTCTATTGTTACAACTGTATATTTCAGTCAATTGTAGAAGAGTATCAGTTATTTTGAGGTATTGCAAATTGCCATCATCAAGAGGCTGATTTCTTTCATCCACTGACACCACTGCGGCTATGCAATCGTAACAAAAGAATTGCCGAAAATCTAGCCGAATACTAGCCCGTTTATGAGCTCGATTAGACTTAAATGTATGTAATCTGTTTCGATGTATAAGTATGTCGCCTAATTTCAATGTAAATGTATTCATCACTCTGCCCTTCGATTCGAGGCCACGCAAGAGCGGCGTTTCGATAACATAGTCAAATAACTACGTTTAAAAGGCTAAGACTTTGTTTACATTTGTGTTTTTTTAATGTAATTAGCGATAAAACCATATGTGTAGTCTTTACACACCAGCCGAATCTGCTGGGCAAATTGGTCAACTGAACTGATAAATAAATAAAATAAATAATCATTTATTCGGGACATATGTAGATAAATCGATCTGACCCTGTCGTAAAATAATAAAATAAAAACCGCGCGGCAAATTGAACTTTGGAATTGTTTTAATAATAGCTTGTTCGGATAAATCGGTACTTTATACAGATTACAAGAGTTTTTAAATTATTTTTTTCACCAATTATATCCACTGACTTGTACTTCTTCAAAGCACTTTTTAAGAGTTTAGGTAATTGTTTTATAAAAATATACAAATGTAAGCAATGCCTTAACTTCTGTAGTGAAATATATTATATTATATACTATACATATAATATGTATTGTGAATATTGGATATTTTTTATTTATTGTATTTTTTTCTCATTATATACTTACCTAAACATACAATGCAATAATCCTTTCATTACGCTGTTATAAATGCTTGATAAATAAAATGAGATAAAGATTTTTGTTATTTACTAATAGTAATTATGTCGTTTTATTTTAGCATAAGATAATTGATGCCGACGAATGACAATAACCAAAATATTACTTTACCTACACAGATGCCACATATAGGTATTTATAATTTCGAAAATGAAACCAATTTTAATTACAATCCCGCGTTTTACTGACTCGTGCTTCACTAGGGATTTTTATTTTAAATTTTTTAGCTCTTAGGTCTATCCGGTTTAAAGGACCAACTTCTTGTGATTAAAAAACCTACAATATAGGTAATATTCTACGGCACAGTTCTACGGTAATATTGCTGCTAACTCGATTGTAGTGGAAGACAAAGAGAGCTTGATACTTAATCTGAGATTGTAGTACAGAATCTTTAAACTAAATTGACAGATTTAGTCCTTTCTACAATGTTCCTAGCAGAAAAAGATACCACTAAAGAGACCACTAGGTCTGTAGATTGTTCACAATCGAATTAGTACCATTATTTATGTTAAATAGGACAAAAGATAAAATGAACAAGCTTTTAGTATACATTTCTACCAAAAACCTGCAATTATCTTAATAACGCGCATAGAGATTCTGCTTAATTAAATACATACGTATTTTAACGCACAATCATGCGTAACTAGGTGAAGGACGAGTTTATCTCCAAAAACCAATGGAATGATTAAGTATTGCGGATTCGCATTAATCTACTATAAGTATAAAAATAAGTTGGGATTTCCTTCCTGACGCTATAACTCCAGAACGCACGAACCGATTTCCACGGTTTTGCATTCGTTGGAAAGGTCTCGGGCTCCGTAAGGTTTATAGCAAAGAAAAACACGCGAACGAAGTCGCGGGGGTCAGCTAGTTACTTTAAGTACTTACGAGTTTTTAGGGTTTCGTACCTCAAAAGGTAAAAAAGGAAGCCTTATAAGATCACTTTCTTGTCCGTCTGTCCGTGTGTCACCACCAATTTTCTCAGGAACGGGTGGACCGGACGGCAAGTTGAAATATTTAAAACCAGATACTAAGGTCTATACTTAGAATAAAATATGGTCTATATTAGTCCCTATTAGGCGTTGACCTAATACAACGCGAATGCGCGATCATCGCAAGTTCGCGCGAATTTTACTCGTACGAACTCGCGATCAAACATACTGATCTCGAATAGGTGTCCTAATAGGCATTCGCGCGATGGGTTCGCGCGAATGAAATGTTTGAAAATCTATTCGCGCGAACGGCTGATTGCAAAGTACTTTATTGATACTTTGCAATCAGCAGCCGTTGTGAAGTCGACATCTGAAGATGCTCCGGTGTCGGAGCGAAACGATCGTCGAGTTAAAGTGGTGAATTTGTGTGGTGTTGTGCCTACAAATTTGTCACTGTTAGCGGATATAGCAAAGTAATTTTGTGTTCATTGTATAATATCATGGAATTCCGCAAAGTAACGCCTGCTTCTATTCAATATTCGCGCGAACTTAGTTCGTACGAACTCGCGATCAAACATATTGCTGTCGAATAGGTGTCCTAACTGACATTCGCGCGACAATCGCGTCACGTCGTCGGGCAGTGACTGACTGACTGATTGACAGTGACTGACTGTCTGACTGACAGTGATTGACTGACTGACTGACTGACTGACAGTGACTGACTGACTGACAGTGACTGAGTGACAGTCACTGACTGACTGATAGTCACTGACTGACTGACAGTGACTGACTGACTGACAGTGACTGACTGACTGACAGTGACTGACAGACTGACAGTGACTGACAGACTGACTGAATGACTAAAAGTGACTGACCAGACAGACTGAATGACTGACAGTGACTGACAGCGACTGACTGACAGTGACTGACTGACAGACTGACTGACTGACAGCGACTGACTGACTGAAAATTTAAAAAATCCCCGACATTCGCCATTTTGTAGTGGCGGCCATCTTGGATTTGCATAGTGCTATTCTACTAGTCAAGCTCTTTAATTTGATACCCATATTGAGGGAGTTGTGAAAAATGTGTAATCCGCCATTTTGTAGCGGTGGCTATCTTAGGCTGATTTTCATAGCTAAAAACACTCCCGACTAATTCACCTTTCAAACAAAAAAACCGCATTCAAATCGGTTCACCCATTTGAGCGCTACGGTGGAACAGACAGACAAACACACACACACACATACAGACATGTTAAACTTATAATACTCCGTCATTTTTTGCGTCGGAGGTTGAAAACAGTCATCAATACCAATCGTTTTATACCGGAAAAAATGGTTTATTTCGGAATTAAACGGGTTTTTTCGTTTTATACGGATTGGTATAATTCATTTTATACTGGCCTTACATCTATACCCGTATTACTAATTCCCTGGAATTCTGACGTTTCGTAATGTTACCAGAGATAAAACAATTCCCACAAAAAAGATAAAAAATTCAAAACTTATGCAAATACAAATCAACTGCCGCATGTAGATATGACAAATGCCTGACAGACACTTCATGGTGATAATGTCATTCGACATCCATTTTTGACTAAATTTTTTCAATGTGCTTCTTTTGTTTTCTGTTGCTGTCAGTGTGCACTTTCTAGTTTCCACTCTTGGTATTTTCTATTTTAAGGCAAAACGAGTAATATTATTACGCGGCATATGGCTTTTTATGATGACAGGGAATTAAAGTAGTTTGGGGTAAAATCGTACTTCGTAGATGTTATGGCGGCTCCTCACTTCGCTATTCGTGTTCGCGTATTTGCCATATTTGCCGAAAACGGCGATGTGTAGATGGTATACTTGACGAAACATTCGCGCTATTTGCCTATTTGGGTAAATTTATTTGCCTATTCGGCAAATAGGACGAATAACATTAATTGCCGAAAACGGCGATGTGTGGATGGTAATTGACGAATATTCGCGTTATTTGCCTATTTGGCAACATAGATCATATACTAACCACAGATTAATAATTATAATCTAGATTATGACGAATAACAAACACGCTTATCCCATAGAGATAATAATAATAAATAGAGTTGGCATAATGTACTATAGAAATTAGTGGATCGGAAAATAGCTCAAGCTTATCAAAATTTTCATAAGTGTGAAAGAGACAACATTACATTTTTGACATAATAATAAAACAGTTTGCGGCAGACTCGTGCCTTAAGATGGCCTCCCTAAAATGTATACATGAACACTCACACACGCACAACTTGAGACATCACAATGAACACGCGCCATTTTATGTCTTCGGATTGTGCGTGTGTGAGTGTATTTTTGGCACGTTTTTAAGGTAGGTATGCCAACTCTATTTATTATTATTATCTCTATGGCTTATCCGCACAGCTGTCGGTTTTTCAACGCGCATCAAAGGAGCCGAATAGACAAATACACAAATACTGTGACTACATATTCGTCCTATTCACATCAAGGAACATACTCTTCAGGATAAACGCATAGCTAATAATATACTAATATAGCGCTCGCGTGCCGCTTACTAATACGAGCGTCACTTGTATTTGTTTTTGTGCCGTTACTAACACGTTTTATTACCATGAATTACTGGGACATTGCGACCATTTTACTGCCTCATTGGTCTAGTGGTTAATATATTCGACTGCAGATCACGATGTCCCGGCTTTGATTCCTGGGTCGGGCAAATCATTTGGTTTTTTCTGTCAAGAAATTCTCAGTGCCATCTCGGAGTTGGTAGATGGCGGTGTTTCACCCCCGTGCCTCGGAGAGCACGTTAAAACATTCGGTCCCGGTTATTATCACTATAATGCGACAATAGTCGTTACAGCCCGTATTGGAGCAGCGTGGCGGGTCTAAGCTCTAAATCCCTCTCTTCTATGAGAGAGGGAGGTCTGTGCCCAGCAGTGGGACGTTAGAAAGACTGTAGTAGTGGTGGTGGTGGACCATTTTAGGGTTTTTAGAACTACCAAATTAACATAGTTCAGAGAACCGATAGACGTTGTGTCCCGTGACGTCCCAAGGTGCTAGAATGGCGACCTCGTACCGGAAAACGCAGTGATGGTAGACCCCCCACTAGGTAGACCGACGGTATCAGAAGAGTCACAGGGAGCCACTAGATACAAGCGGCACAAGACCTTGGCGTGTGGAAGTCCCTTCAAGAGACCTATATCTAACAGTGGATATCTATCAGTTGATAACGGCGACGACGACCACCAAATTAATTTTTGTATCTGGGACCCTAAAAAAATAATCACATAAAATTTATCTTTTATCTATATTTAATAAAGTAACAAGAATTAAAAATCCCGCTGCAAGTGCTATCTCGTCCGACGGTCCGACATATCCACAGAACCACAGAACATATACATTTTATAGTTAGGTACCTACTCCTAGCGGAGTACAGAACACAGACTACTAGCGAGTACCTATCTATCTACCATAGAGTAACTACCTATGTGCGATCGTATTCGGCCAATCATATTGCCAACTTAGGGATTCCTCCCTAAATTTAGGGAGTAAAAAAAAAATCGGTGGGATTTTTGTAGGGGCCTTATATTTTTGGGGTATTTTTAAGTATTTTGTCTTTTTAGATTTTAAATAAAAGTTGTTCAAAATTTAAGTTTCAAAAAAAATGTCTCGTATTTTTTATTAGGACTATTTATCATGAAAACCGTAATTTCAAAATTAAATTTTCATAAAATTAGCAATTTGAATCATTCATTAGGAATCATAATTTTGGAATTACGTTAAAACAATTCTTGTTTACAATTTTTTTATAAGACCAATATTATCATCATAATTTCAAACCATTAATTTCGAATTTAAAGCAAAAATCTTGGCCTTTTTATTAGTGTTTTTGACTTAAGCTTTAGGGAAAAATATTTTTGAGAGTTGGTAACACATTGTGGCGAATATTCGGGTATTTGGCTATTTGCTCCATGTGTGGATGGTCTAACTGTCATGTAATGTTTATTCGCGTGTTCGTCAAATATTTTGCCGAATAAAGCTATACGAATACGCGAACACGAATACGCGAAGTGAGGAGCCGCCATTAAACCTGAAGTGCGATTGTCTAACTTTAGACCATGAAAATTGTATTCATTTGACAGCTTAAACGTACGTTTTCAGCTGTCAAACGGCCAATTCGAATTGTGTACGGAGTTCATAGATGGTTGACGATTGCATGGCTATCATGAATATCATGGATCGTTATTTTAGACGATGAGTGAATGATTTCATACGATTTGACAGCTAATTCGAATTGTCTAACTTTTTTGAGATCATCGCCTATGTCAAATAATAGCGGTGAGTCTCGGGCCATGATTATCGTTAATCGTTTGATGGCTTATGTGTATTGAATTGATTAAAATCTAATTTTCTAACTTTTTAAAACAAATTCCTTAACAAACACCGCAGTAAATATAACTTTTAATTCGACTACGGCAAAGAGACGGACTTTGCGACAAGTCAAGAAGAAAAAAATCGATGCTCTGGAGATGTGGTGCTGGAGGCGAATGTTAGGAATCTCATGGACCGAATTTCGCACCAACGTCTCGATACTCCAAGAACTCGGCATCAAACAGCATGTTTCGACGTTAGTACAGAGTCGTATTTTGAAGTTTTTAGCACACATCTCCCGGCGTGAGGGTGACTCCATCGAGCGCCTTGCCGTGCAGGGCGAAGTTGAGGACACCAGACGGCGAGGAAGGTCGCCCATGCGATGGACCGACTAAATTAAATCATGTGGGCGCTCCCTTGTATGAAGGCTCCAGGCTGTCGTCCAGCAGCGAAAAGTGGCGAATAAGTGGCGAATGCTCGTGAGGCGTATAACATCTGCCCTTAAAGATGTCACTTCTGGATGACCACGACCGCTCTACCAAGAGCGTAACGAAGAAGAATAAGTACCTAGGTGTTTGTGTTTAAATAGGTATGTTCGACCATAGTGATTACACTACTGAGTCAATGTTGATAAATAAGGTGTCAATAGATTCGTTAGTAGGTACAATATTAAGTAGGTACTTACCTAGGTAAGTATTTTTGTTTGATTGGCCATGCCAGTTTAATCAGTTAGGTACCTTGTTACAGTTTTATTTAATTAATTGCTATGTTTTAAGTAAGTTTTCTGTTTCATCATAGTATAAACCTTGTAAGTAAATATTTGGTGACAATCTTTTTGCTATTAAATCTATTCATATCATTTAAGGAAAGTTTTATTTAATTTATTGTATAAGGTCTTCTCTATAGGTAGCTATATTTTAATATTTATGATATGACCTACTAGGTATCTATTAGGTACTAGGTAGGTAGGCTACAAACACTATATCTGCAGTTTTCACCACCCCTACCCGTTTTGCTAGGCACCCCAGCTAGGTACTCCTAGTACAACACAAGTGTGTGGCCTAAGTGACTGATGCCATCAACCAGCCACAAGTGTTGCAGCAGCCCTTAAAATTCCTCAGTAACATTCAAGAGAGAAGGGCTGCTATGACGGGGTAAAAGCAGCATGTTATACTTTTTTATCCAATAGTACAAATCATCAAATACCTACTAGGATAGTATAATAATAAATATTTTTTAGGTTCATGGACACCACCATGGCCCCACCTTTTTTTTTATTAGGATCATTAAACTGGTTACAATTTTATGAGGAAACTATCTTTAATAGCAGCCTAAGGTGGAATGCGCTTGCCTAGATGGTATTCTACACCTACCTACCTATTCAATCTTATTTTGAAAGTCCCAATATTATCCCCACAGATTATGCTCCTTAATCCTTATCGCCGCCGCCGCCGATATTATGTAAATTGATATAATAAGGTGAAATACTTAATGTGTAATGATTGAATAAAACCTGTATGAATACCATATATATCTTTTTTATTTCTGATTATTCATGGCAGGTTACACTGGAACTGTAGTGTTCTAGAGTGCTCTGCCCAAACAAAAGAAAAACAATAAATAAACTTACATTTTAATCTAATCTTACCTACTACATAGGAATATTTATATTAGTTAAAAGTTCCTATGTAAGTAGGTAAATAATTTACCTACATATTATATAGGAACTTTTAACTTTATATAATTTACAAGTTCCTCCTACATTGGTAGGTAATTAACCTACTTACATGCTAAATACATAATTTAAAATGTCAATCACAGCCAACTTTGTACTATTAGCATGGTTGTTACATTTTAACCAAAAATTACATAAGAACAGCCACTTTTATTATCTTTATCACTACCATGCCCAAGGCAATGCGGTGTCACTTACACAAGTGAAGGCTCTATTAGGCCTCCTGGACTAGACTAGACTTGCCTTTACACAAGTTTAAGAACTCTATTAAAAGTATGCTCATAAAAAAAGCTTATTATACAATTGAAGATTATATAAACGATAAAAAAGCTTGGATTTAACTCGTTCCAGCAATGCGCGAGACGGCATTTCAATCATGTACATTAATCATAATAATTGTTATAATGTTGTTTTTAAAAAGAGCAACCGCCGAGTTTCTTGCAGGTTCTTCTCGGCTGGAACTGCATTCCGAACCTGTGGTAGATTCAATTGACGATTCAAAAGTACTTGTAAAAGTTTATTTGAATAAAAAACTTTTCTATTCTATTCTATTCTATTCCTGGAAGCCAATGTGGGTATGGGCAGGAGGACGTATACTGGGGGATGCCTTGGCCAACCAGCATGTGGACGACTTTTGGGCGAATGTGACAGCAACACTAACTAGCCACTGTACAAAATAGGGTTTGTTATTATCTACAGAAATATGTGTGTGTATCTATAAAGCTGTGATAGCCTAGTGGTTAGGACGACCGACTTCTAATCGTAGGTCGTGGGTTCGATCCCGGGCACGCATCTCTAACTTTTCGGAGTTATGTGCGTTTTAAGTATTTAAATATCACTTGCTTTAACGGTGAAGGAAAACATCGTGAGGAAACCTGCATCCCTGAGAGTTCTCCATAACGTTGTGTGTGTGAAGTCTACCAATCCGCTTGGCCTGCGTGGTAGACTATGGCCAAAACCCTTCTCACTCTGAGAGGAGACCCGTGCTCTGTAGTGAGCCGGTAATGGGTTGATCATGATTATCTACAGAAACAGTTTAATTAATTATTTACCACAGTACAGTCGTTGAATGGCAATCAAATACAACTAGATATTATATTAAAGTGAGATAAAAACTCAACCGAGTATATCACTTTAAGTATGGGAACTATTAGCTATAATAGAAAAACATTCCTAAGGTTTTTGTCATCAAAGTAGTTTTGTACAAGTAATAAGATTTTTCAATAAGCTTAAATAGGTACTTTTATAAAAACAAGACAAAATATCTTAGTTTATTAAAAAAAAAACATGTACAATTAGTGTAGACAACCATAATATTATGACCAAAAGCAGTCTTGTTTTCTTGAGACGATAACGAGTCAGTGTGTCTAATCACTTTATTTATTTAAATTTTACACATAAATAAGTAATAAGTTTAACATGAATTCCATGTATAGTCATATCATGTGTTGCATCTCTCTATTGCAGTGTTCAACTGCCTCATTGGTCTAGTGCAGTGTTTCTTAAGTTACAAGTAGTTACAAGTAAGGCCATGGAATTAATACAGAGGGTCTACGGCAAGCCTACCTAACATAATGCATTAGTGTGAAAATTGGTATACAATAATTATGTTGTGAGTAAATACTGTGTACAATTTGATGTTCCAATCCAGCATAAGCAACAGCAAATAATAGAAGCTGGTAAACATTAAACCTCATTTTTTATCTTTTCGGAAAGGGTCAGTCGGCTCTTTCATATTTTGAGAGAGGTCCACGGCTAGAAAAAGGTCAAGAAACTACTCTAGTGGTTAGCTCGTTCAGCTGCGGATTGTGGCGTTTTTGCTGTTAGGAGTCACCACGCTTGCCTGAAACAAGAGATGGTTGTTATGAAGATAATAAAATATGAACAATATTTATTTTTTGTAGGATAATTATGAATTATGGTAAAGCTTACTTGGTTGTTGTTGTTGTTTGTTTGTAGTATGGCTTTTAGTTGTGTAGTAACACAGCACAATTCACTTCACCAGTATCGAGTAGCTTGGAGAAAACACAATCTACTGCTGACACTGAATTTTCCATATTCACGATACAATAGTGGAGTTATTGTAAGTACTTGAGAGTTGATAGCCTAAAACATCACAATAAGCAACATTAAACATACATTTACGTAAACATAAATAATAATCTTACGTAAATCTATAAAATATACCTACTACATAATATATATACAATTTTATTTTGTTAGTTATAGGTGTAACCAGATGATGACCGCGGGCCTGACTTCGTCTGCGTGGATTGAGGTTTCTTCCACCTCACTGAGGTTCCCGCGGGAATTCTTTCATTTTCCGCGATAAAAAGTTACTTGCTTGTGTTAATTCAGAGTATAATGAATACAAACATCCATACATACAAACTTTGCCGTTTATAATATTAGTTAGAATATTACGAAGTAATATATAAGTCAATGATTTATACACAAAAGTTTTACATAGGGACTAAACACTCAATAAAATACACTAACGCCCGTTAGAGCCTATGGAGAAGTTTGGGCAGAAGAGGATAAGAGAAGAAGACCCTTCATCCAAACCACATTCACATAAAGAGCTATCTTTGAAAATTTGTGGCTGTCCTTTATTTTTTGTTGAATTTACGAAAATTTATAAAATCGTAAAATAACACTAAACTGTCATAAATACATTGACATTGACACTTACATTGACACTTGATGTCATAATTAACCATTATACAGATAACAAAACAAGTCCACTAACGCCAACTATTGTTCAGAATTAGTAAGCTCGATCATAATTCACTGGTCTGCGTTTTGTTACATAATTTGCTTATAGATATTAACGTTGGAATTCTATGTTTGAAGTAATGAAAGTTAATTTTCATTATGAAATTAGTATGCTATCGTAATAAGTTCCATTGTTTTTGTGTCTGTCATAATTGTTAATAACATAAAAAATTGAGTTTCACTGATGCTATTTGTATAATAAAACGCAATTCCATGATACGTTTTTAAGCCACCGGTCACTTTTCGCTCTTCATTTGATGGACAGTTTTACGCAATTCGAATTTTTCTTGACCATCAATGACCGATCGTCTAAAATAACCATCATGGTTCAAACCTTACACAATCGCACTTCTGTTCTCCATACAAATAACTCATTTGTAAATGACAATGACAGCTGTCAGAATTCCGGGGAATTCGTAATACGGGTATAGTTTATCTGTGACTGACAGACTGTGACAGAATTATAGTGTCAAAAGTGACAACTGAATTACTGAACTGACGTGACAAATATAATTGAAATTTGAAACATGTTTGAAACACTCAAAAGTGGTCAAAAGCAAAAGTAAAAATTGTGAATATTTACATCGTATTTGCGAATTACGATAATTCATTCATTTAATATTTGAACAATGTCCTCTAGTCGCTCCAAAACGTCTATACTGGACAAACCCTTGAGCAAAGGCAAAGGGGAAGTATCTTTAGCCCTCTACGCCCTATTATTTTCAGAAATAGTTCAGTACTGCCAGAACCGATCGCATTCCATCCATGAGCTACAAACTAAGTAAGTACTTACCTGAATATCTCAGGATAAATTTTCTATTGTGTAACCAGCTAACAGAACAAACACCCTGGGCTAAAAGCACTGGTCTAATTTTTCTATCACAATTTATTCTTATGCCAAAATTCTTAAGTTTATATTGAAGCTAGAAACATAATTTTACTTTTTGACTGCCTGGTTAGTTTAGTAGTTGGCTTGTTCTGGTTTCAAGGCATGGGTCTGGCCAAAAACAGATGATTTTGCTGGCAAGAGTTGGGAAATTAGCAGTGTTATACTTGCCTCCAAGAGCATACAAAGTCATCTCTCTTGTGCCTGATCTCTGGTCTTGTTGGATTGCTGTCCTATCGGACTATGAGAGAAGGGAATAGAGAGTTCACCTGTGTTTGTGCTCAACAATAATTTATCTCCTTAATAACTCGGGAGTAAGGAACATAATAATTTTATTGTACTCATGTTAGCCACACATGCCTAATGTTCAGAGTTTACCACAAGTTTTAGTGGCTCTGTGAAAGTTACCTGCTGCAAATCAAAAAATATTTGTTTGTAGGTTGTCAGAAATGGGCTATGATGTTGGAACAAGACTCCTGGACCTATATTTTGTCAGAGAAAGAAACAGCAAGCGAGAGATTAAACTACTAAATATGTTGCTCTTTGTTAAATCTACTCTGTGGAAGGTAAAATTATAACTTGCTTACTTTTATTTTTATATTAAGTTTTCGTAAGTAATTATCACCATTACCTTACTTTCATGTTCTTAAATTGACATTCAAAAAGTGTAGTGTACCAATTCTAATAATAATCATCATCAATGCACAGCCTAAACCACTGAAGCTAGAAACTTGAAATTATCACAGTAGCTTCCTTTTGTGACGTAGGCGCACACCAAGAAAGGATTATTGTAAATTCCACCCCTAAGGGGGTTAAATAGGGGATGAAAATTTGTATGAAAGTCTTTCATTTTTCAAGTTATATCCATGAAAATTTTGATTTTTGGAAATTCTACCCCCAAATAGGGCATGAAAATTTGTATGAGATTTGTTATGAACCCATGCGGGCGAAGTCGCGAGCATCAGCTAGTTTTGAATAAAGTTTATTTGACTTTGACTTGCTTTTGCTCATTTGACCTCTTTCATCCATGTGGATTTAGTTCTAAAAACCCATAGACATTGGACTCCCAAGGTGTAATGGTAACCTTGCATCAGTAAACATAGTGTTGACAGACCCCCATTGAGTTGCAGAGGGCTGCTGGATACTAGAGGTGCAAGCATTTGCACCCTTGAAGCAAGTTTAAATAGGTATCAAGTAGGCATTTGTGTTCCATCTTAGATCTCATCACTACTTTCACAAAAATGAGTAGCTCATAGTTTGATTTGTTTTTTTTTATAGTTGGTCTTTTTTTAGGTCTTATTTGGTAAAGAAGCAGACAAATTAGAACATGCAAATGATGATGAAAGAACTTATTATATTATAGAAAAAGATGCTTTGGTATGTATTGTAATTATTGAAAATTGAATTACACTTTATTTCCTCTTTTGCTCAGGAAATACCTATGTAAAAAGATTCAATTACAGATATTTACTTGAAAATATGTTAGTGAAAATATTTTCATTTTCAGATCAACAAATTCATAAGTGTGCCCAAAGATAAGGGCTCTCTAAACTGTGCCTCATTCAATGCAGGCATCATAGAGGCTGTGCTGACCAATGGTGGATTTGTAAGTTTATTTTGTAAAAATTTCAGAAGAAAATAATTTAAAAAAAAAATGTTCAAAAGTGAATAACAAAAAATTAATGTTCATAAGTGAAGGAGTATTGCAAACTAAAAATCAAAAGTAATTAAATTGCCTGCAGAGATACCTTTTTATTCAAGGATAAAATAATAAAAATTCAAGGATAAAATGCGTACTATATTTTCTTTGTCTTTATTTTTCAGCCTGCAAAAGTAACAGCGCATTGGCACAAAGGCACAACATACATGGTGAAGTTTGAAGACTTTGTCATAGCAAGAGATAAATGTTTAGATGATCGATAAATATTAAAATGTTAATGCTTTTTAGTTTAGCTCTAAAATTAAAATATCGAATCAAATGGCTTATGGCATGGAATATACAGGTTATTCTGTTATATCATAGATCAAATAGAATGGACATTTGGGTCTAAAGATATTTTTCACTCACAAGCTGAACTAATATGTACTTTGCCATATACATTATGTATCACTACAGTAAATTAATAGGTATATTATATATACTCTGACAGAAAAGTTATGTATAACTACAACAGGAATCTGAATACATTTTACATTACATTGTATGAACAATTCCTTCAATAAATTCATGATCTTTGATTGAATGTGTGTCAAAAACCTTAGAAGGATCCATTTCTTAATAATTTTTTTTTTTTTTTGTTTATGGGTACTTAGCACCTGACCCCAAGACACCAAGACCTAAGCTAATCAAGATAACAGCTTGACCTTGACCTAATTGACAATATGAGGTTTCATTGAAATGTCAGCTAAGTTTTATAAAATATGCTGTGCCTGTTCTTCTTTGTAGGGAATATTGTCCTTATAATTTCAAACTTTAAACAATGTAAGATTATACTATTATAGTATCAAAACGAATGGTCTTTTTGTTTCTTTACCCTGATTTTAATAGCTGTGGTGGTTGTGTACAAGGGAAATGCCCTTTCCACATTGGGCAGGTAGGTGAGCTATATGAGTCAGTATAAGCTATAGACCATGGATGAGGGTTAAAATTTAGCAGATATTCTTGCACCTATATCAAATGAATATACATCCTTTGATGGTCCTAAAAGCCAATTGTTTATAGACCAGCAGGGGGCACTAGTCAGATAATTTTGGCGTTCAGATCGCTAGATGGAGGTGTACTAAGGGAGCAAAACTCATGTTTGCTTATTACTTAGTAATTGACAACATCTATAAACAATTTTATGGTTTTAGTTAAATTTATTAATTCTATCACGATATCTGATATGCCCTTCAGCACAGTCATTTAGAAACTTGGTTCTTTGACTCCACACTGCATAGCCATAGAGAAGCATGGGTCCAATTATAGTCATGAAGCCAAATAAAGCAGTCTTAGGAGTTGCTTTGAAGTGTTCAGTTTGGCAGGCCTTCATTGACAGCCATCTTTGTAGAGCTGGGTCAAACTGAAATAAATTGTTATTGTAAAAAGTTATAGTGGCCTGATGGATAAAATGTGTTGTTCATAGGGTCATAGGTTCAATACTGGTCAAGCACATCTATTTGTCTGTGCCTGTATAACTTCCTTTAGGTCTTCCACTTCTTCTTAAGTCTGAGGTCTTTGTGCAAATGTCTGACCAATAATAATTAATAAATAAATAATTAATAATGAATGAAAAAAGTCACTTACAACATAACCAGCCTCTTTAGAATGCATACAAGGATCGGTTCTCAATTTCAAAAATTCTTTTCTATATTTGGCTCGCCTTTCAATTTGTGCCAAAATTATCTTGCATTCAGTCTCAGAAAACCCACATTTCTCCATTTTTCAATGGTTTTTGGAAGACAAATTTACAATAATTGTAATAATTATTGTTTTGACAAACTAGGAAATGATAGGTTCCTGTCAATATTTTTTTTTATATTTGATTTTAGTTTTAAGAACATAATGCTGGTACTTGTGAAGTTTACCTAAGAACAGTCAAGAAGAAAAGTGTTTGAAATAATTAAATTAAATATATTTAGTAAGACCAAGACTTTCTATACTAGCTAATCACAAATTACATTTCAATAATTTTAACATTTAATTAAGTTTGAAGAGCCTGTCCCTGTATGGCACTTCTCCTGCCCTGATCTTCTGTTCCCGACTGGTTCTGTCGTTCCAAACGAGGTATCCGTAAGCCACCATGGGCACAATGATCGTGAAGAATCCAAATAAACTAGTTCTTCGATTAGGTTGGAAATGGTCGAATTGGGTTACTTTCATTGATATAAATTTCTGGTGAGCCGGGTCAAACTAGAACCAAATAAATCAGCAATTTATCAAACGCTACTTTGCTTGGGTAAATGCAAAACAATTACGTAATTTAACTCACGACATATCCAGCTTCGGCTGCATGTTTCCATGGGTTCGTCCGTTGTTTAAGGAACTCACGCCTCATTTCCGCACGCCTTTCGGCCTGCTTTTGTATGAGCTGGAATTGTCCTTCTGATATTCCATACTTTTCGGCCATTTTTACCAATGTTTTTAAAAAATTTGAACTAATAAGTTCGCAACACTTCGCAGGTTATTTTCTGTCAAAAAACGTAAATAGACAGCTGTCACCGTCAGCCTAATCAGAACTGTCAACGTCAAATGTCATTTTTTTATTGTAGGCTTGTAGAAAAAATATCGATGTATTGATATATCGATATTTTTTGGCGATATTTATTATTTAGATATATCGATACATCGATATAAAATATCAAGTGTCGAGAACGTGACCAATTCGATATTATATATCCGCCATAGACCAAAACCGCTGGGATTCAGAGCCGAAAATAAAACTGCATATTTTTTCATTATCTATTAGAAAAGAACTAGTCTAGAAAAATAATAGGTCTTATAGTACATATATTTTTCAGAAAATTTCGCCATTAAATATCGATATATCGAAAACGATATCGATATTTTTTTATCGATACTTTTTGGCACTTTCTTCATCCCTATTTTATTGGCTACATCAAATGGCTCGTCAGTGGCGGATTTTTGCCAAAGTTTTTAAATGTACTTTTGCTACGTTGTACCATTACATTTTTTAACGTTAATTCGAAATTATCGTTAATTTTACCGTTATTTCACTTTTCACTATCATCAAAAACCAGAGGAGTTATGGAAAAAGTAGGTACCTACGGGAAAAGCAACACCTGTGAGCAACACCAACAAAGTGAATGAGTATAGACAAAGCATAAAATACTATAGACTTCAAAAGGCTTGATTCCAAAGATTAAAAAATAAGCGAATGAGAATAGACACCTGAACGAAAATCCATCTTCCGGACGCCATATTTGATCTTTTTGATTTCCCTTGTTGTCGTTGTCAGGTCGGCAAATTTTTAAAAGCCTCAACCATGGGTCGTATGCACGCACCTGGGTAATTTTTATTATAATTCATTTGTGGAAAAACGATTTACATGACATGCTAAAAGTTCTAGTTGTGTTGAAGAAAATAATTGTAGTAGTGATAAGATAACCTATACAAAGTGTACGTCAACCACATGGCTTGCTTGAATGGTGTGTTATTTTGTGTTTCAGTAAGGGTATTTCACAATCGGCGCTGCCTTACCGCCGAAGTGTACCCACTTGGCTAAAATTAACCGCTGATGATGTCAAGGAACAGATTTTCAAACTCGGCAAGAAGGGCCTCACTCCTTCTCAAATTGGTAAATTGTTTTCTTATGCCTGATTGAATATTAAAAGAAATTAGTTGTAAATAAAACTTATAGCTCGCTCTAAACTTATAGACATAAATTCTGGTTGATAAGGAAATTGATTGACTGACAAAAGGGTCTTTATACACTTGTTAATAGTTATTCCATAAGGATTAACTATTAACAAGGATACTAGGATATAGGATATACTAGGATAACTTATGCTTAAGCATAAGTTATCCTAGTATATCAGAAAACTAGAATATGACACCATACATAAACTACTTATTATGCTCACCCAATGAGCATAAAGATTGCTCTTTACCCTCCATATCTTGGCAGGTAACTGGCCATACATTGACAGGACCAAGATATGGGCAGTTGGACATATATCTTACTAATTAATCATATTCAATACAAGCTGATGCCTGCAACTTCATCCGCGTGGATTCGTATATTTCTCAACCTTCAACCCCTATTTAACCCACTTAGGTGTTGAATTTTCAAAAATCTTTTCTTAGGGGATGTATACATCATAATAGCTATCTGCATGCCTTTCAGCCCAATATGTCCAGTGGTTTGAGCTGTGCTTTGATTGATCAGTCAGTCAGTCACCTTTTTCTTATATATATCTAGATAAGTCATATTAAAACCTGTCAATTTAGTTGAGGATTGTGTTCAACAGAGTAACCTTAGTGCCACTTTCCATAGTGTATCCAGTAAATTGCAATAAAATGCAATAGCCACTCGTTACACTTTGAACACTGGTTACATTTACGAAAACTAAATTACAGCTAATTCAGTCATACACATGGTATCTATAAAATAATTTAAATTGTCTAAAAATAGTACTAGTACCCTGTAGAAAGAATAGCATTCTTTTAGACCAGTCAATTTAGTTTAAGAGATTATGCAGTATTGAAATATATTGAGATATTGTACCTTCCTATTCTAGACCTGCAGTTCTTTAGTATCCTCTCCTTCCTCTGCCATCAGCCAGTGATCAAATCTAGTTGCCCCCATACAAAGACTATGGTAACATAATATATTAATGATCAACTATATTAATTTCCAGGTGTCATGCTGAGGGATTCTCATGGAGTTGCCCAAGTCAGATTCGTCACAGGCAAAAAAATCCTCCGTATCATGAAAGCTATGGGCCTGGCTCCGGACCTACCGGAGGATCTCTACTACCTCATCAAAAAGGCTGTCGCCATGAGGAAGCACTTAGAAAGGAACAGGAAAGACAAGGACAGCAAATTCAGGCTCATTCTTGTAGAGTCCAGAATCCACAGATTGGCGCGCTATTATAAGACAAAGAGTGTACTTCCACCTAACTGGAAATATGAGTCGAGCACTGCCTCAGCTCTAGTGGCTTAAGTTTAAATAAACTATGTAAACTACATTACATTCTTTTATTTATCACAATAATATTATAAAGTCGAAAGTTTGTGTGTGTGTGTGTGTGTATAAGTTTGTGTGTGTGTGTATGTTTGTTCCTCTTTTCCACCGCAACTACTGAACCGATTTGGCTGTTTTGAATGGAGATAGATTATGCCCTGACTTAACACATAGACTACTTTTTATCCCAGAAAAGTATTCCTGTAAGACTAAAATAGATCTTCCAAAAACGCCATAGAGGCCGCTGACTGTTCTTAGGTAAATCACGGTCACATAACACATTATTGCAATAGTTTGCTGTGTTGCATGCATTGGGAACACAGGCTACTTTTTATCCTGGAAAAATGCACGGGATTTTGAAAAACCCGAAATCTATATCTACAGCTATAGGTAGATTACTATAGCAACTTCCTTGATAGTAAGTGAAAAGGGAGGGGGAACCGAAAATCCACGATTCCCTCGGGATTTGTAGAATAGAATAGAAAAGTTTTTTATTCAAATAAACTTTTACAAGTACTTTTGAATTGTCAATTGAATCTACCACACAATTGAATGTACAAAACCGAAATTCACGCGGGTGGAGCCGCCGCGCCGGCAGATGCTAGTATTTTAACAATTAATAACTATGCCAAGTAGGTATTTAGTGGCTAATAAATAACATTAAGAAAAACAAAATTAAAGTTTACACTTTATTTTACACTTAATTGAATATTTTCAATAATGAAATGGGAGTTGCATTATGTACAATTTTTTATTTACTTATGTGATACATACACCTAGATTAGAAATATATCATCACCAAGCAGAATTTTATTTAACAGCTTACAACATAAAATTCGAATTTAAACATATGGATTCCAATTACTCCCATCTTCGGGGTGCAAATTATTGGTTATCAATAAAACAACATCAACTATCCACCAAATGCCCAGCCCGCCTAACGTTAGTAACTTCCCAACTGCTGTTCCCGTCTGACCTAAACAAAACCTGTCCATGCCTAAGAAACCTAGTAATATGCTGTAAATAAGTGTAGTAGTAAAGTAATGTCCAGAATAACGCACGCAAGGAAAACCATCTCTTAGAAAGCTGCGAGGCCCATGGCACTCTATATTATCCAGTGCTTTACATTGGACTTTAGTTCTCTCCACATCTTCATACCGAACGCCGCCGAATTTCACGCAACCGTGTTTCACCGCTTTTTTCGCTGTTTCATTTCCTTTGTGGTCAACTGGTTCATCACATTCTAAGAAATCAAGAGGTAGAAAACTGCATTTGACTAAAGGCCCCAGTGGGCGGTAGGGCTCTTTCGAGTACGGGTCACTGTCTGACAAACATAGCGGCAGAAGAGCTAATATTACAGCTATTGTGTAGAGTGATTGCATTTTTCGGTGTTGTTATGACCTCCTTTCATTTTATACTTTCTTGAACATGATTCATCTTTTTCTTCTACATTTCAGTTTCAGTACAAGGCGTTACCTTAAGTTGCTTAAGTTTTCTTCTTTGTCTTTGTACTTAATTGCTTGTTTAATATCAGTTTTAACAATTAACATAGAAAAAGCAATCAAATAAAAAGTATATCAATTTTCAATTTCCATCTGATTTTGTGTAAACCACAGATTGGGGGGTGTTACACTATCAGTATTATCACGCGATCCGCGATACGCGATCCAATTATTGATGGTTTGGCCGCTTTTTTTGCGTCAATACTGATGGATTTCCGGATGGTCTTGAAATCCGCGATCCATGGATCGTGATACGGTATTGATAGTGTGACAGGCCCCATTAAGTGTAAACATGTCAATAGCTCAATACCTAGGAACAAGTATCTATGGAACCGAAATATTTTAGACGAAATCAAACATCTCTTTGACTCACTCACTCGTACCGATTTTAAGCATAAGAAAGAAAGAGAAGTCTGCTACTATCAGTTGTCCTACTTTAAACAAAAATAACCACTTTTTCCTAGAGTCTGACGTAGTTCAACCGTGGATGTAGTTTAGCAGAAAGGACCCAATCCACAAAATGGTAAAAATGAGTTATACAGGGTATAAGGAGACCGCTTCCGAAAACTTGTCGCTATTATTAGACTACCTAAACACAATCCAGTATAACCGCAATAACCTTATAGCGTAGGTATCACGCGCAACAACGTGACTGCGCGAGGTCAAGGTAACGCAAAGTTCGCTGTCCTCCAGCGTCAGCTGATTTTATTTGGATTACTTTTAACTTTTAAAAAATACAGGCAATATTTTTTTTATTCCCCAAAAACGGGAATTGCACAAAAAATTCATTTTTTGTAAAAACGACTTTTTTCACATTTTTTTTAATAATATCTTATCAGTAGTCTTTGGACACGTCTCCCAACGTGAGAATGACTCCATAGAGCGACTTGTCGTACAGGGCAAAATAGAGGGCACCAGAGGGCGAGGAAGGTCGCCTATGCGATGGACCGACCAAATCAAATCAGCTGTGGGCGGTTCCTTGCACGATTGCACCAGGCTGTCGGCCAGCAGGGAGAAGTGGCGAACACTCGTGTGGCGCATAAATCTGCCCTTAAAGACGTCACTTCTGGATGACCACGACCCCTCTGTTAAGAGTGAAACGAAGAAGAAGATCAGTACTTATCAGTACTATCACCTATCTTCGTTTTCGAGAGCGTTTCGCATACACCTATTCAAAGAGATCCTAAAGGTTGTTTCTTTCACTCAGAAAAAAAGATCCCTGATCCTACAATGTTATCATGGTTTTTTATGTTATGTATGAAATTATGTGTGCGTTGGGCGTTTGGGGGTGCCTAATAAACTCATATGTTTGCTACGAGAATTTCTTATAAATCATACCTTCCGTTACCGCCTGGACCAAGAGCGTCACCAGCTGATGGGCAAAGGGGGGGACTAGATTAATAATATATACGGAGGATGGAAAGAAAAATGAATTTTAGGTCCAGTCGAGAGGTTATGAAGGTGTAAAGCAAGTATTACAAGTTCTTGAATTGACGTGAAAATCATCATCATCATCATCATGATCAACCCATTACCGGCTCACTACAGAGCACGGGTCTCCTCTCAGAGTGAGAAGGGTTTTGGCCATAGTCTACCACGCTGGCCAAGCGGATTGGCAGACTTCACACACCTTTGAGAACGTTATGGATAGAACTCTCAGGCATGCAGGTTTCCTCACGATGTTGTCCTTCACCGATAAAGCAAGTGATATTTAAATACTTTTAAAACGCACATAACTCCGAAAAGTTAGAGGTGCGTGCCCCGGGATCGAACCCACGACCTCCGATTAGAAGTCGGTTGCCCTAACCACTAGGCTATCATAGCTTTTATTTGGAAGACGTGAAAATAGTTATTAATTATAAGTAAAGTGAGTGAATTTAGGACTTTGTTTGCATTTGGCTATACTCTGTTTTTTAATTCGGTGGAAATCTGACGTTTCGTAATGTTACCAGAGATAAAACAATTCTCACAAAAGAGATAAAAAAATCAAAACTTATTGTTATAAAAATCAACTGCCTCATGTAGCAAGTGCCAAGCGGGAGCAGATAGACATCTGCCCCCCTAGAGATTTGATAAAATTCATAATTTTATCAAATCTCTAGGGGGGCAGATTTCCCTATCTGCTCCCGCTTGGCAACACCCATGGCCTGGACGGCATCTTATCATCTCCGAGACCACTTGGTGCTTGAGTCCCCCGGCAGTGCTGTTTCCTCTCTTGTATGCGCTATTTACCAGCGACATACATTGCACCCCAGATGTTATGTTAGCCTAGTTTGCGGACGATAAGATGACATATTTCTTGAATTGCCCCGTGTCAACTAGTAGTTGACATAGAACATGGTCTCTGAATTGCCCGTGTCAACTAGTAGTTGACATGGCCTTTGGGTGCGTCGGGCGGCGGGCATAATAGAAATATACCTATTCCTCTTACACTCAGGCGTATTTATTTATATTATCTCGCTTCTACGTTCAATTTCCTAGTAGTTAGAGAGGAAAAAAACATAGGTTTATAGGAACGATTAAAAAAGAAAAAAAGTTTCAAGTGGCAGTTTGTGTCGCGGACGCCGTTGCGCGGTCGGGCGTACAGTTTTTGTTTTATAATTTCGCGTGTTTTAAAGTGATTTATGAGTATTTTCGCTGTGTTTTCATATATTTAACGAAATAAGTAAACAATTAATGTGTTTTTAACAATATTTCACCATAGAATACAACATTTTTTTGTTTACGGAGACCAAAATATTCGTTTCAAATATTTTGGCAGTTAAAAATCGAATGTTTGTCTTCAGTTTTAATATTTTTTTTTCGTATTATCTTATTATTCGAAATTAATAAGTTAAATAACTAATAATTGACCGGAATTAGAAATAAAATTAGCAAAATACAGTTAATCAAGCAAGGATCGCGAATTTTCAAAAAAAATTACGCCTGCCGGCGCCAGGCTACTTTGCAGAATCAAAGTGATGTAAGTAAATATTTTTGTATAGACGAGTGTATATTTTTATGTATTTTCCTATTGCCTAATATCTTATTAACGTAATTTGAAGTTAAACTCCCTAGGTTACCGCTTTAATCTTCAAGGATTTATTTTTAAACACAAGTGGCGCTCCGAAACGCGCTATTTCAATATTTATCGCGTCGTAATACGATACCAGAGTCGCATATTGAAAAACAAAAGACTGTATTCTATAGCCTCATTCATAGTAAACGTAAAAAACAACACTTGACAGCCTTACAATATCAAGTGAAGTCATAATAAACGCTTTTATGAGGCCCGCCGCGGGTGGGCGCCGGCCGAAAGTCATAAAAAACGTACGGGCACAGTCAAGGACCATACAGACAAAGCTCGGAGCTATCGGGCAAGACAAAAGAACGACCCATAACCAATTCTCGGTCATTCGATCTCGACTCCAAGTTACGGCTAACATCTAGGGTCTAGGCGACTGGTTCCGCCGCTGGAGGATAGAGGTCAACGGTGAAAAAACGGAACTGTGCTTTTTACAGGAAAGCGTGGTAGCAAGTACTCCGGCAAACGTGCCGAAATAATTTCTATACGGCGTTCTTTTCCCCTGGCAAGACAAAGCCAAATATCTATGTAGGTGTGAACTTAGACGATAAGATGAACTTTGCCGCTCAAAGACGTAAAGCCCCAAAAGGCAGCATTTGTGCTCAAGTTGTGCATTGTGATCGAGCAAAGAACCTGTATTCGCTCAATAATGTCCTGCACATGCATAGTATTTGCACATATCGCTTCTCGATTAAAGCAGACTAGGTAGTTTTGCAAACACTGCAGAATAAGTTTCTGCACACGGCAATGGGTGCCCCGTGGTTTGTGCGCAATATTGATCTCCAAGATCTCGATCTCCCTGTTCTAGCCCAACACTTTAAGCAGTTTTCAAAGAATTACCTTGAGAAAGCTGCCCGCCATACTTTGACGTGAATCCCTTCCTCTGTTACGGGGACGTATGGATTAGTCTATTGCAAAACTAGCATTCCAACGTCACGTAAGCCGAGTTTCGAGACTCACAGGAGACGCCCTTAAGACGATGTTCTCCCCGATTTTTTTCAAGCCCTTGGGCTCTAGCTCCGCTGGCAGAGTTTCTGCGCTCGCTTCCCCCTAAGGGCCTAAACATTCCGAAATAAATCATTTTTATTTAAAAATATCAATTTGTTTAGAAAGTTTTGTTTTTAGTTCCTTTCTGAGCATTAAGAAAAATACGCCGTAGTGTTAAAACCAATTTAGCAGAAACGACTCAAACCCAAATTTTCCCCGATAACCGTAAGATACGTCAGTCTTTGAAGTACAATAAAAATATTAGTATTTTTGCCCATATTTGACAATATTTTCAACTATTCCAAAGACAATATCATTGCAGCAATTACCATCCAAACTTCAAACCTCGATTACTCAGAATAACTTTTTATGGGTTGGGTCATTTCTACTAAGCTACGTCCAGTTGACTGTCAATTTCTCGTAGGGTAAACGGCAAGTATTAACGACCCCCCGACGATTAAGATAATTTTAAAATCGATATCAGTTATTAACAGTAGTATATTACTAAGTAAATTACAAAATAGCACTAGCTTTCACATTTTTATTTGTTGTTTATGTTGTTTTATGTTACTTTCATATTCTATAGTTTATTTGCACTACCTAAAATGCTTTTAAATATAAATTAAGATTACCGTATAATAAATATCCATATGCCTATTTGTAGGTACTAACAAAAAGCGGTGATAGTCATCATTTGCTGTAACAGGGAAGAAAAACCTGCATGCCTGAGACTCTGCATAATGTTCTCAAAGGCGACCAATCCACACTTGGTCAGCATGGTGTACTACGGCATAAACCTTTCTCATTCTGAGACGAGATTCGTGCCCTGTAGTGGGCCGTTAAGGCGTTGATAATGATGATGATGAATTATAACGTGTCTGAGAAGTAGTCTTTAATAGAATCATATCGCGTTTGAGCATTAGTGAAACTTAACCGCGTGTTATTCTCTCATAATACACCTATTCGACTTTTACAGCGATGCTGCATAAACCGTGACTAATTAATAAAGGGATTGTCAGATAAAAAATTTCGCACAACAAAGCACTTAGAACTTAAAAAATTACAAAATAACGTAATTTGACTTAGTTATGTGGATGCTCTATAAGTCGGCAGTTTAACGTCTGTGTCACGTTTAAAAATTCGTAGACATATCAAACGAAGTAATTTCAGTACAATATTTTTTCTTCTAATACTTGATTCTTTTGACTTTTTGAGTCAACTTATAGTATTTGCTTTTTGTATAAAGAAGTAATTTTCAATTTATTTAAAAAATAAGTACTAATTTGCCTAAGCTCGGCACCTTTGTGCCTTTTTCCAGCATTTGTGTCCTCAAAGTCGGCCCTCACGTGTCTGAAAGAAAATCATATTTTACCCGCGACTTCGTCCGCGTAAATTAATGTTTTTCTTAATATTTATAGGAACTCTTTACTCCTTTTCATTTTATTTTATTTTCCCGCCAAATAAATACCCTTCTCCAAAATTAATAGAACTTTTGAAGAAATGGATAGAATTTTTTTCAACAATCAGACAATTTTTTTGTATAGACAACATCAAGTTTATCCAATAGGATAAACAGGATACCTCACAATAGGATACCTTAGAAATAACCCAAATTCTAAAAGGTGGCACCCCCTGCCGACCCCAGGTACCTCATATTACTGGTTTTCCTAAGTCCACCACCCTTGTTTTTTCTTTAAATACGTAAAATAATCGTGTTATACTACTATTACAAGACATCAAATATTATAACAAATTAAATTGCAACAACAAGTCTTAAATATTATTCATACGTAATTTATATCTTGTCAAACGACGCTCGGAAAGCAGAAATTTTATAAGAAATTAAGCGATTTATGCACTTGCACTCGTTCTAAGCGATAATTGAGGGATAGGGATGCAAAAAAATGCTGCCTTATTCTAAAACTATTTTCCCATTAAAGCAAGCTATATGTACACATAAAATACTCAGTGTGCCTAAGCGGCACCCAAAATGTTAATATTTACAAACATAGAACTGAGTGCCGACTTTTGCTGGGCGGCTTTAGGAGCATCCACCCTATCACCAGACGGTTAGCAAAATACAAAATTATTCACAATCTGTCTTTCAAGATGACACTGAAATTATATTGCGATCTTTTTTTTGACAGTGCATATTGACATAAGCAAAAACGAAAGATATAATAACTATTTCTTCGTCTTAAATACACGCCATCTAGGAAGAAGAGGAGGTACTTATACTTTATCTTAGCTCAATACTCATAACTCAATTGTCAAATGTCAGAGTCGAACATAGATAATAACACTATAAATAATGTCGAAAGTCAATTCAATTTCTGAACGAACTTATAGTTTATGAAGACTTTAATTCTTTGACAATGACGTTATAGATTGACATATCCTACATATCTGTTGGTGTCACTGTCAAATCCAAATCTGTCAAACTCCGAACATAAAAAAATCTGTATTTTTGGCTGTTCCTTGTTTTATTAATCTTTTTGTGATGATTTTCATACTTCTAATACCCTAAAGTTAGGCTTGCAACATAAAAATGGAGGTTTTCAACAAGTTCTATTCTTCAGTCAGCAATACAGTGTCGCAATTATCAGGTGTTCTGCCGGGGAACCCTGTGACGAGAGAATTTGAAGCAACACAGTACATTGCGAGCGCAGGCCCCGGTAAGTAGATTATGTTTTCAGTGAATCACGTATTGTGATAGAAACTTGTTTCACTCATTGTGATATAAACATGGTGTATGTAAATAATTTCATTGTAGGTTTACTATGGAAAGTGTACAAAGGTTATAAAAAGTCAACTAAACAAGAGGCATCAATATTTGTGTTCGAGAAAAAGCAACTGGATCGATGGTCGAAGGGAGACAAAGATATTATGATAGAAATACTAAAACGCGGCATTGTGCAGCTCACAAAGTTAAAACACCCGCAAATATTAACTGTGCAACACAGCTTAGAAGAGAGCAGAGAAAGTTTAGCATTTGCTACAGAACCCGTGTTTGCCAGCCTAGCTAATGTACTGGGTAACACAGAGAACATGCCTCAACCGATACCCAGCAACTTGGTTAACTATAAACTGTATGATGTTGAAATTAAATATGGTTTGATGCAGATCGCAGAAGGTTTAGCATTTCTACACAATGATGTAAAGCTTCTACACCATAATATTTGCCCTGAATCTATAATCGTGAACCAGCAAGGTGCTTGGAAGATATTCGGGTTCGATTTCTGTATTGCAAATCAGAGTGTGACAGGTTCGGCTCCCTTCTGGCCGTTTAATGAGTACTGTCAGGCGATGCATGCATTAACTCAGCCTGCGTTGGACTATTTAGCTCCAGAGTATGTTCTATCAGCTACCCACTCTCCAGCAAGTGATATTTATTCACTTGGTATGGTTATTTACGCATTGCATAGTACAGGTATGTTAATTAAAAATTTAAATAATATTCTAACCCTGGAGTGGTCGCGCGCGGTCTGTGAGTCCGCAGCGAACTAATTTTGGTCATATTTAAGAAATTTAATATTTTTGCACACTGTACGTCTGTGATTGCCTCGAGGGGGTGGGGTAGCATCTTTTAGTAGCGATTTGACCTTTGTCACAGATGCACATGAGCAGTAATTACGTTTTTCTATGATTTTTAAGTACCTAAAACTTAGTGCCAATTTTTAAAATAATGATTATTTTTAATGTTATATTAGTAAACTCCTTTGTAATGTTTAAAATTAGAAAAGAGGTTGTAATATTTTTTTAATATTGTTTGTATTCTATTATATAAGCTGTATTCTTTTGAGGAGACGAATTTTGATGTTTTTACAGACTTCATTACTTTTTGATATAATAATGAATAAATAAATAAAACCCTGTAATTTTCTTTGTTATTTAGTTCGACAAAGGACCAAATTTTACTATAATGTTATAAATAGACACAAATTGCTTATTAGTTAACTCAAAACAGGCAGTCAAAGTTGCGGACTGTCATACCGCGCGCGACCACTCATATTCGGCGCAGGGGCGCGACCTCTGGAAGGTTAATATTTCATAGCAAGTGCGATTGTAATTATACCATTACAATAATCACAATTGTTGTGATTGGCTGAATTTGTAGAATTCTTGGTGCATGTTAAGTTAAGCCAATAGAGAGAGAGTGTCAGCCACTAACAAGTGTGCTGGACTTTCTATTGGAGAAAGTAAACTGAAGTAAGTGAATTAAAAGTGTAGGTAATAATTGGTATTGACTGATGTAAAAAAGTGAGAGGTACCTGGAACTATAGTTTTGATCACAGAGGAAAATAAGGAACCAAATTTCATTGGTTGTAGATAACAGATATGTTTACATTGCAATCAAGATATTGTCTCAATCTAACTTTTGTTCTGTTTTTTATTTCACTTTGACTAGCTCATTGAACTGTATTTTTTAACTTGGCTTGTTGTTTTGTTCATAATCTCTCTCTCTCTATCTCTGCTCCTCTTCTCTTCCTCTCTTTTCTCCCTCCATCCCTTTTCTCTCTCTCCCTTTTCTCTTTCTCCCTTTTCTCTTTCCCCCTTTCCTCTCTCCCTTTTCTCTCTCTCTTTTTTCTCCCTTTTCTCCTTTTTCTCTCTTCACGTTACTGCTCTTTTGTGATGTACAGTAGAATTCCCATCAATTCACAGGTCATCAGACTCTAGGTAACATTGGCAATGACTATACTAAATTCAAGAGGTTTGCAAATGAAATGAGGAACCTGCCTCCGTCCAGGCTGCTCTGTGTCAATGAAGGGCTGAGAGAATATGTGAAACTCATGTTGAACGCCACACCTGAGCTAAGACCGGATCCACATCAGTTTTTGAAGGTAAAAATTCAGTTAGGACAGGAAGTAGAAAGTGACAAATGAAATAATTGTTAAGAATTCAATTTTGCTATGTAGTTTTTGTTAATAAAGAAAATAAATAAAAGATAAACAGTCAATTACAAGCTGCGAAAGTCAGTGTTGTTAATTCCTGAATATATTTTTATATTTTTCACAAACAATTGATGGGCATTTTGGAATATGAAAACAGTCAAATATCAGTAAGAGACAAAACAAGACTTACAAAAATTGTAGATTTGAAACACAATATCCATGTTATCGAGCTACCCTCGTAGCTATTGACATTGCTTTGACAAAGATATAAGTAATGTTGTAAATTTTCTTCAAGCGAATGGACAGCAAAAGCTCATAAAATATTTGTTTTCTATGGTTGTATTTTGTCACTAATATAAATCTTTTTTGTATGCAGTGCAGGTTATTATAAGGGACCTTTCAGATAGACCGGCGCGGAGAGCAGAGCAAATTTTAATCGCATTTAAAATAGAATCTTAAGACATTGCAATAAGCTTTATTTTTACATTTTATCTCTTTTATGATAAGAGGATGCTCGAGGATGCTCCCAATACGCTCTGTGTGAAATATTAAGAGCAGCCGCTCGGCTGCTCGTCGAGCCGGTCGGCTGCTCCATGCTCGTGCTCTTTCGCGCTCGAGCATCCGACCGGCTCCGTTCGCATGCTCTTTCATGCTCGCACAGCCGACCGTAGGCCGAATTGCTCTGCCGTCCGGCCCAAGAGCGTACGCTCGGCTCCGAACGCATCCGCGTGTCCGTTTTTTAACGGTCAGTCTGTGTGAAAAAAAAAAAATGCTCTCTGATGCTCTCCGCGCCGGTCTATCTGAACGGTCCCTAAAACTTTTTCTTAAATTCTAGATTCCATACTTTGAGGATATTGGTGTCAAAACACTCAATTATTTGGATTCATTATTCCAATGGGACAACCTACAAAAATCACAGTTTTACAAGGGCCTGCCACAGATCATACAGAAAATGCCCCACAGAATATGTATTTACAGAATTCTACCATGTCTGACCAAAGAGTTTGTCAATCCACCGATGGTGCCATTCGTTCTACCAAACGTCCTATTAATAGCAGAGAACTCTTCAAAGGAAGAATACGTTAAATATATTCTGCCAGTGTTGAAACCTGTGATGTTAATCCAAGACCCGATACAAATATTGCTTATTTTTATGCAAAAAATGGAACTTTTATTAAAATTGACGCCTGGTGACGAAGTCAAGAGCGATATCTTGCCGATGCTGTACCGAGCGTTGGAATCCGACGCGCAACAAATCCAAGAACTCTGTTTATCTGTGTTACCAACATTCGCCTCATTGATAGACTACCCGGCCATGAAAAATGCGCTGTTACCGCGTATAAAGAAGCTGTGTTTGAGTACGAACTATATTTCTGTGCGGGTTAACTGTTTGCTGTGCTTGGGCAAATTGTTGGAGCATTTGGACAAATGGTTGGTGCTGGATGAGATTATCCCGTTTTTGCCGAAGATACCGTCGAGGGAGCCAGCTGTGCTCATGGGAATATTGGGTAGATACATTTTCTTTTTATAGGTATTTAGAAGTGAGGTAATAGTGATAGCTATTTACGATAGCTGATTACTAAAGCTACTCAAGCGTGAACTCAGTCTGTACAGGATACAAGCTATCTCTGTGCCAAATAACCATCTACACTAATATAATAAAGCGGAAGAGTTTGTTTGTTTGAACGCGCTAATCTCAGGAACTGCTGGACCGATTTCAAAAATTCTTTCACCGTTGGATATGTAAGTGATCCTTGAGTGCTATAGGCTATATATGTACCACGGGCGAAGCCGGGGCGGACCGCTAGTTAATAATATAACCATTAATAACGTGATATTTTTTAGCAACTTTTATCCCCTTACTAGCCCCTGGTGATATGTGGTGAGGTTTTATACTAACCCCTCCCCTCCTACCCTATCACAAAAAGTATTTTAAAATTTTCAGAATATTATCTTTAAATACAGGATACAGGTAATATCTAATTTTACACTGGAAAATTTTCAAATCATAATAGTTTTTTTGTTTAGAAATCACGCACTCAAGGATAAAATACGCACTACATTGCCCATTATTACTACACCATTTCTTGTGATATTTTGTGATTTTTTTCCGAACTCCAGTTTCCGACAGTTTGAAAGGTGGGGCCTTTCAAACTGTCTCACATTTTAAATTTACAATCCCTAAGTTCAGTGGTTAAGCCATAAAAAGATAAACAAAACAAACAATCAGACCCAGTTGCATTTGTCAAATTCATATTTTTAGGTATATACAAGCTAACACTGAGTCACAAGAAGCTCGGAATCACCAAGGAGGTGATGGCGACCAAGGTGCTGCCGTTCCTCATCCCGCTGTGCGTGGAGAACGGGCTCACGCTGAGCCAGTTCAACGCGCTCATCTCGCTCGTGAAGCAGATGATATCCACGGTGGAGGCGGAGCACAGGGCCAAGCTGGAGCAGCTCAACTCCATACAGAATGAGTCCAAGTGAGCGCTCAATTTTAGATTTTACTAGTGGGCCCAGCTGACACAAGGGCGTCGCCAGGTAGGGGCAGGGGGGGGGGGCAGCTGCCCCCCCTTAGAGATTTGAAAAAATATAGATAAAAAATGGAAACGAGGTCAGTGAAAATTTCTAATTCGAAAATAAGAGCAACAATTTTTCCCATACTATAATATCATCAACTTGCCCCCCCCCCCCTGGCCATCGGCTGGCGACGCCCTTGAGCTGACATTTGTGAATCTATACCTCTCAGGGACAGACATAACATAAGAAATTTCATCAAAATCTATCCATTATAAAATTAAAAAATCCTAGAACCCAACTGCAGAACCACCTACCGGGTGCAATTGTGAATCTAAATCATCACTGGACCTGCTCAAATACACACAAAAATTTCTTCAGAATCAGTCAAACCGTTTCTTAGTTTAAGCGAGACTTAAACGAACAGCAATTTATTTTTATATATTTAGATTTTGTATGTACAGGCTCTGATATACTTGTATCATCTAAAACATCATTATGAAAGCAAAGTTTAAATAAAGTATATTGTGTCGTTTTTTCATCATATTTTAAAAATAGGGTGACTAAGTGCCATATTAGATTAAGAGGTTTTGGAATGGCAACTGTCTATTTCGGCATACATTCCAAAGCTTTTTCTTTTCTATCGTCAAATTTTCAATGATTTACATACCTATATTTCATAATAAAATAAGGCTGCGTTTGTTATACTATTTACGAGACAGCGCCATTAAAATCTGTTGGTGGACTTTCCTTTAAGAGGATATATTATGTTGTGCAGAGACATACATAGATAAATAGTAAGGCCTACCATTCACGGGCGCACCAATCCGCGAGATTTATCGCTTCGATGGTAAGGTAATGGTAAGGTTCGCGGTTCGTCATGAGTCTCGCGGGCTTGTCCGCGGCGACGCGAGCGGCGAGCCCCCCCCCCCCCCCCCCAATCAATCTAATTTGGCCCGGCGCACACTGGCGGTACGGTACGCGCGGTGTTAGCAAGCAGCAGAGATACGTGCGATGCTCGTCACAGTTCACAAGCGACTGACGCGCTCGCGTAGTGTGTGAGCGATGACGGATTTGTCGACGCCTCCGGAGCGGTTCGCGGCGCGTCCAATGAATGGGGTATAAGTGCCGTAAAATAAGTCGACCGGTGACCTTCAAGTCGAAAATGAGGTATCTCGATTTAACTGATTAGCTCTCGCGCATCCCTCGTAAGCGCTTGTAGGATACCTATTCTTAACCTAGGACCTACTTACTATGACTTAAAAACTAAATACTTACACATTACGATCTCAATTACTTACTTAAACGAACCTACATACTAACCTACCGATCATTCTAAAATTAACTGCCCGAACGCATGAAATGCAAATAGGTACGTTTATAGAAACTAGTTCCGCGGGCCGACCGTTGAAACGGCGCGCGGCGGCTCGCGCGGCGCATCGTCACACGAACTACCCGCCTTTATATAGCAGTCAGCCGGCATATTCTGTTACCGACGCACCGCGGTACGTGCTTACGCGCCTCGACCGGTGTTTCATACTAAAACTATATTATATATTTAATTGTTGGTGTTGTTATGGTGTAAACACGCAATATATAATGTAATATACCTAAATTATACGTATAAACTCAGTGATCGTGTTTCAATAACCACAAACCTACCTAAACTGGTGACCCTTGGATTGGCTGACCCGTTATTTGGTCAACTCGAAAATAAACGCGCATCGGACTAAAGGAATTGTTTGTGTAAATATATCATCATGATAAGATTCAACGAGCGCGATGAAGCCGGTCCCAGCCAACAAGGCGCGGTGCAAGGCGCGAGGAAAACAAGCATTGCAACGGACGGACCACCGACAGAAGTTTTTAAGGTCGGTATTAAAGTGCCTCCTTTTTACCCGGATGAACCCGAAATTTGGTTTGCACAACTAGAAGGCCAATTCGCACTGGCGAATATAACCAGTGACACTACCAAATTCTACTACGTCATTGGGCATTTGGACCACCAGTACGCAAAAGAAATAAAGGACGTTATAATAAACCCTCCAGCAACAAACAAATACGACAAACTTAAAACCGAATTGGTGAATAGGTTGTCCGCTTCTCGAGCAACGAAAATAAAGCAACTGTTGCGCCATGAAGAATTAGGAGACAGAAAACCGTCGCAGTTTTTCAGACATTTGAGAAGTCTTGCTGGTGCGGAGTTCCCGGACGAGTATCTGCATACTATCTGGATTGGCAGACTACCAGTGAACATCCAGACGGTCTTGGCGGCACAAACTTCTGCAACATTGGAGGAGCAAGCTGAGCTAGCGGACCGCATAATGGACATAGCAGCCCCAGCCATTCAAGTCCATGCTGCCGCAATGCCGACTACCAGTACTGACGACCTCCGGAAAGAGGTAGCGGAGTTACGGAAGCAAATTGAAGCACTGACTACGAAATTTAGCGATAGGGCTCGTCCGCGTAGTAGACAAACACAGCGAAGCCGCTCACGAGGTCGTTCCCAGTCCAGCTACCGAAAGTATCCCATATGTTATTACCATACTAAATTCGGTAACAAGGCTTTCAAATGCGTCCGGCCTTGCGACTTCAAGGCGACGGAAAACAACAAGGGCAGTCGCTAGCGGCGACCGACGATTGCCCTCCCCCTGCTGTGGGTCGCCTATTCGTCACGGACCGCAAGACGCAGATTCGGTTTTTGGTTGACACTGGAAGCGACTTCTGCGTCTTCCCTCGGTCGTTACTCATAGGTAGTTATAAGCCAGCAAATTACCAATTAAGTGCGGCCAATGGCTCGTCCATAGAGACGTACGGGTATGTAAACTTTAATTTGGACCTCGGGCTTCGTCGTAATTTTGTGTGGCGGTTCATAGTTGCGGATGTGACAAGACCAATCATCGGTGTTGACTTTCTCGTATACTATAAGTTAGTTGTAGACTGTCAAAATCAATGTTTAATCGATAGCACTACTAATTTAAGAACGACTGCGTCAATTGCCCAACCTAATTGCATTTCCTCCGTAAAGGTCATATCTGGTCAATCAACGTACCATAAAATTTTGGAAGAGTTCCCAGAAGTCACTCGTCCAGCAGGTACGTTACGCGTTACACCACACAATACGGTCCACCACATACGCACGACACCTGGTCCACCTGTCTCTTGCCAGCCGAGGCGCTTAGCGCCTGATAAATTAAAGATTGCCCAGCAGGAGTTCCAGACAATGTTGCAGATCGGAACAGCTAGGCCTTCGGAGAGCCCCTGGTCATCTCCACTTCACCTGGCTCCCAACAAGAGCAACGGCTGGCGTCCTTGTGGCGATTACCGGGGACTGAATGCCAGAACGATCCCTGACAGGTATCCGATCAGACACATTCACGATTTTGCCCACAGCATAGCTGGTTGTAAAATTTTTAGCACAATAGATCTAGTGAAGGCCTATAATCAGATACCTGTCAGTCCCGAGGACATCCCGAAGACCGCGATAACCACGCCCTTCGGGTTGTACGAGTTCCCGTTTATGACATTCGGTCTCCGTAACGCTGCCCAGACGTTCCAGCGATTCGTGGACGAGATGACCCGGGGACTCGACTTCTGCTACTGTTATCTGGACGACTTCTTAATTTTTAGCAGAAATAAAGTCGAACACGAAGAACATCTCCGCCAGATATTTGGTAGGTTAAGGGATTACGGCATGCTCATAAATACATCCAAATGTGTTTTTGGTGTCCCGGAGGTAACATTTTTAGGCCACTACATATCCGAAAACGGTACGAAACCACTTGATACAAAAGTGCAGGCTATCAAGGATTTTCCACAGCCCAAAGACATCCGTCAACTTCGAAGGTTTTTGGGCATGCTTAATTTTTACAGGCGATTTTTGCCTAAAGCAGCTCAAACACAGGCCCCTTTGCATGCCTTGTTAGTTGGGGCAGCCAAGGGTTCACAACCTGTCAATCTGACGGGTGACGCATTACAAGCCTTTCAGGACTGCAAGGATAGTCTAGCTAATGCAGTATTGCTGGCGCATCCTAACTTTCAGGCTGAGCTCGCACTGGTGACAGATGCCTCAGACGTGGCGATTGGAGCAGTTCTACAGCAAAGAAAAGGTAAGGATTGGGAACCTTTGGGTTTCTTCTCCAGAAAGCTAATCCCTTCACAGCAGAAATATTCTCCATACGATAGGGAACTTCTCGCTATCTATGAAGCGATAAAATATTTTAGACACATGCTAGAAGCTCGACATTTCGTGATCTATACTGATCATAAGCCAATAAGTTTTGCCTTTCACGAACGAAAAACCAATTGTTCACCTAGACAGTATAGATATCTAGACTTCATTGCACAGTTCACCACCGACATAAGGCATATTTCCGGGAAAGACAATGTTGTAGCCGACACCTTATCTCGAGTGGATGAACTTCACACTCCAGTCAGTCTTGAGTCTCTAGCAGAATGTCAAGCTTCGGATCCGGAATTAGCACATTACCTTAAAGAGAAATCTTCTCTGCGCTTGCAAAAGACAAACTTACCTGGAAGTCAATCCTTTGTGTATTGCGACGTCAGTACGTCGACTCCCAGGCCATTTGTACCCAAGCAGCTGAGGAGACAAGTTTTTGAAAGTCTGCACTCGCTTAGCCATTCAGGCATCAAGGCAACAGCTAAAATAATAGCTGAGCGCTTTGTCTGGCCAGGCATTAAGAAAGATTGTAGGTCATGGGCACAATTATGTCTGTCGTGCCAACGCGCAAAAATTACCCGCCATGTGTCCGCGCCTTTAGGAACTTACAATCTGCCCCGCGCACGGTTCAAAAATGTTCACATCGACATAGTGGGGCCTTTACCAAGTTCCGACGGCTTCCGTTACTGTCTGACAGCCGTAGACCGATTCACTAGATGGGCGGAAGTCATTCCAGTAACGGACATTACAGCCGAAACAATAGCAAAGGCATTGCTGTCGGGTTGGATATCGCGTTTTGGCAGCCCAGAAACCATTGTGACAGATCGAGGCCGCCAATTTGAGTCTGCTCTATTCAGCTATCTGTCAAAGATAGCTGGATTCGAGCACAAAAGGACTACAGCATACCATCCATCTTGTAATGGTCTGGTCGAACGTTTCCACAGACAACTTAAAGCGTCCATTGTCTGTCACTCAAGCAGCAAGTGGACCGAGTCATTGCCTTGGGTACTTCTTGGAATAAGAAGTGCTTTTAAGGAAGACTTACAAACCTCTTCGGCCGAGCTGTTATATGGCGAGCCTCTAAGGCTACCGGGAGAATTTTTTCACTCCTCTGAAGATGGTACCACAGACATAACCGATTTTACGGCCCGTTTACGATCGTTTGCCGAGAAGTTACGGCCCGTGGCAACTTCACGCCATGGCAGGAACAAAGTTTTTATTTTTAAAGATCTGGCAACCACAGATCACGTCTTCATTAGAGATGACGCATCTCGTGGATCATTACAACCTGCCTATACCGGACCGTACAAGGTATTATCTCGCAACGAAAAAGTATACACTTTATTAGTCAATGGCAAGGAGGTCACGGTATCAATAGACCGTCTTAAACCAGCCTACTTGCTAACCGATAAATCGAATACCACCCGAAACAAAGATGATAAGCCTGATGAAAAATGTAACCTCAGGGGATATCAAACGCGTTCTGGTCGTCAAGTTAAACTTCCAAATTTTTATCGCCCTTGACGGTCTCAGGAGGGGGGTGGTGTAGGATACCTATTCTTAACCTAGGACCTACTTACTATGACTTAAAAACTAAATACTTACACATTACGATCTCAATTACTTACTTAAACGAACCTACATACTAACCTACCGATCATTCTAAAATTAACTGCCCGAACGCATGAAATGCAAATAGGTACGTTTATAGAAACTAGTTCCGCGGGCCGACCGTTGAAACGGCGCGCGGCGGCTCGCGCGGCGCATCGTCACACGAACTACCCGCCTTTATATAGCAGTCAGCCGGCATATTCTGTTACCGACGCACCGCGGTACGTGCTTACGCGCCTCGACCGGTGTTTCATACTAAAACTATATTATATATTTAATTGTTGGTGTTGTTATGGTGTAAACACGCAATATATAATGTAATATACCTAAATTATACGTATAAACTCAGTGATCGTGTTTCGATACCCATAAACCTACCTAAACGCTGATTGGCTCTCCAATCGTATTGTGTCCCGCTCACACGCACGACGCTGCGCGCACTTGAAGGTGACCGGTCGACTTACGTGACGGGGGTTATACTTAAACGTATAGAAGCACTGAGCAGTTACTTTTGATAAAAATTCTCACTCAAGACTTTGTGTTTTCAGAGTTATGGAGCACGCGCTAACATCATCAGACAGCCTGGTCTCAGCGCCGGCTCCTCAGAACGACATCGACAAAATGTTCTCCGGCCTCGGAATTGATCCATTCTCTTTTGACAATAAACCTGAGAGAGTCGAACAACCAACCCCCGTTGTAGACAGAGGATCTCTGAGCATAGAGGATAAACAGAGGTAAGAAATCGTAATTTGTATCAGAGGTACAGAAATTCTTTGTGTGCCATTCGTTCTCAACCGATAGACGTCCACTGCTGAACATAGGTCTCTTGTAGGGACTTCCACACGGCGCGGTCCTGTGCCGCCTGTATCCAGTAACTCCCTGCGACACTTTTGATGTCGTCGGTCCACCTAGTGGGGGGGGGGGTCTGCCAACACTGCGCTATCCGGTGCGAGGTCGCCATTCTAGCACCTTGGGACCCCAACGTCTATCGGTTCTTCGGACTATGTGCCCCGCCCATTGCCACTTCAGTTTTGCCATTCGCTGAGCTATGTCGGTGACTTTGGTTCCTCTACGGATCTCCTCATTTCTGATTTGATCGCGTGATAGGCTTTGGGAAGTCTCATAATTTCTGACATACTTGTGTTTTGAAAAGAACAACTGAATTTCTGGCCAGCTCTTCTCAGCATCCGCTTTCTCGTGATAGAGTCTTGAGTACTAACCGACCCAGTTAATTAAACTAACCAACTCAACTAGACTAACCAACTCAGTTAATTAAACTAACCAGTCGGTTAACTAAACTAACTGAGTCCAGTTAACTGAACGTTTGACCTACTATTGACTAAGAGCCTCATGTTTGTCTACATGAAAGAAATACTTTTGATTTTTTTTACAATAATTCGAGATAAACAAATGACATTTCTCTTACAGGATAGCACAGCAACAAGAAACCGCCCGAAAACTATCACGGCAACCCCCTCCAAAAGCCATCCCCACTCCGTCAATACAACCCCCGCCCCAACCGAAACCTGTAGACTTAACGAATTCACTATTCCAAACGAATCTCAGCCAACTCACAACAAAAACATACCCAACCGCCAATGTCACACAACCAATGTCCAACATATCCCAGCCAACATCCAAACAAATGCCCAACTATAATCTAAACTTCAGGAATACCCCAGCATATCAAAGTCCAATGCCATTTGACAATCAGTTGGCCTTACCGCCTAATACAGGTTGGACTAGCCCTTCGAGTGGGAATTTCATAAATCCAACTGGGAATTTTTCAAATCCAACCGAGAATTTCACGAGTCCGACTGGAAATTTTTCGAGTCCGAGCGGGAATTTCACGAGTCCGACAGGGAATGTTTCGAATCCAAGCGGGAATTACACAAGTCCAAGTGGGAATTTCAACAATAAATGGGCACATAATCAAAATCACCAAACCAATATGAAACAGGATTGGTCGGCTTTCGAATCTCTCTTACCTACACAGGGTGAAAGTAATAGTAATAATAACGTTAAAAAGTTAAACGATAGTGAAATGATGGACTTGTTAAGTTAAATTTAACATTAATCAATATAATTTTATTATCCATGTTTGACAGAACTGGGACTCAAGACATAAGATAGTTATTAAATCATCACTACATAGTATAAAACAAAGTCGTTTTCTCTGTCCCTATATCCCTTTGTACGCTTAAATCTTTAAAACTACGCAACGGATTTTGATGCGGTTTTTTTTAATAGATAGAGTGATTCAAGAGGAAGGTTTATATGTATAATAACATCCATTAAATTGTGGAGAAATACTGTTATTTTTGAGGTTTCTAATGTGATGTCGTAAATAATTACATTTTTTCCGCTTACATTGCAAACGCAGGCTGAACCCTACGAGATTTATCAAAATAATGTACTAAGTATTGTACACATTGAAAAGGTCTACAGAAAAGTCCGCGATGGTATATGTCTATCTCTTATGGATATCCCACAATAACATTTTTTTGTCATTTACTTTTTACGACAAATAATGGCTAATTTTCGAAGCGATTTCAACCAATACAGCATTAATCCTTATCTAATTAAATACCTTAAATGCATTGTTGATTTTATATAAATCCATATGGTCCTTTACAGCATATGATTTAAATGAATACTTTCGAAGATATTACAGATTTAAAAATTGCGGCGGCGCGGGAGCGTGCCTATAAGCGCGTCGGCGGCCGCGGTTCTCCCTATAGCCCATTGTCGATAATTTTTGAAACCAAAAAAAAAATCACAGTACGTAGGATGAAACCCATTGGAAAAGGAGGAGAATATTATAAAATACAAGGAAAAATAATTTACGGGCGATCTGAGCTCGGGAAAAAAGGGGGGGAGTTTTAAGGGTAAAAAACGGTTTATCTCGATTTCCGGCAAAACTAGAAGTCCTATGGAAAAAAATTAAATGGCAAAGTTGTAGGTAATAAAAAGATCTACAACTTTTATATTTACACTTTTTTCACATAACCTCAAAATTTATGTGAAAAGTTCAAAAAACCAAGTTTTTGGTTCTTTATTTTTATCTTTTAAAATAATTTTTTTTTTTCACGGAATCTGGTGAAAACTTACTTTCTTATGTCCCAAATACACTAATTTATTTGATTTGAAATATTTAGTTTTTCTCCTTATTTTTGACTTAATATCGACTTAATTCTGACAGCTGTCATTTTCATTTACAGATGAGTTATTTATATGGAGAACAGGGTTAACATCTACGAAGTACGATTTTACCCCAAACTACTTTAATTCCCTGTCAACATATAAAGCTCTAAGCCGCTTAATAATATTAATTGTTTCGCCCTAAAATAGAAATTGCTAAGAATGGAAACTAGAAAGTCATATCTACATGCAGCAGTTGATTTGTATTTGCATAAGTTTTGAATTTTTCATCTTTTTTGTGGGAATTGTTTTATCTCTGGTAACATTATGAAACGTCAGAATTCCACGGAATTAGTAATTCGGGTATAAGGTGAAAGCCGCCTGGGAGCTTTCATCGAAAACGCTGCCTAATCCCTGAGCGGGTAGTACCTACGCATAAAATGCTCTACTACCCGTGCGAAGCCGGGGCGGGTCGCTAGTTTCTAAATATGGTTTCAATCATTGGCAACTGTTTAACATTGTTTATCAATTTAAATGAAGGCTGAAAACTGTGAAAATATCAACAGATTATAAACTATTCTGAAATTATTTTGGACATCACATAAATAATAATCATTTTTTAAAATAGCTGTCATAATAATTGTAAAAAAATGGTATGAAAATAAATCCCATTGTAACAGCGAAGATCTTTTGCTTGTATTTAGAACTATTTCAAGGGAGTTTTGTTTTATCAGGCAAACCAAGTTTTTGTCATTTCATCAAAATTGATTCAGTAGACCGTATTCTATCTGTATGTGTGGTACTATGTGCATACCAACCACAGGCATCTATCTATCGTCTTCAAGTACCTACTCTGCAGTTTGTTATTTATTCCAGTCTGTCCCCCTGATCTGCTGGGTTATTCTGTAACTTAGTTAGCAACTGAAAATAGTTGCCAACGAATTAGTTTGATATACATTGCTGCTTTACTGTGGGAAATATAAAGTGTTTTAATAATTTTACACAGTAAAGTAGCGATGTATATCGAACTAATTCGTTGACAACTATTTTCAGTTGCTAACTAAGTTACAGAATAACCCCCCTGTTCCCTCAAGCGGACAGACAGGGATATATTATGTAGTTTGATATGTCCCCTATTACTGATAAGGGGACAGATAGAACTTTTTATTCCTATACAAGCGGACGATAATTATTCCTATACAGGGGGACATACCTTCGACTTTTGTAAATATCTTTCGCTTTTGTAGTCGTCAATGCTTAAAAAGTGCGAAATTCTTCAATCCAAACTTAGCAGGCTTTATTATAATATTATAATAATTATGTTTTAAAAAACTTGTTTTAAGCTTTACAAACTTAGTTTTTATGTTCCGTGCTCGAGTGATATTTTACGTGAATGATTATAGAAATATTCGAACTGATTTTTAAAATTCGAACATTCCTATTAGAATAAATAATTTTTATTTATATAAGAAAAATATATTTTGTCAGGGTATTGCACAATGCATTACTTAGGTACTCGGGTACTCGTAAAACGAAGAATTTGAAGTTATAAAATGAAGATTGCAAAAATAAATGTGTATTAAAATTTTTATTTATAAAAATGCATTTCGTTACAATAATTAATTAATTAACAATCTATTTTATTACATACCTACGTCATAAATAGCTTTGTATAATTCTTAAATCTATTTTTAATGTTCTTTTTCATCAATCTAGAGGTGAAATACCTACTATGCAATATAATTAAAAGAATGCTTTTAATTTCTTTTTCTATTTCAAATGGTAAAATAGGGATGATTCACACCGACCGGCACGCATAGCGAAGATTTGGCGCGCGACGGAACACATTACGCCAACATCCGCCGGATGATGCATAGAGTATAGAGTTATAGACTATCATAGACACTTCAATTTCTTTACGTTGAAATAAAAGTAAAATGCGCTCCAACGCGTGCCGGTCGTTGTAAATAGTCCCTTGATTATTTAATTATATTTATGTACTTACTTACTCATTTAAGTAACTTATTTTAAAATTATAAAATAAAAAATTGGCTGTACCTATGTTGTTTTTTTACTTTTTTCCTATTTCTACTCAAGCAAGGTATAATACAAACATATTAAATCAGAACGGAGTTTCGCCAATGGCTTTAAGTATTATGATTTTGGCGCGATTTTTCAGTTGCTAACATGTTTCTGCCAAAAACCGTTTCTATATTTTAATAGGTTTTGAAAAATAGTCATCTGTGTAAGTAGGTACTTACCTAAGTTTTTTAAATATTTTTTTTATATTTCATAATTAATTACCTAAGTATTAGTTAAATAAAATATTGGTAACGTCATAATATATAAAATTACCTAATTATATGTAAAAAGTCTAAAAATATTTTTTTATTTAATTTAATATACTTACTGTAAAATATGAATCTAAAAACTTTTGTACTAATTAAGTGCCTACTTAATTTGAAAATAGGGAGAGACATTCATAAGTACATTTTAACTTATTAAAAAAATTCTGAGTCCCTAATTCCATTTTTTTTTTTTGTTTTAATTGGCACAAACTAATATATTTCGTTAAAAACAGTAACAAAGGTAACTTTATACCGAGTCTTGAATTGTACACATGAATACTTACATCTTTTCGGGATATTCGTCTTTTTTTTTATTGTATAAAAGGTATTTTTAAAAATTAAGATATAAGGCGAATATCTCGAAAAACGATTAACGAAAATTTGATAATGGAAAGATTTAGATAAATCTCTCCATTCAACAAACTGGTGATGAAGAAGCATATCTTATACTAGCTGTTGCCCGCGGCTTCGCCCGCGTGAATTTCGGTTTTTCACAAATCCTGAGGGAATCGTGAATTTCTGGTTCCTGTTCCCGCTCCCTTTTCCAATTTTTATACTTACTTTCAAGGAAGTTTGCTATATTGATCTACCTATAGCTGTAGATTTGGGTTTTTTCAAAATCCCGTGGGAACTGTGGATTTTTTCAGGATAAAAAGTTGTCTATGTTTTAAGTCAGGGCATTATCTCCATTCAAAATTTCAACCAAATCTGTTCAGTAGTTGCGACGTTACAGAGTAACAAACATCCAAACATCTAAACATCCAAATATCCAAATATCCGCACTTTCACATTTACATAATTATTTAATAACTAAATAGCTTTACATTATTTATTTATTTATTTAGTTATTTATTTATTGATTTAGTTATTAATTTAGTATTTATTTAATTGCCTTCGGCCACCAGAGGGCGCAGCTGTCGTATCGAGATTCCGCCTGCGGCCGTCAGAGGTCATTGCAATTGCTTCGAGTTTCCAGCTCCGGCCGCAAGAGTTTTGACTATAAGAGGGCACTGCAATCGCTTCGAGTTTCCGGCTTAGGCCGCTAGAGGGCACTGCGATCATTTTTAGTTTCCAGTTTTGACCGCACGAGGGCGCTGCAATCACTTCAAGTTTCTGGCCTAGGCCGCCAGAAGGCGCTGCGATCGTTTTTAGTTTCCAGTTTTTGCCGCAAGAGGGCACTGTGATCGTTTTAATTTCCAGTTTTGGCCGCAAGAGGGCGCTGCAATCGTTTTGTAGTTTCCAGTTTTGGCTGCTAGAGGGCGCTGCTATTGCTCCAAGTTTCTGGCTTAGACCGCCAGAGGGAGGTGAGATCGTTTTTTAGTTTCTAGTTTTGGCCGCCAGAGGGCGCTGCGATCGTTTTTAGTTTCCAGTTTTGGCTGCTAGAGGGCGCTGCTATTGCTTTAATTTTACGGCTTAGGCCGCCAGAGGGCGCTGTGAGCGTTTTTAGTTCCCAGTTTTGGCCGCCAGAGGGCGCTGTGATCGTTTTTAGTTTCCAGTTTTGGCCGCCAGAGGGCGCTGCGATCGTTTTTAGCTTCCAGTTTTGGCCGCTAGAGGGCGCTGCAATCGTTTTTTTTAGTTTCCAGTTTTGGCTGCTAGGGGGTGCTGCTATTGCTTCAAGTTTCCGGCTTAGGCCACCGGAGGGCGCTGTGATCGTTTTTTAGTTTCCAGTTTTGGCCGCCAAAGGGCGCTATGATCGCTTCAAGTTAGACCGCCAGAGGGCGCTGCAATCGTTTTTAGTTCCCATTAAAACTTCATCCCCTATTTTACCACCCTTAAAAGCAGATTTTTCAAAATAAAATTTACAGAGTTTTATTATTTAAAACTCATAATCTAATTGCCGATTTTCAGGTCTGTAACTTTAAAAACATAGGACTCATAAAAAATTTCATCCCCTATTTTACCACCCTTAAGGGGAGATTTTCCAGAATTACTTATACAGGTTTTTATCATTTAAAATTATAATTTCATATCCTAATTTCATATCTGTAACTTCAAAAACATAACCTTCCAACCCCCATTTTACCCCCTTAGGGGAGGATTTTCGTGAAATATTTTCCAGGCTGATATCTAAGCCCTAGAATTAACCTACCTTCCAAACAAGTTGATAATAGCAAAATTATAATTAAAACTTTCATCCCCTATTTTACCACCCTTAAGGGAAGATTTTTCAAAATAAAATATACAGAGTTTTATTATTTAAAACTAATAATCTAAATGCCGATTTTCAGGTCTGTAACTTTAAAAACATAGGACTTTCATACAAACTTTCTACCCCCATTTAACCCCCTTAGGGGAGGATTTAAGGGATATGAAATAGCCTATAACCTGCCCCAAAAGTTGGACAACTAAATGCAAAAAGAATTTTTCAAATCCGATCGGTACTTCCAGAGATTAGCGCGTTCAAACAAACAAACAAACAAACAAACAAACTCTTCCGCTTTATTATATTAGTATAGATTCATACTTACAATCTAAGACACGAAAGGGCGCAGTCGGTAGGATGTTAAAAAATGAGGGTAGGTAGTCTATCTTCGACGTTTAAAAGAAGAAGCTAAAAACACGCCAGCGGTGGCAGTCTGCAACTGACTGGCGATGAAGAAGCATGTCATAAACTTGTAGTTGGAGGAATCGTCGGTAGGATGTTGAAAAATGAGGGTAGTCTATCTTCGACGTCTAAACGAAGAAGCTAAAAACACGCCAGCGGTGGCAGTCTGCAGCAGACTGGCGATGAAGAAACACGTCTTATACTCGTAGTTGTAGGCCACTGACCACACCATTATAACGGTCGCCACTATAACATTGGCGGTGGTCATTGTCGCAGTGGTGTCAAATTCGTTTAACGCGTTGTATAGAGGCTGTTGTAACACGCTAGAGGCGGCGGTAGAAAAGCTGGCGAATATACACCACACTACCAGGAGACTTTTGCTCACTGACAGAGTTATGCCTGGAAAAGAAAATACAGAGATAAAAAAAAAGGAAATAAACGATGTTTAATTTCGTTTTGAAACCGCTAATCCCAAAATTTCGTGAATATTGGCACAGCCGTCTCGCGGCTCGCCGAGCGATTTAGCGTTCCGATACGATGTCGCATAGAAACTGATGAAGGATTTTAATTAAAAAAAAACTGCCGTATCTCTTCCAAGTTAGCCCGCTTCCATCTTAGACTGCATCGTCATTTTACACTTAGGTGAGCTCGCAAAGGCTAACTCGTAGATGAATTTAAAAAAAACATGAAAAAAACTTTCTGTGTATCCAATCCAAGTAGTAGGTACCTATATTAAATATTTTTCAAAAGTTTAGTACTTAACTAAGAGTTAAGGGGCCTAACCTAACAGTATGAACGGTTACTTCTTTTCGTTCTGTCTTTGTAATAAATTGCTTCCAATAGGTACTCAAAAACCTCTGTCATTAAAAGAAAAATAATTTTTACCATAAAATCCAACCGCGCCACAAACGCAGATTGTTGCGTATAATCTGGCCTTTTCGTTGATGTTCTTCGGCAGAGCGATACACAGCATTATGAAGCAGAGTGCCGCTGCGTGGGCTATCGCTGTTACCGAAGCTACCTGTAATTTGAACAAGAAGTTACCTCTATTGATTTGGGGATTCCCCCTTACATACCCACGGCACACGAGTAGTAAATCTACAGAGGGGAAGCTTCCACAAGCGGCCCGCTGTAGGTATACTCACACAAACACACTCACCAACGGTTCACGGACGCACGCTCGTTCAACTAACCGGTACAGCAGGGCGATTCAGAACACTTCGATTCGGTTTCGACAACTACCCTGTCGATACGGTTATTCTGAACTAAAAATACATCTTATCGTACGGTAAGTAATTCAGAACACTTCGATAACGTAATTATCGATCGATTCGGTAAGTTATCGTACGATAAGATGTATTTTCAATTCAGAATAACCGTATCGACAGAGTAGTTGTCGAAACCGAAACCGAATCGAAGTGTTCTGAATCGCCCTGCAGTTGGTGACAAACAATGCGCATATGTGTAAGGGACCTTTCAGACAGACCGGCGCGGATAGCGTCGGAGAGCATTTTTTTTTTCACACAGACCGGCCGTTCAAATTTGCTCTGCTCTCCGCGCCGGTCTGTGTGAACGGACACGCGGATGCGCTCGGAGCCGAGCGTACGCTCTTGGGCCGGACGGCAGAGCATATTCGGCCTACGGTCGGCTGTGCGAGCATGAAAGAGCACGCGAACGGAGCCGGTCGGATGCTCGAGCGCGAAAGGGCACGGGCATGGAGCAGCCGACCGGCTCGACGAGTAGCCGACCGGCTGCTCTCATATATTTCACACAGAGCGTATTGGGAGCATGCTCGAGCATCCTCTTATCATAAAAGAGTTAACATGTAAAAATAAAGCCTATTTCAATGTCTTAAGATTCTATTTTAAATGCGATTAAAATTTGCTCTGCTCTCCGCGCCGGTCTGTCTGAAAGGTCCCTAAGTGTACTTACAGCAGGCCGCTTGTAGAAGCTTCCCCTCTGTAGGTACTCTGTGCCCACGGGATTTCCCTTTCGATATTTGATTGTTAAGCTAGAGTTGCCAAGCATCCTGATTATTCCAGATAGTCCCAGTGGCCAGTACTACATTTCATGCAGAGATTTTCGTAGCTCCAAATTGTCCACGAAAATCAATTGGAACTTGGAAGTTAATAACCCTTTATAGCCAGTGCTATCCTCACAAGCGTAAACAGAGAACATAACTGGATAAATACATTGCCTAGGTGCCAGAATTACGTATGCTGAGACGCGTTACATATTTCTGACGCAATCATTATAGGTTTTAAATTAAATTATCGATGTAACTTACAGACCAAATGTTCATCGTTGGATTCAGTTCCCACAGCATCGCTGGAAACACCAGCCCGAGTATCAGTACCGAAAAGGTTGTGGAAAGATGCAACAGCGTGTACAGATAGAAGTTTAAATCCATCAGCATATTCATAACAGTTATGAAGTTCTTCTTCATCGACGCCGTTCGTCTAGCCGTGCCTGGTGTCACGTCGGCAGTAAATACTAAGCTGTTTGACGGTGCATTTACTGTAGTTTCCCTATACAGCGGCTGAGGGTCTCGCCCGTCTCTCTCAATATTTTCGAGTTCTTGGTAGCCGCTTATTCGGCTGTAACTGGTTATATCGAGTGTTCCAAAGTCTGAAGAGAACCGGTTTGGTCTATCGTACGCGCCAAAGTCTGACGAAAACCGATTGGGTACGTCGTGAGTGCTAAAATCTGAGGAGAATCGTGCCAGAGTACTGTTTTCCCTTTCCTGTACTTCTGGGTCGAGGATTTCCTTGGCACCTTTCTTTGATTTGAACACTACAACGTCGTTTTCTTCGTCTTGCGTCGATACAGCGTTTTCGGCAGCAACTCTTGCAACTGCTCTTGCCGCTATAGTATCTGGGCGTTCCTCGATTGTTACAATTCTTTGTTGCGTGTTTTGGTATATAACCTCGTCTTCGTCTTCAACCGCCCGGATCATGTTGTAGGTCGATCTCAAAACTTTTTCTATATAAATTGGACGCGTGTAAGCGGCCAAGAATAGACAGTTCTGCATCAATATAGCGGCATATATCATCACGACTATGTCACTCGTGTAAGTGATGCATAGGTAGCCCACTACGAGACTGATCAAGGCGTTGCCGAGAGAGGGCGCCATTCGGATGAGTCTTTGGGCGAGCGTGAGGTTTTCTCTGAAGTAGTGGGTTATGATAACGTCGGTTTGTTGACCGGTCAATGCGCAGCCAGCCCCTATAAAAGTATACATAGTAAAGTCATAACAGGTATTGAGGTATGTATAGTAGTTAGTACCTAGGTAAAGTACCTATAGATAACGATAGCTTAGTAATCGTCACGAAAGGTTCTAGTAGATTTAGAGCTATATCACAGTACTCAGAAATATGCATGCATTTAATTTTTTTCTTCAGACGGGTGTACTATTTTTTTAAACTCCTGAATAAAATAGGTATAACGTCTACGTATCACGGCAAACCAGCGAACTATTACCTATGCATGCGCCCTAAATCATTAAGCTACAGTATAACACAAGACAAGGCATGAAGTTTTTAATTAGCTTCTACAAAAGATGTGACCACGAGACCACGACGGCAAGCATGTCGTTGTATTCACCTCAACCAATAGAGTCAATAGACGTCCAGAGTTGGACATAGGTCTGTTGCAAGGATCGTCACAGAATTAGATCTTGGGCCGCTTGTGTCCAACGACTCAGTTGACACCATCCGTTCACCTAGTAGGTGGCTACCCTAGTCCCTATGCTGGATGCAAAACTAATGTAAGATTAACAAACGCAAATGGTTACTTCCTATTATGATATTATAGAAAATTGTTTAAAGGATGACATGAACCAAACGAGATGTCAGTGTTACACCTTGCATAAGTCACAAAACACAATACAGTCCCATTTAGCTAATTGCAGACAGATTAACGACTAAAGATACCTATTATTATAATGTCTCACACGGCACACCTACTGTACGATGTGGCGCCGTAAATATATAAGTAAGTGACCTTCATCCACAATGCTACACAATGAGTTATTAAACACATAATTTTTCATAGTTAATATTCAATCACCGTGAAAAAAATTAGGTAAGGTACATACCGGCGAAGATTCCAGCGAATATGCTCACTATGTGATCGTTACTGTATACGTTGGTAGAATAACTCGACAGTAGAACCCCAGCCACGGTCAAACAAAGTCCAGCCAACGCTGTGAACCTCGGCATGTTGAATATCTTCACCACAACTCTGCACCACGACTCCAATAAAAGTCGAATCACAATCATAATAACAGGAACCAGAGCGATGTCTACGTCCCAAATCCTGATTTTCTCACCCTCGTCATGGTCATCCTCGCGTATAGATTTTAGAATTATTAAACCGTACAAGACTAACACCGTGGGCACTGTTATGTGGTATATCGAAGCTGATACCACTATCATCCAGCCGTAACCCCCATCTGGTGGGGTAGGCCCGATTTCTGGGTGTGAAGCCACTACGCGATCCAGGTGCAAATCTTCCACTCTATTCACACTCCGTTCCCTTTGGGCGGTTCTATTTTGTGGGATCTCCATTGTTTCAAAGAATAAACAACAACTTCATGACTGAATTGAGGTGCTCAATAATCGTGCACTTGATACGGGCGTTGTTATCTTATCATTATCAATTCTTGTAATCTAATGCTCTATTTTTTCGAATTCACCGCCACTGGTTCGATCATCATCTGTTTTAAAACGAATAATTAATTAAAAAAGTTATACAACGAAAATCGTCATTTGTCATATTTATTTTAGTTTTGTAGGTACGATTTAAAGTTATATTTATTTCGCTAGATTTTAAAATATTTTTCTTTTTTAAACTAATTAAGTACAAAGTATTAACAATAATTTAATTTCAGAACTGTGTATTATATTTTTATGCTACTAAATTAAGTAGGTACAAAGTGGTACAAACTCCTATGCGAGAACGAGAACGCAAAACACGACAACAAGTAAGAGTAAAAGAGCCAACAGCTTTCATTTTTAATGGTAATTCAATATTTCTTAGCAGCATAATTCAAAATGAAATCGTTTGGGCAACACCTGTAAACGACGCTCCAATTAGAAAATCTCATAAATATCTAAAATGTAATGATAATTTACGTTGTCTGGTGCTAAAACATCGAAGATCAATAAACTGGCTTCGTGCCCATTGTAGCAAAACTTGTCTACGTGCGCAATGAATTAGATTAGTGATCGGAATTCCGTAAAGTGGACGCATTTTAATTGCTCTAATTTCGTGATGCGATTTCATGGTGGATTACTGCGGGTTTGTACAGTAAAAGTGCTGATGGATAGTGCGCGGGTGTCCGTTTTTATTATACTATAGCTGAGCCATGGAGACAGAGTCTGTGCGGTCGGAAATAAGCAGCCGGTCGCGGCGAAGTTCCCGTCACAGGCAGCACACGCACCGCAGCACAAGGTATGTTTGTTTATTTGGTTAATATTTTGAATCGTGCCGCCCCGATAGGGGGTAGGTGAGGGTGGGGGAGGGGGGAGGCGGGGAAGGTAAGTCATCCCCCCCCTCAAACCCTTTGCCGGAAACGCATACTTTTTTTTTAATAAATTTTTTAATATTGATGAAACTGACATTGGTAAAACATTTAAAACGAGTCGTCTCGTTAAGTGAAGGGAGAGGGGAGGGGGGAAGAAGAGAGTACGTCATCAAGATAAGACTGCTTGGGGTTGGGGTGCTCAGATTTCGATTTGGACCACATTCGACCAAGGATCCAATAGAACCTAAGTGCCCGGCCTGCGGCCGGGCACATGCATATTTATGTTCTAACCTAACCTAACCTACCCTAGCTTCTTCCCACCCCAACTTGTTAATGGGGATTTACCAAAAGTGTGGTTAAAAAAAACAAAACCTTTTTATAAACATTTATAAATAAATCCAATAAATTCCCAATCTATTTCAAATCTCCCCGCAGGTTGGGAAACTTCCCACAAAATGGCCACCCTGCGCTTGTCGTGTCAAACAACGTTTCATTTCACGCAAATTTTTATCAAAAATTTACGTTTCTAACCTAAAAATATACGTATTTTTTGTAAAAAAAAATCGCGTGTCCGGCAAAAAAAATTTGTTCCGGGGGCATCGACAGACCCTCTAAGACACCCCTATAAACTCACTTTTGCTCTATCAGGGCGGCACGTTTCAAAAGCCAACCCGTTTATTTAAATAATGACCTAATATTTTACCTAGTTTAATCACACTAATATTATAAATGAAAAAGTGTGTTTGTTCATTGATTTGTCCTTCACTCAAGTTGCAACGGAGCTACAGATCGACGTGATCATTTTGAATGGGTTGTAGTATAAGATGGAGAATGACATATACTTTTTATCCCAAGTTTTTTAAAAAATAACTAGCAAAGTTGCAAAAGCTAATTAGGTAATATCTATTGAAATAGTGTTTATATCATTGGGTTTGATTTGTTAACAAATGTGACTAGAATTCCATCTGATGAAGTAACAACGAGCAAGAACTGTCCACACTTTACATACCAAGATGAATCCATGAGATTAATTTAGTATACTAATTACTACCAAAAAATCTACTAAATCTACTTACCAAAACAATATTTAATCCAATTTAAATAACTCCAAACTGACAACTCTGAACTATTTAAATCACATGGCTAAATTTTTTTATAAGTTTTATTTAGCTGTAAAAAAACACAAAAATACCTAATCGAGTCGACTTTAGATCTTTATTTTAAGACATTGGTTAAAAATCAGAAGAAACATGTAATTGGGGTATCTATTAACAATTACTTAATTTTGTATTTTCTTGTAAGTCCTAAGTGTAAAATAAAGCCCTAGGTATGCTAGAAGTTTTACACAAAATCACAATCAAAGATTTCCAAATTATTAGAAATATAATTATACAATACTTTCAACACCTTACTGTACAAAATAAAAGTTGTATCAAGTCAATTAAGTTATCAGTCATTTGCTTCACTCAGTAAATTAATGTTATCAAGGTTTTTAATTAGAAAATAATGTACCGTTGAAAATGAATTGTCAAAAACTGTGTTAACTTAATCTATTGACACAGATATTTGAACATTTTCTTATTGACAGATAGGATAAAGCTACAATAGCCCTAAGTAGATAATGGAGCTATTTGGCTATGTTTTACAAGAGTGTCCAGTGATCAGTGTTGAATGGATTAAAATCTTAGCAAATTCTCACAAGGGCTGATCAAAAATTCATACATTTCAATGGTGGCTCTTGAATGGCACAAAATAAAAAATAACAGCAAAAAAAACTAGTAAATTTTCGCAATGCAAGCAGAAACGTCTGCCAGTGTTTTTTCCATCTGTGTAATCACTCAATGTGAGCTCTGTGTTGCAAGAGATTAAAATTGACATTGGCATGAAACCAATAGCTGCTCTACCATTTAAGTAATTCTCTTTGATAGTCTTCTGAAAGAGTCACGCTTGGATGATATTATCACCTTGAATATAAAAATAAATTATTATTTAGTTGGTTACAACTATAGTTCATTCATTCTTTTTTTTGATTTTATGAATATTGCTGGTCATTAAGAGAATAAATTTAGTTTCTTTTATACTGTAATAATAAAATAGTTAATTATTGTCTTATGATTATGAATACCTTTGCTTTTTTACAAATGGAAATATTTAAAAATATATGCAGAAATAAAATTGTCAAGTTTCAAGATCTATCTGTATAGACTTTAAATCTAAAATTGTAATAATGCATATTTTACAATTAAATTTGATTTATCAATTTATTTCAGGAGTACAAAATCACAAAGAAAAGACTGCGGTGAGAACATGGCACCATTCCAGACCAGTGTAAATATCAATCCAGAGATCGGCAGAGATGGCCAAGAAGTTATCGAGGTCCAAATCCTACCCCAAGATGAGAATTGGGGGGAAAACACCACAGCAGTGACTGGAAACACCTCCGAAGGCTCCCAATCCATGGAGGATGTCAGCAATTGGCCTATAGAACCAGATAGTGGTTTAGGATTTGTTTGTTCCAGATATTTTGGAACAACAGTAGCTTTAGGATTAACTTTTGTATCCTTCGTCAGTCCTTTAGCGATGGTTGTATTACCTAAATTAGGTTTTTTCCCTGGACTGTCGGATAATATAGCTTTACAGCCGAGTCAAAGAATACAACTCCTGTCTTGTACAGCGGAATGTAAAGGAATTTTGCTGTCATTAGCATTTAAATTAGTGTTGCTCGCTATAGGGATCTGGGCAGTGTTTTTACGCCCTAGAAATGCAGTTTTACCTAGAATATTCGTGTTCAGAGCTATGATGCTAGTAATTTTAGCAGTGTGCTCATTCTCGTATTGGCTGTTTTATTTTGTACAAATAACTGAAGCGACCAAGGCTTTAGCTGTGGGAGAAGAGGCGATGGACTATACATCTCTAGTTTCATATGTATCTAGTTTTGCTGATACATTACTTTTTATACATTATGTGACTGTAGTTTTGATGGAAATAAGGCATTTGGAGCCTGTGTATTATATCAAGATTGTGCGAAGTCCAGATGGGGAGAGTAGATCATACACCATAGGCCAATTGAGTATACAAAGAGCTGCAGTTTGGGTGTTACAAAGATATTATACAGAGTTCTCTATATATAACCCATACTTGGAAAAGATTCCTATATCAAAGTCACAGAGGAAGGCGCAGGCCAGTATAAAGTTTTATGAAGTGGATTCCAATACAAATACACAGTCAGGACAAACCAGGTAAGTTTTCCATATTTAACTTTTATTTTAAATAATGATTTATCCGATGCTTGTTGTATGCATAGGATTTTTAAATTGCATTTTGCAAAGGATTTTTAAATTGTGTAAAAATGTTTTATGTTGCTTGCCACAATGTTTACAAAATCTTTGCTTGCAGTAATAAACAGAATGACCTTGACTCAAGCAATTAAAACAAAGACCTTTACTATCTCTAAAAATTAATTTTGTTTCTTGAACATTTTGATGTTCAAACTATTATATCAGCTGATGCCTATCATTTCGTCTCCGTGGATTTAGGTTTTATAAAAATCAATCAAATCTTGGGAATTCAATAATTTTCCGGGATAAAAAGTAGCCTATGTCCTTCTCCAAGGTCTAGTCTATCTCTGTACCTTTCGTCAAAATCGGTTCAGCGGTTTAAGCGCGAAAATGTAATAGACAGACAGACATACCGACAGAGTTCCGACTTTCGCATTTATAATATTGGATGGATAAGACCATGCAATTTTTATAAAATATTAGACAGAGAAGCTCCTATGTTTAATCGACGATTGCAGATCAACTGCTGGGTCGTGCACGGGCAGCGCGGGGCGGCGGCGCGACTCGGGCTCTGCGCACAACGAGCGCTACTACGAGGAGGCGGAGCGCGAGCGCCGCGTGCGCAAGCGTCGCGCCAGGCTGCTCACGGCGGCCGAGGACGCCTTCGCGCACGTCCGCCGTGTGCGTCTGTCCGCCGCCAACGGTGAGCTTTAAAATGGTTACAACTTAAACTCAGCTTCATTTACTTTGACATAGTAAAAAAACAAAAACTACTTTCTACTATACTAAGGCCGTATCCCCATTAGGCGAACAGTGAGCGGATAATTGTTTGCTTCTAGCCTCCTTATAGTTTTTAAAAATTAAATGGAGTGTCCAAAGCCAAACAGCGCGTAATGTTCGCTTGCCAATTTATTCAGTGAGTTCAGTTAGCGGCTGATTAACCTCCGAATGCTTCCAAAACTATGAGAGCTATGATAGTCAGCCGCTCACTGTTCGCCTAATGAGGACATGGCCTAATTTCCCGCTTGTATACGCTGGCCCTTTACTATGTGTAATGACGCACAGGGTAATGTGCGTCCCGGAATTTCTTATGCTGAGGGTTACAGCCGAGAAACAAAATTATGAGGTGTCAGCTATCGATAGACGCGGCGGTAGTCTCAAATTTTATGCCGTAAGCCAAAATATAGTAATAGTAGGGTTTGAGCGCAATAGTATTTTTTTTCTCTTAACTCGATGTATCTTGATTTATATTGATCTCTCGATGATCGAGATTTTTATCATCAAAGTAGTCACCAGAAAAATAATAATGTGTTTTGCCAACAGGAGGTGCTTTAGGTCCCCGTGAAGCAGCGCAGGCCGTATTTCCATCGCTAGCGCGCGCGTTACAGAAATACTTGCGCGCCACTAGACAGCAACCGAGGCATTCTGCTGACTCTGTAAGCTTTACTCATTTCAATCGACTGGCCCGTTGGCGCGGTTGGCAGTGACCCTGCCTTCCGCTCCGGGGTCGCGGGTTCGATTCCCGCCCCGAGTCTGGGTGTATTTATAATATGTACATGTATGTATACCTTTATTAAAATATATATGTAAATTTATATGTAAATATGTCTATCAGTCGGCTGTTACCTATAACACAGGCATTAAGTTGCCTACTTTAGGAACAGACGACCGTGTGTGTATGTGTGAGTATTTATTTATTTATTTATTATTAAAAAAAAAAATTATTATTTATTAGCCTGATCTGTTCCACAATCATGTTTCATGAAACACTGTCTCTAACTGTGGGCCTCATAAGAAGGCTCAGTCACTAGTGTGCCAGGATGGCTCTCCTGTAAGAAAGTGAAGTCTTGATTTATGGCCCTTTTCGATTTAAGCAGCGATGTATCAGTTGCGGTGATAATGATATATATAATGATGATTTAATATATGTGCACAAAAATATCGATAAATTTAAATAAATTTAAGAAAAAAAGTGACTGTCATAACATTAATCTTAGAAATAAAGATAAACTTGTGTTGCCCACTACTAGGCTGCGGAAAGTTGGAAAATCATTTGTTGGTAATTCTGTACTTTTTTATAATATGTTGCCAGAGAACATTTTGGATATGTCTCTCAATAAGTTCAAGGGTTTTATTAAACGCAAATTAGTTGAAAAATCTTACTATAGCTTAAAAGATTTTTTAATGACAAAAATCCATGGACATAGATTGCTCTAAAAGCCAACAGTTCAAATCATAAAAAAAAATAAACCCGGCTGAGTTTGTTGTGGGCTCTTCTCAGACCAGGGCGCGTTTGGAACCCTCGTAGCTTTAGTTTTAAGTTTCCGTAAGTAATTATCACCATTGCCTGTTCCTAAATTGACGTTAAATATGTGTACAGTGTACCAATTTTGAATAAAGTTTATTTGATTTGATTTGAAATGATGTGTGAATTTCTGAATCGATTCTTCAGTTTGCTGAATCGACCTTTTTTTATTTTTCCAGGTGTTAGCCCATCTAGCTAGATGTCTATCCCAGGACGCGTCGCCCAGAGCGTTCCTGGAGCCTTTCCTGGTGGAGGGGCCGGTGTTGGCGGCCGAGCAGGAAGCGCGCCCGGTGCAGAGGTGGTCGCTGATATCTGATGACCTGTTGGCCAGACCGCTGGCGGACGGCGTCGAGTTTCAATTGAGACAAGGTACGATACTTTCTCTTTATCTACCTCGGGGTCCGTTGTTTGGTGTGATCGACTGTGGATCACGAGGTCCCGGATTTGATTCCCGGAACGGGACTAAAATAAAAATATCGATACCTCTGGGCTCAAAGGGCGTAAAGCCCTTTGTGCATTAATGTGCTTTACGCCCTTTGTGCATTAATGTGTTTTACGCCCTTTGAGCCCAGAGGTATCGATATGTGGTGTTGGGTTTTTCTGTCAAGGAGCCTGTCCGGAGTCCTGAGTGCCTGCCCGGAGTTGGAAGTTGGCGGTGGTAGATACACCCCCGTGCCTCGTAAAGCGCGAAAAAGTTGTCGGTCCTGCGCCTGATCTTTCCCCGATCGTGTCGCATTCGCGTCCCATCGGACTATTTTGAGAGTGAAGGAATACAGAGTGGACCTGTGTATGCACTGTGTACGTACACACTTGTGCACTATAATAGCTCCTGCGTAGTTCGCTAGTCTCCGCCTCGATTGAGATTGGCCGCCGTGGCCAAAATTCGGCCGGGAGAGACATTGTTAAAAATTGTGGTCAGGTCTTTATTAAATATGAATTCAAAAAATTAGGAAGATTCTTTCATCTGTATAAAGAAATTTTTATCTTACTCTTTGTGTAATATACTAAGTATTAATGTAACCATATAATGATATATGTTCGTTTCGTTCGCATTAAAAAAATCACGAATTTTGAGTGAGAGAATTTTTGCATCTAAATTTATTTTTCTCCATATCTTATCATCCATTCATTACATTCGATTTGAAATACTTATCTAATTTATTACTACCAGCAATTTTTTATTCAAATCCTAACTTACTTTGCAGGCGACATCTCCCTCATATGCTCCATAAAGCAGCTGCCCAAATTCAGCCTCTCGGAAGAGGTGGTTGATCCCAAGAGCAATAGATTCATCCTGCGACTGAACTCCGAGACGTCTGTCTGACAAGAGGACTGCCCAGTGCGGGACGGACATAGACTGGTATGACATTTAGACTTTATTTAGTTTCAATATTTAGATCTATTTATTTGTATGATTTTTTGGTGTATCCTTTGCCATGTTGCGTCTCTTCTTAGGCTGAGATCTATAGACTTTACTCTAGTCAGTCTCAAGTCTGAGTAGAGTCTATAGTCTAGAGATTTATAGAGTTTACTCTATTATTAGATATTACTCGCAGTTGAAATGAGACAGATTTATGTCAGGCACATATTTGTGTCCCCTTTTGTATTCTGACTCTACTCAGACTTGAGACAGAGTTAAAACGAGACAGATTTACGTCAGGCACATATTTATGTACCGTTTTGTATTCTGACTCTACTCAGACTTGAGACTAGAGTTAAAACGAGACAGATTTATGTCAGGCACATATTTATGAACCGTTTTGTATTCTGACAGATTTATGTCAGGCACATATTTATGTCCCCTTTTGTATTCTGACTCTACTCAGACTTGATACAGAGTTAAAACGAGACAGATTTATGTCAGGCACATATTTATGTACCGTTTTGTATTCTGACTCTACTCAGACTTGAGACAGAGTTAAAACGAGACAGATTTATGTCAGGCACATATTTATGTCCCCTTTTGTATTCTGACTCTACTCAGACTTGAGACAGAGTTAAAACGAGACAGATTTATGTCAGGCACATATTTGTGTCCCCTTTTGTATTCTGACTCTACTCAGACTTGAGACAGAGTTAAAACGAGACAGATTTATGTCAGGCACATATTTATGTCCCCTTTTGTATTTTGACTCTACTCAGACTTGAGACAGAGTTAAAACGAGACAGATTTATGTCAGGCACATATTTATGTCCCCTTTTGTATTTTGACTCTACTCAGACTTGAGACAGAGTTAAAACGAGACAGATTTATGTCAGGCACATATTTATGTCCCCTTTTGTATTCTGACTCTACTCAGACATGAGACAGAGTGAAAACGAGACAGATTTATGTCAGGCACATATTTATGTACTGTTTTGACTCTACTCCATAGATGTTAATAAATCTTTTTGTAGTTCTCCTAGGTAAATTAAAAACATATCTAAGCGGATTGTTTATTTGCTGGTCTGTTACATGTTTCCCACCCAATTTAAAAATGCTATTAGCCACCAAATAATGTGTATAAACCATAAACAATACTGAATTTATTTTATTCAACAATACCCAACTTTACAGTCTTATGTGAGAAATACACTGTTTTTTTTCATCTGACATTTTGTGATCATCGGTGATGGTTCTAGAGTTTTGTAACATTTCATTTAAATACATTACTGTACTGGAAAAACTTTTTGAACAAATTCTTCTTAGTTAGTCATTAGTGGTAAGTGACTTGAATTGCATATGGACGATAGTAATAATATTTATGCCCAGAAATTTTCCAATTGGCTTTGTCTGAGTTAAGCGTAAGTTTTAAATAAAACATGTGCTTCTGAGAAACGACGTAACATGGCTAATGATATAATATTTTATTTAGGGATGTGTTTTAAAAGTGTGAAATGATATTTATTATTGTATGAATATGTTGTGGACGAATTGTAAACAGTACACTTTATAATAAGCTTATGTGTTCTTTACAAGCCTTCCAAGAAATAAAATGCACTAAAAATTGTACATTTTTTTAACTAGATTTAAGTACATTGACTATACAAAAAACACGATTCAAATCAGTAAGAGAACTTTGTAAACGGTTGTCTGGTTTAGCTAGAAAAATTAGAGTAAATGTTACATTGTGTGCGACACGAAAATTGAAAGAACCGTTCTTTTTGGGTTGCGTATGAGAGGGATCATAAGATATGACTATGCGTACCGCACCTCACTCAAGGGTTTGACAACCTTTTGTAAAAGTTGAGGTGCGGTAGGGTATGATTGTAACATTTTAAGTTTCGCAACTTCCAGTTGCTAATCTGTTACGATCTGCCAGGGATCGTCCATTAATCACGTGAGCTTCGAAAGGGTGGGAGAGGGTTCGGAAAAAATCACGAAATATCACAAGAAAGGAGGGGGGTGGGGGGGTTTGTGTAGTGAGATATTATCACGTGTATTTATTTTTCGTTGGAAACCTCACCACGTATCATCAGGGGGGAAGGAAGGGGTTAAAAAGTTGCTAAAAACCATCACGTGATTAATCGACGACTTACATTGCATACAAAACTAATATTTTCACAAACGGAGACTGTACAATAGTTGTTTGTATACAGGACAGCTGTTGGCGATAAGTTCTAAGTATCGCAACGCACTGAAAGCTTTAAGACAACGCACAATTTCATTTTGTAATACTCTACTTTTAGTTAAAAATAGTTTAGGTCCATTTATGAACGTTTTTTTAATACTAATAAAACTTTTAAGTATTTTCTTCTAGCATTTGTTCATACAAAAAATAAATTTAAAAACACGCTAAAAATTAAAAGAAACACTCTTAATCATTAAGGTATGTTTTAATATCTGGCCGCAAGCTTTAAATAATATTATTAATAGGCAAGAAAGAATATAGGTGAATCTCAAAAAATGTGCAATCAACAACAAAATTAATCTTATTCATTGATCTGAGCCATTATGTTATTGTGAGACTTAAATTATGCATTTAATAATATAGTATTTGTAAATTTGTGTCATATTGTTTTGCAATTATCTTAGTTTATATGATGTAGGAAAAGTAAGGTGACAAAAGTATTTCGCAATTATATGAAAAAAAAAAGAACTTGTGTGAAATCAGTGCTTTATATTTTAAGACTCTTTGTGACAGTTGTTAAATTCAGTAACTGTGAAAACATATGAAATTGTAAGTAGTTTTAGTACCATATCTTAGTTAAGCATAAATATTTATTTCATAGATAAAAGAACCAGTTTTTAATACTGATAATTATAAAAATAGTCTGATATTTTATATGCTTTTGATGGAACTTTTTGGAATTAAAAACTTTTTGATGTAATTTATACAATGACTATCTGTTCTTTTATACTTATTATTATCAAAATATAATTAAGATAATATGTTTATTTCCTAATAAATATAAAAATTCGAATTGCATATCCATTTTGCATGAATTGGAGCTGAAAGTTCTTCAATTAAATGTGTACTTTATTATTTTTTTGATAAATAGTAATTCATAGTCAGAAATCATATAAACTCATGTGTAATGTGTCCCTTTTATATATAAAAAAAATCACAATACAGATACTAAAATGAAAGTTTGTCTGTGTAAATATCACAAAAGCGTGAAGAAGGTTGTGCTTAAAACTTAAATTAATAAATATAATAATATGCAAAAGGCTTGTAATCGATGTATTCGAAGCTGAATTGACCAAAGATTGCTTCAATCTTATGCTTTTGTATATACAATATATCATGTCAATAATGCATCATGAGGGAGTTATCAGTTGGGATATTTTGTAAAGCAGAGCGGGAGTAGATCGAAATTCGAACGAACCGACAGTAAACCTTGAAGTGGTGTCCACAGTACCTAATAGATGGCGCTACGTAAATGATCAATCGCGGTAATGGAATGTCACATTCACTGTCGTTATAGTGAACAACATTAGCCTACATACCCTTTTATAAAATTAATAATATTTCATAAAATAATTTGAAATCACACTATATTCCGCTCTGCAGAAAAAATTAAATTCGATCCCTAAAGATTCTAATGACATAATGTTTACAAAATGGTCCATTTTGTACATTATAAATTATAATTATATGCGTCACGTTGCTCAAAACGCAGCCTTTGTAAACGCTTGTGCCTGCTTTAGTTTGTAAGGATAGTGTATCTCGGCGTGTAACTCGCTCATTGGAGTTAGCGTTAAATACTCATATCAATATAATGTATGCATCGATGAATGACCTATGTCCAGCAGTGGACGTCTGTTGGTTGAGAGGCTATCTACTCAGTGACTAGTTTTGCTTATTCTAAAACGTATACTCGACGTTTTGTAGATTCCAAACGTTTCTAATACCTACTTCACAATCAGGCTTAGTAAATGAGAAATGTAATAGTAAAATTGGAAAATCATCGCCTATTTGGTTTCAAAGAAAGAGAGAAAAAAAGGTAAAAGCCTTTGACGGCATAACACATTCGTTTAGACGGGTAAAGAAACATGTCTCGTATATTTCTCTGCATATCTATTTAATTTGTGTTTAATAATCCCGGCGGGTAAAAAGCTGTGATAGCCTAGTGGTTAGGATGACCGACTTCTAATCGGAGGTCGTGGGTTCGATCCCGAGGCACGCACCTCTAACTTTTCGGAGTTATGTGCGTTTTAAGTACCTATTTAAAATATCACTTGCTTTAACGGTGAAGGAAAACATCGTGAGGAAACCTACATGCCTGAGAGTTCTCCATAACGTTCTCAAAGGTGTGTGAAGTCTGCCAATCCGCTTGGCCAGCGTGGTAGACTATGGCCAAAACCCTTCTCACTCTGAGAGGAGACCCGTGCTCTGTAGTGAGCCGGTAATGGGTTGATCATGATGATGATGATGATGAATCCCGGCGGGTCCAGGACCAAAAAACCACGTTGCATATAATATTATGTATGCTTTTATGTTATGATCTTTGAGTGTAAATTATTGAGTACAGTTCTTTGTGGCAGTTGAGTGAACATAGCTACAAATCGTTTGTCAGTGACACTCATCGTCTGTGTGTATGAGTAAATAAACATAATGTTATGTGATTGCTAAATGAGTCCAAAATTACGGACAGGTAATTGGATAAATTTTTGGCAAATGAGGGTAACTTAGCTGTCACATTTCTTACTTGTAAACTAAGCCCTCATACGCATTAGCGGTTGCGGTAGCGGTGCGGCTAGCCGCTTTTATATTTTTATGTGCAACCGCTCATTTTGTACGCACTAAGCGCTCGTACGCATTAGCGGTTGCGGTAGCGGTTGCATATAAAAATATAACCGCACCGCTACCGCAACCGCTAATGCGTATGAGGGCTTACACTCTGAGTTCTGATAAATAAATAAAAAATTGGCAATCAGCTGTATTTATTAAGTAGGTAGACTAACTTTATTTTAATAGAAAATACAATTGTACCGAATCTCGCATCCAGGAGCCTTTGCACATTGCGACAGCCTCGCGCTCCGATTGCGCGTGAATGTCGTCGTGTGCGAAGGCTCTAAGAATATTTATATGAAGCACAAATATAGCTTGTTGTTACAATACGAAGCACAATATACAAAAATGTCGTCGTTGTAAGCAGTTTGTACACTTTTTTGTATTTTATAAATATATAAAGTGAATTTTATTCAATGTCTTTTCTTACAACTTCCCAGCGTGTCTCACATAACATCAAATATGTTCATAATGTAGATCATAATATCAGCGACCATTTTTGTACCTTGGTAAGTTACGTACCTATAATAATTATTACGACGTATACTAAAAAATATTATAAAAAAATATTTACCTTACGATGTTATATTATTTTCTTTTGGTATGCACGAAAATATCTTCATCTGTTATTAAGTTATTCCATACAAAGCCTCACCATGACGAAATCCACGCGGACGAAGTCGCGGGCAACAGCTCGTATAAACATTATACGTACACCAATGCCTGTATTTCATTCGTGTTTATAAAAAACTAGCGGACCCGGCAGACGTCGTCCTGCCCGCTATTAGCGCCACCTACTGGGTCCAATTTTTCTACTTAAAAACCTTCCTCTTGAATCACTCTATCTATTAAAAAAAACCGCATCAAAATCCGTTGCGTAGTTTTAAAGATTTAGGCATACATATGGACAGAGAAAGCGACTTTGTTTTATACTATGTATACCCGTATTACTAATTCCCCGGAATTCTGACAGCTGTCATTGTCATTTACAGATGAGTTGTTTGTATGGAGAACAGGGTTAACATCTACGAAGTACAATTTTACCCCAAACTACTTTAATTCCCTGTCATCATAAAAAGCCATATGCCGCGTAATAATATTACCTACTCGTTTCGCCTTAAAATAGAAAACACCAAGAGTGGAAACTAGAAAGTGCACACTGACAGCAATAGAAAACAAAAGAAGCACATTGAAAAAAATTATTCAAAAATGGATGTCTAATGACATTATCACCATGAAGTGTCTGTCAGGCATTTGTCATATCTACATGCGGCAGTTGATTTGTATTTGCATAAGTTTTGAATTTTTTATCTTTTTTGTGGGAATTGTTTTATCTCTGGTAACATTACGAAACGTCAGAATTCCGGGGAATTAGTAATACGGGTATAGTGATTTAAACATTCGGCTTTAGTCGGCGAAAATTATTCCTTTATTTGCTAACGAACATCCATATTTGTACCTACCCCTTATTTTTTCAAGATGTGCACTTTACGACGTTTTCGTTGTGACGGGCAAAGGAAAGCTCGTGGTGAGTTGTGATAATGTCAAGAATAGTACGTCTCTGTTATAAATTATTATTTATTTGAAATTATCACAATTTCCTTTATACATAATTGTAACTACTATTATAAAAAGTTAACTTACCCATATTTTTTAATTTAAGTACACAAATAAACAAACCTAATAATATCATTACAGTAAACTACAGGCAGGATATCGAGCTAAATTAAAAAAAATATATACATCATTCAGGTTTAGGTTGTTCTGTTTTTCAATACATTTTTTATTGCTAGTAATACCGTATTATTTACATTTGTATACCAAACATTAAATCTCTTTGTACACAATCTCTAAACTTAACTAACAAGTCTAAAGATAGTGCTATCCCTTTACCTACAATATTCCATGCGGAAAAGTTAAGCTATACTTTTAGATGTGTCAATTAAGTTTATCTTGGGGCAATTCTGTTGTACACAATCTCTAAACCTAAACTAAAATGACAGGGCTAAATATATTCTTATCTCTTTCACAACGATACCTGCAGAAAAGGATAGCGCTATTTTCAAACCTGTCAATTTAGTTTAGATTGTGTACAACAGAATTACTGAATTAGCCACAATGTGGCTTTATTTGATAGAAATTTAAATGCCTTGTCTTGTAGAGATAGGTGCACATAGAATATATGCTATGAACATTTTGTGCTTGACGCTTTAAACTACTTCGACTCTGTGCTAGTATGCCGTGACCCTTATATTCAGATATTGATGCTAATTCTGTTTTAAGTCTAAGCTAAGTCTTTGGATCGAAGCGTCAAGCACAAAATGTTCATAGCATATCTATTGGCACCGATCTCTAACAAATAAAGTATGCTAGTGTGCTCTGACCCTAAGTATAACAATATTATATTTAACCGATATCTATGCATCACTACTTAGATAATAAATAGTCTCATAATGGTTCTCTCATCGTGCTAGCTTGAACTGGCAAAATGGAGTATCCCGCCCCAGAGTACATGTTGGCGAGGTCGCACCTCGTCTGCGACCTGGGCATGAACATGAACACCCATATCGCGAGCGAAGTGAGCAGCACACAGAAGGAGATGACAGAAATTGTCAAGCCAATATGGCGGCTGCGGGTTTTCGTAGCGCACTTGAAGAATTTGTCCTCTAGTTCGAATATCCGACTGTTGTATAGTGGTTTTGGTGTGTAACATCTGAAAAATAACGTTTTCAAGGTTAGGAAATTATTAAAACCTCAAATTAAGTTTACAAAGTTTAACGTAAGGGAAAAATTAATTTATTGTTATTATAACTGTTATGTGACTGCCTCGTTAGTCTGTTGGTTAGCATAGTCGACTGGCGATCACGAGGTCCTGGGTTCGATTCGACAAAAGTTATGGGGAATAGGGTTTTCTGTCGAAAATAATTCTCAGTGCCAGCCCGGAGTTGGAAGTTGACAGTGTTTCACCCCCGTACCTCGGAAATCACGTTTAGCCATTGGTCCCTGTTATTACTATTAACATGTGACAATAGTCGTTAAAGTCCTGCAACCCGCATTGGAGCAGCTTGGCGGGTCTAAGCTCTTAATCCCGCGTCACATACCTATAAGAACGCTTGTGCCCAGCAATGGGGCGTTAAAATGGCTATAAATTATAATTTATAGCCATTTTAACAGAATAATTATTCTATCATACCTCAAGTGATCGTAATCATCCGGATGTATTTGCAATTTCTTTATCCATTTTAGATTACAGTCGCAATTCCAGAAATTCCCTTGCAAGTCCAATCGGATCAGTTGCCCGAAAGGTAACTCCAATCTTTTGTCCAAGGAGGTTAGCTTGGATCCTTTGAGGGATAGGTATTCCAGTATAAAATCATCGGCATCCTCGAGTACTTCCTTCCCAAATGCTGTAGCGCTAAAATTAACTAAATTCATGTTCCTTTCCAATTCCAAATGTGTAAGAGAATGCAATGATGCAAAGGCGAAACCAGGAATTTCTTTTATCAGCAAATTATTCAGTTTTAGAACTTTTAGCGCGACTAAATCAGCGAAATCTTCCTCCGATATCTCACTGATAGGATTGTTCGAGAGATCCAAATATGCCAACGTGAATGGAAACTCAAAAGTCTGTGTTAGACTATTGTTAGAAATAATGAGCCTTTTCAAGTCGAATGCGTCGACGAAGAAATTTTCATGAACCACTACCAAGTTAATACCGCTTATAGATAAAGATTGGATTTTATGAGTCAATCCGTAACCGCTGCGATCGAATAAATTATTGTTTTCAAGGCTCGGTCCCAAATTGTTATTGTCTAGAATTATTTCCTTCAAATCTCTCAAATGATGGAAAGTTATTTGTTCGAATGTAGAGAATTTATTATTCGCCAAGTTCAAATATTCCAAGTTATTTATACGATCGAACGTTCCTTTGTGAATTATTTCGAGTTCATTCTCACTCAGATCCAACTTTTTCAGATTCGGTAGACGTAAAGCATCGGGAGATATTTCTTTGATTCGATTGTTGTTCAACATACATTCTGCTATGGTTTGGGATTTTAGTATGAGCGACGATTGGATTTTAGTGAAGTTGTTTCTCGATAAATTCAGTGTATGTGCTGTTTCTGGTAAATAAAAGTTTCTGCTCAACAGATTTGGATCGTAGGAACAGTCCACGATTTCACCGAAAACTTCTCGATCGCTTTTGTTATTGTGGTGGCATACGCAAAAATCACTGTCACATACCGAAGAACTTTCGACTTTAACACTGTACATCACAAGAGCTATAATCGCACAAACAGTCCGCATTTTGTTTATGTCGTGATTCGACAATTCCCCGGCACATAATGATAGCGTGGTGGTATTGTTATCAGCAACAGCAGATAGTATTTTATCAGCGATAGCTATTCGATTGTTGTCCATTTCACTAGTGTTTACCTTAAAAAAGTAGGTGATACTTTATCGTTCATTTTGTTCTATTTACTCGTACATACCGATACTGGTTCATATGTAGAGTTCGTCGCAGTTCGTTTCATATAAGTTCTAATCTACCTACCTATAAAAAGAAAAGTCCTGATTCACTCACTAACTCATCAACGCAAGTTAAACCCTTAGATCTAGAAAGCTGAAATTTCGCAGTTCCCTTAATAATGTAGACTAGGGGTTACTTAGAGCGGATTTTTCGAAATTCCCACAGGATAGGGAATCTCTAATTCCACGAGAGAGAAGCCGCGGGCGGTCGCTTGTACTAGTATTATAATACATTTTTTTTAATGATGATTTCATTACATCGAGGAAGTATAGATATACCTTCTCTTTTTAATTTAAAACAAAAGCTCAATTCTTTAATAACTTCTAAACTTTTTGGCAGATTTCAATGCGATCTTCACTATCATTTAAAACTTTTTATGAGGTATTTTAATGTATTCGTTTTTCACATTTAACGCGGACAAAGTTGCGGGTAACTGCCAGTGTGTTAATGAAAGCAGTAACGCTCCGTAATCCTCGACTATACAGTGTCAAGGTGATGTCTCACTGACCTTGTAAAATGACATCATCTACACAAACACCTTGTGAGATGACGTTTATATTGACTCACGTCATGAGCAAACCACAGTACCTACCTGGGTAATTATATTCGCATTCAGTGAGGAAACAGCTTTGTGTTTTGTTTCATTTTTATGTACATTTTCCCTAATTCCCTAATATGTACCTATCTATACTTCTATACTAATATAATAAAGCGGAAGAGTTTGTTTGTTTGAACGCGCTAATCTCAGGAACTACTGGACCGATTTCAAAAATTCTTTCACGTTTCGTTGGATATCATGTACTTACGTGATCCTTGAGTGCTATAGGCTATATATTATGTACCACGGGCGAAGCCGGGGCGGACCGCTAGTAATTAATAATATTGTACCGAATTTTTTTTTAAATCCGATTTAACTATAAAAAATATTTACGACTACTTAGCTTATGCCGGCGACTTCGTCCGATTCTGAATTAGTTAAAAAATTGCACCCTCTTTAAAATTCAATTTAAGTTATAAGGTTAAATTCTTATAAAAAATTTAAATTAAATCCGTCCTCAGTGCATCCATTCCTACTCAAGGAATATTATTTCTTTCTGAATAAAAAGAAATTAAAGCTTTTGTATGATTATTTAATTGATGATTATATTTAATGGACAATAGAAGTACATCCATACTGAACATAACATTAAATTATATCCTAATAACTACGTAATAGGCGCAATTCAAAAACGAGTGCGTGTTGTTTGGGCGTTTCCTTTGGTGCTGGGATCCTCGTGAGCCTAAAACAAAAGAAAACACTCATGTCATTTAGTTCAATTGATTTGTTGACCCTTCCACGGTAGTCTAAATTTTTTTCAATTCAATTCTATCTATCTTTTCTCTTCTAAATTGTCTCTGTTCCGATTTGGTAGGAGGCTTCCGCCGTGGCAGGTCGACCAATGAGGTGCGAGTGTTTTGTTCCCTAGGAGTGTGGCTCGTGGAATAGACTATAGTTTCGAATCCACCGGGGCCTGCATTCATGAGCACGTTGACACGACGCGGCGAGGTCCCACTGCGGGCGGCGCGGGCGTGTGCCCGCCGGGCGCGCTCGTGTTACACGTCTTTTTTAAATATTTTTTATAATTCAACCACCTCCCTTGCGCAGTGGTGAGCGCTGTGGTCTTATAAGTGGGACGTCCCGGGTTCGATCCCGGCAGGGGCAATTTGGGATTTTATAATTTCTAAATTGTCTCTGGTCCGGTCTGGTGGGAGGCTTCAGCCGTGGCTGGTTACCACCCTACCGGCAACGACGCCAAGCGATTTAGCGTTCTGGCACGATGTCGTGTAGAAACCGATCAAGGGGTATACATACCTCTTCCAAGTTAGCCCGCTTCCATCTTAAGAGTGCATCATCACTTACCATCATGTGAGATTGCAGTCAAGGGCTAACTTGTCATCATGATGATCATCATCATGATCAACCCATTGCCGGCTCACTACAGAGCACGGGTCTCCTCTTAGAGTGAGAAGGGTTTTGGCCATAGTCTACCACGCTGGCCAAGCGGATTGGCAGACTTCACACACCTTTGAGAACGTTATGGAGAACTCTCAGGCGTGCAGGTTTCCTCACGATGTTTTCCTTCACCGTTAAAGCAAGTGATATTTAAATACTTAAAACGCACATAACTCCGAAAAGTTCGAGGTGCGTGCCCCGGGATCGAACCCACGACCTCCGATTAGAAGTCGGTCGTCCTAACCACTAGGCTATCACAGCTTTTTGCTAACTTGTAGTTGAATATAATATGTTATACGTCACCTTGATAACGATGGAGGTCCTCGGGCCCGTGTGCCACAACTCGCCTCGCTCGTCCACGAAGGCGGCCTCCACGGCCACCGTGTGCAGGCCGGGCGCGGACACGCTCACCAGCTGCTGCGCGGAGAAGAAGTCGCGCACCGGCGCCACGGTCTGCACGGCGGTCAGCGTCGGCGGTACGTTCGTCAGCTCCACCGTCTGCGACCGAACAAATTATAATATACGGTCTTAGAATAAATAGGTAAAGAAAGGCAGTCGTCGACGCGGCGATAAGCCGTTTTTAGCAAGCCTAAAAGGCTAGCTACGTCTATCGTCGCGTCAGTGCTCAAGGTACTCATGCGCTTGTGTGCGTGTCGGCAAATGTAATTACAGGGCACACATGGGTTGGTTTATAGCTTACGTTTCGAGCGGAAATTTGTTAGAAACTTCCATTCTAAGCGTAATAGTTCGATGTAAACGGTGTTTTAGAACCCTTGCAAACTTAAAAGTTACTTTTACAAAAATAATAATATAAAAAATTTAAAAACCCCCGACATTCGCCATTTTGTGGTGGCGGCCATCTTGGATTTGCATAGTACTATTCTACTCAAGCCCTATCATTTGATACCCATATTGAGGGCGTTGTGATAAAATATGTAATCCGCCATTTTGTAGCGGCGGCCATCTTGGACCGATTTTCATCAAACATAGCTAACAACACACTCGACTGATTCACCTTTCAAACAAAAAAAAACCGCATTCAAGTCGGTTCACTCGCTTGAGCGCTATAGGGGAACAGACAGACAGACACATACACACAGACACGTCAAACTTATAACACACCGTCGTTTTTGTCGTTGGTTAATAACTGTTATTTTGGCATCTTTCTGCACATCGAAGCGCGAGACTACGTTCAGAACGGTTCATCATCATCATCATCATGATCAACCCATTACCGGCTCACTACAGAGCACGGGTCTCCTCTCAGAGTGAGAAGGGTTTTGGCCATAGTCTACCACGCTGTTAAACAGAGGTCTGTTAAACCAGAACGGTTAAATAAAGGTTTTTTGTTTGAGCAAAGTAGGTTTGAGAATTATTGACGTCATCATATCTACCTTTTCGTTGGTGCGTGGGTGTGGGGTCGCGGTGACTGTAATTTGGACACCTTTTACTTGGCGCTTTGGTTTCCGTTTACTGAAATAAAGTATCCTTTATTACAATCGAATGCAGTAACAATTCAGAAGCTGGAGATGGGCTGGAGTCTTCTTTTAAATGTAACAGTACATCGTATTAGGGACCGTTCTGATAGACCGGCGCGGAGAGCAGAGCAAATTTTAATCGCATTTAAAATAGAATCTTAAGCCATTGAAATAAGGTTTATATTTACATTTTATCTCTTTTATGATAAGAGGATGCTCGAGGATTCTCCCAAAAGAGATAAAATGTAAAAATAAACCTTATTTCAATGCCATAAGATTCTATTTTAAATGCGATTAAAATTTGCTCTGCTCTCCGCGCCGGTCTATCTGAACGGTCCCTTATACTCTGATTTTTAATTTGGTGGAATTCTGACAGCTGTCATTGTCATTTACAGATGAGTTGTTTGTATGAAAAACAGGGTTAACATCTACGAAGTACGATTTTACCCCAGACTACTTTAACTCCCTGTCAACATCAAAAGCCCTAAGCTGCGTAATAATATTAGTTGTTTCGCCCTAAAATAGAAATCGCTAAGAGTGGAAACTAGAAAGTGCACACTAACAGCAATAGAAAACAAAAGAAGCGCATTGGAAAAATTTAATCAAAAATGGAAGTCGAATGACATTATCACCATGAAGTGTGTGTGTGTGTCATATCTACATGAGGCAGTTGATTTTTATTTACATAAGTTTTGAATTTTTTATCTTTTTTGTGGGAATTGGTTTATCTCTGGTAACATTACGAAATGTCATAATTTCACGAAAAATCAAAACAGAGTTAACTTAATCTGACAAGGTCACTTCTAAGGAAAAAAAAACAGCCAACGTTCTCTGGCAGGATCACTTCTGAGAAAAAATAAAACAGGGTCAACATTATCTGACAGGGTCACCTCTGAGAAAAAATAAAACAGAGTCAAGAGTATCAGGCAGGGTCACCTCTGAGAAAAAATAAAACAGAGTCAATGGAATCTGACAGGGTCACCGCCGAGAAAAACTGAGTCAACGGTATCTGACAGGGTCGCCTCTGAGAGAAAAAATAAGAGTCAACATTATCTGACAGGGTCACCTCTGAGAGAAAAAAAAGCAGTCAACGTTATCTAGCAGGGTTACCTCTGAGAAAAACAAAACAGAGTCAACATTATCTGACAGGGTCACCTCTGAGAAAACGAAAAAACATAGTCAACGTTATGTACCTCTCCGGCGGCGGAAGGATGACCCCCTCCAGCTTGAGCGCGAGGCGGTGCGAGAGCGGCAGCGTGGCGGCGTGGTCGGCGGGCGGCGGGCGGTGCGCGGGGCTCAGCGACACGCGGCACAGCGCGCCGCCGCCGCCGCCGCTGCACACGTCGCGCGGCCAGCACGCGCCCACAGACAGCGCGCGCACCGCCGCCACCACCGCTTCCGCGTGCTGCATAATTCGATTTTTGAAATAAAAACCTCTTTAGGCGCGCTGAGCACAAAAAAAGACAGCCGTCACGCTCGGCTATGTAACGCACGTTCGGGTAAAGTCGGCTCGAGTCGACCGAGGGAACGAGAGAGATATAGTCAACGCGTCACTGTTACAATCGTTCGGCGACCGTTACATGAGAGAGCGTGACGCATCAGTCGCATTCGGTGTCGACGTAAACACGGTATGTGTCGTGCCATTACGTTTTATCTAATACGTTGTTTAATATCTATTACACGAAATGTGAAAAAGTTGTGTTTTAGGCACTTGCTGTGTTTTACTAATAGCGAAAATATTTTTATTTTTAACCCCCGACGCAAAAACTGTCTCCAAACAAACAAAAACTGTGTCTGTCTGTCTGTCTGTTCCCCTGTGGCGCTCAAACGGGTGGACCGATTTGAATGCGGTTTTTTTTTGTTTGAAAGGTGATTTAGTCGAGAGTGTTGTTAGCTATGTTTGATGAAAATCGGTCCAAGATGGCCGCCGCTACAAAATGGCGTATTACATATTTTTTCACAACTCCCTTAATATGGGTATCAAATGAAAGCGCTTGACTAGTAGAATAGCACTATTGTGAATCCAAGATGGCCGCCACCACAAAATGGCGAATGTCGGGGGTTTTTTAAATTTTCAATTTACACTTGTTACTTTAGAAAACTACGGTTTAAGCGGAGACTCTGAGTCTCCTACACTTGCCCTGTAGTGGACCGATAATATGATGACCGGTAAATGGGTTCATAATGATGATGATTATGATGATCGTCGTGGTCCACGACGACACATACGGGCCTAAACCCTTCTTATTCTGAGAGGAGACGCGTGCTCTTGGGCCGGTAATGGGTTCACATGGGATCATGATGATTGTCTCACGTGTTCTGTAGTGGGCTGGTAATGGGTTCACAATGATAATGATTATGATGATTGTCTTAGTGGATTACGGCCTAAATCCTTCTTATTCTGAGACACTCATGAACACGTGCTCTGTAGTGGGCCATTAATGGGTTGATGATGTTGACGATGAGTAAATAATTAATCAGTTCACCCTGTGCGTGATGCCGGGACTGGTGGTGGGGTTGTCGAACAGCTTGGCGGATATGTTCGCGAGCGCTTGTGACGGCGCCAGGGCGATGGTCTCCTCGAGGGTGGTGGCGCGGATCTCCTTGCTGACCAGCTCGGGCCGCTCCTGCTGGCTGGAGGTGATCCTGTCCAGGAACTGGGCCAGCAGGGCGTAAGTGTGTTGCGAACTGGTTTGTCGGTTGAGGACGCATTGGTATTTAACACGTATTAATTTTTTTTAAATCGATTTCTGGGCTGAGTACCTACAATATGATTTCACAATCGACAGTTCCCCATGGTTCAGGTGGTTGGTGGTGCTGGTAGATCATGGTTCCCCAGATCATGGTTCATGGCATTAAGACTGAGGAGTTGAGGAGTCTATGCTTGGTACCGACAATATGAATTCATAATTAATAGACAGTTTCTAAATTCCCATAGTTTAGATGGGCAGTACCCCTGCAGCACCAGGATTGAGGGAGTAAAAGCAAAAAAACCTTTCAAAATGTCGATAACAAAAAAAAAAACACGCAAATCGGTTCAGAAATCTCGGAAGAATTGGTAGAAAGTAATTTTACATAGAAAAAAATACCTAAAATACCTCGTCTCGGTAAAATGACGTCATATTCGAGTGAGAGACGGCGACAATGATTGCGTTGTGCGTTAAAATACTTAAACTTAAATAATTAATTAATCAGTTTCTTGCTGGTTCTTCTCGGTTGGAATGGCATTCCGAACCAGTGGTAGATTCATCTGACTATTCAAAAGCACTTGTAAAAGTTTATTTGAATAAAAAACTTTTCTATTCTATTCTAGTATTGATGGATTTCAAAAAATTCACTGATTTTTGAGTTTGATCTATATTTTAATTCCAATGCGTTAATAAAATATTAACAACATCAGGAAACTTCTCAATTTCAAGTATGTTCTAGGTCTGGGATATGGGCCGCCACAACGATTTTTCAAATTTTTGCCTCTTCACAAAAGGATACATGTTGAGGTGTCGCAGGGTGGAGTGGTCGGCGTGGAAGGCGGTGCGCGCGATGGCGGCGTAGCGCTGCGCCACCGCGGCCGCCGCACGCGCCGCGCGCCGTAGCGCGCCCGCACACGCGCCCGCCTTGGCCGCGGGGTCGCGCGCCGCCTAGCCGAACAAAAATCACCTTTCGTCTTTGATTACTAAAACTTGAGCGTCTAGAAGTGTCACCCATCCCGGACCTGTCTTATTTCACTGTACAATTGCCGTGCTGTAAGTACATCGGCGTAGCCGGCCGTCCGCGTCGGTGCAAATTCAACTGTATTGGCAGGTGGGATAAAAGATTACGCGACAGAGAAGAAATTGTAGGTGAAACGTTAAGTCACTAAACTACACTTTATTGCGATGAAATAAGTTATTTTTATCTAAATCTCTGGCATGGAACGACTGGCATGTCTTTCGGAATGATTCGCGTATTGTTTGTTATTCATATGGGAAGGTGTTGGCTAGAAACAAAATATTACCTATATTCATATATTAGCTTGTCCTATTGAACAAACTGTATTGATTCTGCTATCTGCCACACGACGCACTGGACATGCTTACCGCCGGAAGTCCTGCTGCTGAGACTTACCTGAGCGTGGGCCAGTGCGATGGCGGGCGGCGGTTGAGTGCAGAGCGCGCGCGCGGCGGCCGCCGTGCTCGCGAGCGCGGCGAGAGCGTGCGCGCGCGCCGCCGCCCACGCCGGAGCAAGCGGCGAGCACGCGCCGCAGCCGCCGCACCCGCTGGAGCAGCTGCCCGCGCTGGACACGCCGCCGTCGCTGAACGACTCCCAGCCCGCGCTCGCTTCCTCCAGACCCGATATGCCTGAGGGTGGGCATTTAATTTTTCTTTTAGTTTATTGGTTTGCCAATGATGTCAAATATTGTGTCTATATTTAATAATTTCAAGTTTTAATGCAATTGCAAAAAAAAAAAACATTCCCTGTATTTTTTAAAAGTTCGTAACGAAATTCAGTACTTTTTTTTAGTTTTAAGTTTCCGTAAGTAATTATCACCAACACCTGCCCTTAAATTGACGTTCAAAAAGTGTACAGTGTACCAATTTTGAATAAAGTTTATTTTGAGTTTGAGTTCAAATAAAATCAGCTGACGCTGGAGGTCAACGAACGTTGCGTCTATGGTTGCGTAATGCGTTACCTACTAGTAGATACCTACCGTTGCGCGCCCTATTATAGCAAATGTTTATTGGTATTGGATTGTGTTTAGGTAAAGTCAAAGTCAAAGTCAAAATCTATTAATTAAAAATTGGTACACTGTACACTTTTTGAACGTCAATGAATACACGTTTTGAACGTACATGAAAGTGAGGTAATGGTGATAATTACTTACGAAAACTTAAAACTAAAATTACGAGGGTTCGAAACGCACCCTGGTCTGAGAAGAGCTCACAACAAACTCAGACGGGGTTTTTTTATCATCAGTTTTCGGATGCGATCTCCTTATACCCTGTATATAAACAGTAGCATGAAATTCAAGCGCTGACCTTCAATGCGCAGAAGTCGAAAATGAGGTATCTCGGGGTGTGAGGGGGTCGCGGGGAGGGCGTGGGGATCGTTCGTAAGCACTGATTAGCTCTCGCGGATCCCTCGTAAGCGCTGCTTGGCTCTCCAATCGTATTGTGTCCCGCTCACTCGTACGACGCTGCGCGCACTTGAAGGTCAGCGCTCGTGTTTCGTGCCGCTGTTTATACGTGTGTGTTTACCGTGTTGTGACAGGTCGGAGTCTGCGGCGGCGGCGCGGTGCAGCGCGGTGATCCAGCGCTGCGCGGACTCGCTGGGCGCGTCCTCCGACAGGCGCTTGAGGACGTCCGCCGCCAGGCTGTGGTGCCCGTACCTACAGATAATAAGAAAAAAAAGTTTCTGAGCAGGTACAATGAGGAAGTTTCCTGATGTTGAAAATATCATATTTAACACAATGGAATTAAAATATATATCAATATTAATAAATATAAATAAATAAATAAAAAATATAAATCAGTGATCCATCAATAAATGACGATAATAAATAAATGACATCAACAAATTAATTATTTAAGTTTATGTATTTTAAAGCTTAAAAAAAGCTGTGATAGCCTAGTGGTTAGGACGACCGACTTCTAATCGGAGGTCGTGGGTTCGATCCCGGGGCACGCACCTCTAACTTTTCGGAGTTATGTGCGTTTTAAGTATTTAAATATCACTTGCTTTAACGGTGAAGGAAAACATCGTGAGGAAACCTGCATGCCTGAGAGTTCTCCATAACGTTCTCAAAGGTGTGTGAAGTCTGCCAATCCGCTTGGCCAGCGTGGTAGACTATGGCCAAAACCCTTCTCACTCTGAGAGGAGACCTGTGCTCTGTAGTGAGCCGGTAATGGGTTGATCATGATGATGATGATTTTAAAGCAAAATGATTGCCGCCTCTCACTCGATTATGACGTCATCGCCAACAGAAGCCTATAATATCCTGAGGGGCAATGTTTCTGAGTGCAATGTATTATTTCGATTTAAATACGTAACCCCATATGATATTATCAAAACATTTAAATCTTTGCAACACAAAAAAAACAGGAGATTTATGGGGAATATCAGTAAAAATAATTCACAATATTATTGATGTTATTGCGCCATATCTTGCTGTAATTTTTAACAAGTCCATAGATTCGGGATCATTTCCCGACCTCATGAAATGTAGTAAATTGATACCTCTGTTTAAGTCGGGAAGTAAAACTGATCCAAATAACTACAGGCCGATTTCAATTCTACCAACTCTCAGCAAGATATTTGAAAAAATAATGCTCAACCAACTGCTCCTGCACTTTAATTTAAATAAATTACTTCACTCTGAGCAGTATGGTTTTACTAAGGGTCGTTCAACAACCGATGCGGCCGCAAGGCTGTTACGGCACATTTTCGATGCTTGGGAAAAGTCACAGAATGCCATTGGTATCTTCTGTGATTTGTCAAAAGCATTTGATTGCGTTGAGCACGAGACTCTTTTACGAAAATTAGGCCACTATGGTATTAAAGAATCTGCACTCAGTCTCATTGCGTCTTATCTCGGTGATCGTATACAAAGGGTATGCATCAATGATGTTAAGTCATCCGGATCAGCCTCAGTAATGGGTGTCCCCCAAGGCTCTATTCTAGGTCCATTCATGTTTCTGGTTTATATTAATGACTTACCACATTTCGTCAAAAATGCTTGCGATATTGTACTATTTGCTGATGATACGTCTTTAATTTTTAAAGTCGATAGAACTAAAGACAATTTTGACGATGTAAATAATACTTTATCTCAAGTTTCACACTGGTTTACTATAAATAATCTACTTTTAAATGCTAAAAAAACCAAGTGTGTCGAGTTTTTATTGCCCAATACAAGGATTACTAGCAACAATTTAAAGATAAGTGGTCAGCCATTGAAAACTGAGAACACAACTGTGTTCTTGGGAATAACCCTAGATGCAAAGCTTCATTGGGGCACCCATATAGCAACACTTGCTGGCAAGCTTAGCTCTGCTGCTTACGCTGTTAGGAAGATTCGACAGTTAACAGACGTAGAAACTGCAAAAGTAGTTTATTTTGCATATTTCCATAGTATTATGTCGTATGGAATCTTACTATGGGGTAAAGCAGCTGATATTGGAAAAATTTTCGTTTTACAAAAAAGGGCAATTCGCGCAATTTATAATTTAAAACCGCGGGATTCCCTTCGAGAGAAATTTAAAGAAATAGGTATTCTTACAGTAGCTTCTCAATATATTTATAACAACATAATTTTTGTTAAGCAAAACATTCACAGTTACAATAAAAAGTGTGAATTACACGATAGGCGGTTAAGAAATAGAGATGGACTAGTGATTCCTCGATTACGCCTCAAAAAGGTCCAAAGGTCGTTTGTGGGAATGGGCGTAATGTTCTATAACAAAATTCCACAACAAATCTTAGATTTGCCTTTACACAAGTTTAAGAATTCTATTAAAAGTGTGCTCATGAAAAAAGCATATTATACAATTGAAGATTATATAAATGATAAAAAAGCATGGATTTAATTTATTCGCTTTATACGCTATTATAACTTGAGGAGTATTCGATTATTGGTGTTCAATTCGATGCTTTAATCATGGGTAGCCTAAGTATGTCACGCTCTCTTTAAACATTTCTGTGGTGGTGTCGTGTGGTGCGGGTTGTTACGTTCCCTCAAATATGGTTGAGCGAAGCAATGGCTGGATCATGCGTCATGCTCGTGAACGGGTGCCGCCGTCGGAAATGGGGCTACTTTTGTCTGCCCTTCTTAACGTGTAGAATTGTAAGCACCATTCCGAACCAGTGGTAGATTCATTTGTCGATTCAAAAGCACTTGTAAAAGTTTATCCGAATAAAAAATATGTCTTAGACTTGCCTTTACACAAGTTTAAGAACTTTCTTAAAAGTATGCTCATAAAAAAAGCTTATTATACAACTGAAGATTATATAAACGATAAAAAAGCTTGGATTTAACTCGTTCCAGCAATGCGCGAGACGGCATTTCAATCATGTACATTAATAATAATAATTGTTATAATGTTATTTTTAAAAAGAGCAACCGCCGAGTTTCTTACAGGTTCTTCTCGGCTGGAACTGCATTCCGAACCTGTGGTAGACTCAATCGACGATTCAAAAGCACTTGTAAAAGTTTATTTGAATAAAAAACTTTTCTATTCTATTCTATTCTATTCTATTCTATTCTATTCTATCGCGTCTATTCGAAGTTATTTTTTCCGTGGTTTTTTTTTTGTTTTACCAATTTCTCCGGGATTTCTGAACTGAGCATGTTTTTTTTTAAATTGACAGCTGAGGATGTTTGCAAAATGGTCCCATAGATTTTTTCCAAAATTTGCCTAGAGAATGTGCATTTACCAAGTTTCACAACGCTTGTCGAAAATGTACTTACCATGTACTTACATTTAGCAATTTTCACAATGCTTGTTTTACCAATCTTAGACAAGCATTTCGAATAATTAGTGAAATACCAATTTTCAAAATCCGCGTCAAAGATGTGCATTTACCAATTTTCATCTACACCGTACCTCAAACAAGCCCTGGCAACCCTGTATCTGGTCCATCCATCGGCGCCCTGGATCGCGTCCTTGATCTTCAGCTCCCAGGAGCGGTTGATCCTGCGCGTCAGAGCGGCACCGGCTCGCTCCTGCAGCAGCACCGTGCAGATCAGCACCAGGGTGGTGCCGTCGTAGGAGGGCTCCTTGCAGGCCTCCCTGAAAACGAGTTTTTAATAAAGTCTGTCTGTCTGTTCGCGATAAACTCGAAAACTACTGCATGGATTTTCATGCGCTTTTCACCAATGGACAGAGTGATTCATGAGGAAGGTCCACTAGGTCCAGGTGTAGAATTTGTTAAGGTTTTATGTGAATTGGAGCTTTGATCGAAAACGCTCTTTGAGATATATTTGAAACTAGCTTTTACCCGCGGCTTCGCCCGCGTGAATTTCGGTTTTTTTAAATGCAAGCTTATAAAAAGAGTAAGTGCCTACCTAGATAAGTATCTAGGTTTAAGTAAACCTTTAAGTTGGAATTAACGCCTGTACCTACCTACTAAAAATAAAAATAAACTTTGGTAGGTAGGTACGTAGGTAGTAGGTACTACCTACATACATACTACCAGCTGTGGCGCGAGCGTTGGCCGCCCGTCGCGCGCAGCGAAACATACCTACTTATGTGCTATACCTACAGGGCGTTTTTTAACATAGGTACTTACCGATTTCAACAACTCCTTTTTTGAAAGTCGGTTAAAAAAGTAGCCTATGTTACTCCTTGGTTAATCCTCTACTTGTCTGTGAAAGTCCCGTCAAAATTGGTTCAGCCGTTCCGAAGATTAGCCCGTTAAAACAGACAGACAGACAGACAAAAATTTTAAAAACGTGTGATTCGGTTATGGTACCGTTCAAATAACCATATGAGCTTAATATGTGGTAGTTATTTCGAAATTACAGACAGACATTTCAATTTTATTTATTAGTATATAGATATCCCTTTCCCGGTACGGTGGTAACTAGCCAGACCAGAGAAAGAAAGCTTAGCTTAGTAGAAATAATAAAATCTCAATTGCCACTGCCGGGAATCGAATTCGAAAGACCACAGCGCTCAGTAGCTCACCAATGCGCCAGTAAGGTGTCAAACATTATGCAAACATACTGATTTCAAACAGATTTTTAATAGACTTACAAGATTGATACTTATAGTTTTGAGGAAAGTCAGTAATCATCTTTGTAGGGGGCTTTAAATCTTTAAGATCTTTGGTACCTTGCATGCTGCAACGCTGGCAGCAAATGGGGCAACGCGGGGGCCCCCAGGGCCCCGAGCGCGGCCAGGGCCTCCAGTAGGGCAACCTGACGCTGGCCCCCGGCCCCCATCTGAGCCCCCACCACAGCCGCGGTGCGTTGCGCGTACAACTCTGGCTGGGCTGTACTGAGTTGCACCTGGATACAATGGTTAACTTAATGAGGGGGAAATGTATATGTGGGAGAGGGGGTTATAATAATTTCAGGTGTTGAATTGCTTAAGTATACTAATGACACTGGTCCCCGGCCCCCATTGTGCCCCCACTACAGCCGCGTTGCGTTGCGCGTACAACTCCGGCTGGGCTGTGCTCAGTTGCACCTGGATACAATGGACCACTCAATGACGGGGGAATGTCTAGGTGACTGGGGGATGGGGGATGGGGGTTTTAGTAGTTTCAGGTCTTCCGACCGATTTTTAACCGACCTCATTTTGAAATCAGTTTCAACAACTGATTTCAAAATGAAGTCGGTTAAAAATTCAAAAATACTAATTTTTAATGACCAATTTCTTAAAATTAATATAAAATAAATTATAATTATTGTTCTTTTACGACTTCGGTTGCGGAAGAGATCGCATTGCAGCGATATATCCACCAAATTGTACGGTCTTTTCACATAATGCGGTCTTCTACTCGACTTGTACTATTGGTTGTTTCATCTTGGTACAGGTACTTGTACAGTATTCTAAAAAATAATACAAAATTATAGAAATTAAAAGTAAAACATGTTTTTTGCAGTTTTACAGTGATTAAGAGGTAAAGATATAAAATTGATCATTTTTGGATATCAGTCTTCTCTAGTTTTAGCAACTCTCGAAGTACCTATTGTCTGCTCTATTGTCTATGTTACGTCATCTTACGACATGACATGTCTTTCAATTGTCATTGTCATGTCAATGTCAAATGTCATTGTCATCTCTGATCTCGCATGCACACTGCACAGCATTCATATTTCGTCGCGATATTTATTGTTTTTTGCTGCATTTAAGTGTTTTACGTTGTTGCTTTTTATGTTATTGAATATTTGTCTAACGACCCCTGCATTTCTTTGGACTTTTTGTGAATCGTGTTGCATACCCGTTGACTGGGCTCGTATTCGGATTTTGAATGTCATACAAAACATTGGATCACCGTTTTGCTGGACTTCGAGTTTAGAATCTTTTCTCTTAATATAAATCAGGTATGTAACAACTAAATATTGTGAGGTTCAATAAAATATGGTAGACAAACTATGTCCCGAACGGGGCCTTGTGATAGAATTAATTTAATCCACATTGTTGCATGAAAAATAGTCTCAATGTTTATCAAATGGACATTTGAGTTTGGTTTATGATTTCAGACATCTTCAACAATGACCCATTGCTTTAAATGTTCTTCTGCATTGCCAGAAGATGACAAAACTGAACAGCTATACCATATTAGCGATATGAGTCAAGATATTATTGCATTATTGAACAATTAACAGGCAACCAGGTAATCTCAATTCATCTTAATCATTCTACTATGATCACATTGCAAAAGATAATACATAGAGTCATGTAATGTTCTCAAATAGTAGACCTAGTATATAGTAGTTGTTTGTTGTAAAAGTGAATGATTTAAACTACCACATGATTATTATACATTTTGTAAAAACTCACTGTTAACCATGTTTTATATTAAACTAGCGGACCCGGCAGACGTCGTCCTGCCCGCTATTAGCGCCACCTACCGGGTCCAATTTTTCTACTTATAAACCTTCCTCTTGAATCACTCTATCTATTAAAAAAAACCGCATCAAAATCCGTTGCGTAGTTTTAAAGATTTAAGCATACATAGGGACATAGGGACAGAGAAAGCGACTTTGTTTTATACTATGTAGTGATAATATTCTCCGTTCCCTAAATAAAACTAAGCTTTTGCTAGGAGCAGGGTCAAGCAATAGTAATAATAGTAGAATAGGGATTTTCCGATTCTCTATGAACAGTTTAAGTTTTATGTCTAAAGCCCATATGTTTGTGGAGTTTGCTTCTCATTTTCCCACAGCTAACGAGTCCTGTGTATATGCGACACACAAAGACTATACACACTGTGTATTTATACACTTTTTCTCATCGAAGACAGCCTTTATTGTCTTTGACAAGAAAAAGTTTACAACAATGTGACTAATTCTGTTGTACACAATCTCTAAACTTAAACTAAATTGACAAGTTTAAAAATAGTGCTATCCTTTTCTGCAGTGAGCATTATGAAAGAGATAGGAATATATTTAGCCCTGTCATTTTAGTTTTGATTTAGAGATTGTGTACAACAGAATTAGCCACAACATCCTACTAATATTATAAATGTGAAAGTGTGGATGTTTGAATGTTTGGATGTTTAGATATTTGGATGTTTGTTACTCAATCACGCCGCAACTAATGAACCGATTTGGCTGAAATTTTGAATGGAGATAGATTATGCCCTGAGTTATAAAACATAGGCTACTTTTTATCCTAGAAAAATGCACAGTTCCCACAGGATTTTGAAAAACTCGAAATCTATAGCTACAGCTATAGGTAGATTACTATAGCGAACTTCCTTGACAGTAGGTATAAAGATTGGAAACGGGAACGGGAACCAGAAATCCACGATTCCCTTGGGATTTGTCTAAAACCGAAATTCACTGCGGGCATTCTCTAGTAATTAATATAATTCTCATGTTTCGCATGCTAGACACACAGGACAGGGATTGAACCCACATTCCTATGAATGTAGGCCACCATACATAACATAATGACTAGATGAATGACATGGTGGATAACCTGTTAAGAATGTAATAATAATAATAATAATCAAAGTCCCCATTATGTACATACTACAACGTAAACTGTATTTCAGGTGGATATTAATGGCATTTTATGTCATCAATGTTTTGATCATGTCACTAATCAACTTTCTCATCACAACACATTGCCGCAACATAACAGAAATGTGTGTGTATGGTGTCAATGTTCTCTCTATCAAAAACGAAGACATGATCTTCCGGAAGGTCCTGTGAGAAATGAAATTGCTAGAAGAATTCATCCAAGAGAGGTGAGTTGATGGTGTCATTATCTTAATACCCTAATACATATTATGTTCACTGCTAGAAATGAGACTTTCTGCAATTAAATACAGGGTATAAGGAGATTGCTTCCGAAAATTTAGGGTTATTATTATACTCATCATCATCATCATCATGATCAACCCATTACCGGCTCACTACAGAGCACGGGTCTCCTCTCAGAGTGAGAAGGGTATTGGCCATAGTCTACCACGCTGGCCAAGCGGATTGGCAGACTTCACACACCTTTGAGAACGTTATGGAGAACTCTCAGGCATGCAGGTTTCCTCACGATGTTTTCTTTCACCGTTAAAGCAAGTGATATTTAAATACTTAAAACGCACATAACTCCGAAAAGTTAGAGGTGCGTGCCCGGGATCGAACCCACGACCTCCAATTAGAAGTCGGTCGTTCTAACCACTAGGCTATCACAGCTTTACTACCTTATTACACTACCTTATAACAATTATTATTATACTACCTTATAACAATATGGCCTTCAACAAATTTGCTCATAGTCCTGGGACTGATCGCAGATGAGACATATAAAAAAAAAAAATATTATAGTACCTAAACACAATCCAAGACCAATAACCATTTGCCCTTATAGGGTAAGTATCGCACGAAATGATAGGTACTCATAGGTAAGGCAATGTTCGTTGACCTCCAGCATTTGCTGATTTTATTTGAATTGCATTACAAACTTACAAAATACAAGAAATATAAATTTTTTGAAATTACAGTTCTGTTCAACTCCCCAAAACTGGTATTGCACAAAAAATGTTTTTTTTTTTTCTAAAAACTATTTTTTTTTTCATGTTTTTTTTATGGTATCTTATCAGTAATCTACTATTATGTCCTTGTTTCTGAGTGTGTATGTGTAGTTAACCTGAGTTTAGATGAGCTGTTTTTTCAATTAATATTTTTCAGATTCCAAATAATGCAATAGTGTGCTACAAGTGCTGGTCGTATGCGTATAGACTCGTAAAAGACAGTGGAGGAGAACATACTGCAACTGTAAACACCCTTGTGTGTGTATGGTGCTCAGCGTCCTTAACCAGGAGACGTACTCATTCTCTCCCTGAAGGACCTGAGAGAGATTTAATAGTGGAAATAATCACTCCGAGACAGGTAATTCTTGTGATTGATTATTATTTTGTTCTTTTTAGGGTTCCATACCCAAAGGGTAAAACGGACTATTACTAAGACTCCACTGTTTGTCTGTCTATCCGGCTATCACCAGGCTGTATCTCATGAACCGTGATAGTTAGACAGTTGGAATTTTCACAGATGATGTATTTCTGTTGCCGCTATAACAAATACTAAAAAACGGAATAAAATACATATTTAAGGGCGCTACCATACAACAAACGTGATTTTTTTTGCCGTTTTTATAGGTAATGGTACGGAATCCTTTGTGCGCGAGTCCGGTTCGCACTTGGCCGGTTTTTATGAGTATCAGCAGCCAGTTTACATGCCAGTTCTGGGCACGTTTCCTACATGACGGTCCGCCTATATGACGGTCTGCCTATATGGACGGTCCGCCTATATGACGGTCTGCCTATATGACGGTCCGCCTCTATGAGGCGGGGGCGGTTTTCAGTGTACTCGATGTCTGCCTGACTCAGTGGCGTGCACTTCATAAAAGCAGAAAAGCACTGCATACCCTAAGAAAAGCAATGCTTAGGTAAAACGATAAGAAAATGAGCAGTAGAAATTGGAGCAGTAGAAATTTTAACACTACCGATTGCATACACTGGCTTCGAACCCTGTGCACGCCACTACATTGCCAGATTAGGAACACGGCAGCATGGTGGCCGTGTGCCCTTGAATACATGGTTTTCGTAATATTGATGATAGGTAGAGGGACTCACCTCATCACACCTTTCATGTTTGCTTTTGATAAGTAGTGGTCTTCTTATTTTTCTTCTTCTTCCTTCTGGGCAGGCGTCCGCACTAAAACCAATTAAGGTCTGTTGTGCGTGATATGCCTCTCCCATTGGTGTATTGATAAGTGGTCATTGGATTGTGGAATTTTCACTGTGAGTGAATTTTCAAGCTATATCCAGATTTAATTACATAACATACCTTTTATCTACTGCCTCGTTAGTATAGTGGTTAGCATATTCTACCGCAGGTCACAGGATCCCGAATTCGATTCCCGGGTCGGGCAAATGATTGTTAGGTATTGGGTTTTTCTATTTTTGTTTATCAAGAAAACTTGCAGCGCCAGCCCGGAGTTGGAAGCTGGCGGTGTACCACCCCCATGTCTCGGAGAGTACGTTAAGCGTTAAGCGGGTATTATCATTATCATGTACATTGTACAATAGTCGTTAAAGCCCGCCAACCCGCATTGGAGCAGCGTGGCAGGTCTAAGCTCTCTCTCCTATAAGAGAGGATACCTTTGCCCAGCAGTGGGATGTTAAATGGCTATAATGGTGGATACCTTTTAGTATGTCGGAGGTTACGTCGGTAACGTCTGACGTAAAAACGACGGGGTGTTATAAGTTTAATGTGTCTGTGTGTTGTGTGTCTGTTCCACCGTAGCGCTCAAACGGTGAACCGATTTGAATGCGATTTTTTTGTTTGAAAGGTCTGATTAGTTTAGTCTGGAGTGCATAGTCTTGGCTATGTTTGATAAAAATCGGTCCATGAAAATCGGTCCGAGATGGCCGCCGCCACAAAATGGCGGATTACATATTTTTTCACAACTCTCTCAATATGTGTATCAAATGAAAGGGCTTGACTAGTAGAATAGCACTATGCAAATCCACCACAAACTGGCGAATGTCGTTTATATTAATGTGGGTTTTTTTTTTAATTTTTAATTTATTCTTGTATTCTTTGTAGATTCCACTAAATAGCAGTGTTTGCTACGCGTGTTGGGTGCGTGCTCAGAGGCAGGTGCGTCGCCGCCAACAGGAAGCAGAGCAGTCGCAAAGACCGGAGTCATCTAACCAGTGTGCAAAGAAATGCACATATTGTAGGGCATCGCTGTTACAACGACAAACACGTTTGTTGAGTGATCGACGACAGAGAGAGATAGTTGCAGCTAGAATCTTTCCTAGACAGGTAATAATTAGATTATTGTCATTATTTAGTATTCCATTACAAAGTCATAACCAACCAGACTTCAGTGATACCAGACTTCAGTGATACCAGACTTCAGTGATACCAGACTTCAGTGAATCAGACTTCAGACTCCAGATATCAGTGCTTCTATTAGTTGTAGATAATCACAGTACACATTTTAATTCTCACCCTCATATTATTATATTACTAGCGGACCTAGTAGAAGTCCTGCCTGGTGACACACCAGCATCAGTACCACCTACTGAGACCACTACCTTCTTTTCAAACCATCCAAAAACCCATTGAAATATACACAACATTTCATCCAAATCGGTTCAGCCGTTTAGGAGGAGTTAGGTGACTAACACACGTAAAAAAGAATTATATATGTATAGGTATGGGTAAGAGAATTTACCGTATCGAGGGGATGAACACGTCAGTCACGAAACCCATGAACATTTTGTATAGGAAAATGTTTTTTTCTTTTATTTTATTTTTTCATTAATTTTCCAATGTTTTAATAGTTATTCTGCTATTCGGGATGGAGACAAATACAAGAAATCAAAAAGCATGAACATCGGTCCAGCTGTTCTCGAGTTAGTGTTCGAACAAACCCAACTTTGTTTTATATATTAATTCCTTACTAATTCTTATTCTTCTAATGATTACAATTTTCTTCGAATTCTTCAAATCTAAAAATTCTTATTCAATTACAGATACCTGCTCATCCTTTAGTTTGTGTTCCATGTTGGAAAAGTGTGCAACTAATAATTGAAAATAAAAACCAGCCTGAATTAGAACCTGAAAATATTGCTAATGTCATAGAGTTGGATGATTTCAAACACACCAGTCATTCAAATGCCCACTGTTTCGTACCAGAGTGTAATAACAAGGAAAGACGTAGAGTTCCAGAATATTTAAGAAAAAAAATTTTGAAAACTCAGAAATTATACATCTCTGACAATGCTCGTGTGTGCACGGAACACCTTAATCAAGATAATTGGGATTTCTTAAGTCAGTGTCAATTTAGCAACAGCTTTACCAAGGCGGAAATTAAGGCTTTGATTGGCCGGCAATGAAGAAGATGAAGCATCAGCATAAGCATTTAATTTTAATAACTTCACCCTTCTTTTGAGGAGTCTGATTAAATAATCTAGATAATGTGGCCAATTCTGTTGTACACGATTCTCTAAATTAAACTAAAATGACAGGTTTAAAAATAGTGCTATCCTTTTCTGCAGGGAGCATTGTGAAAGAGATAGCAATCGATTTAGACCTGTCATTTTAGTTTAGATTTAGAGAATGTGTACAACAGAATTGGTCACATTGTGGCTAATTCTGTTGTACACAATCTCTAAACCTAAACTAAATTGACAGGTTTAAAAATAGTGCTATCCCCTTCAGCAGGGAGGATTGTGAAAGAGACAGGAATATATTTAGACCTGTCATTTTAGTTTAGATTTAGAGATTGTGTACAACAGAATCGGCCACATTATTATAGTATTAAATAATCTGAGGTCAAACAGCAAATTTGTTTTTGTTTATTTAGTTTTTTCAGTTTCATAATTCAAGCTTATAAGTTGTCTAATAAAATCTTTTGATTGACTGATGTTAATTATTTTTTATGTCAAATGTCATCATAGGATGCCATCTTCTTGCACTTTGTTGCAAAATAATTTCAGACTGTACATCGTGAAAAGGACCTTTTCATGAGAAATAAAGAAAATATGATTATTATATTATTTCTCGACCCCGAAAATTTTAAAACACCGTACAAATACCTGGCCCAGAGTCTACAGCAAAATCAGGTATACTATAGAAAAACAATATAATAAATGTTTTCCAAGTCAATGCATGCAGAATCAGTATAATAAATGATTACCCTAGCATCTATGTAATTTTAAAAATGCCATTTGGAAACAAAAAATGTGGAAGTGACGGTTAGTAAAAAATGTAGTGCTAAATGGACTTCGGGCATAATCTCACCGACACTAGGTGGTGGCGCAATCAGTCGCGCAACTTGCGCTACCAACAAAATGCATGGAGGATACCTCACCTGGTGTCCGTTTGGTTGCGCAACCGGTTGGTGTCATAGGCCTTATATTGGCCTTCAAGAAAAAAAGGTAAATTCTCTTGGCTCCTAGAACAAGTCACCTTTCAGGCATAATAGCGCAACGGTCGTCGTGCGTGAACTGTGAGAACCGTTCAAATGGTTTAAATCCCACCCGTTGAACTTGCGAGGGGAACAAGAGCGTCGCCAGCTGATGGGCAAGGGGGGGGAGGCAGTTATGAATTTTAGGTTCAGTCGAGAGGTTATGAAGCTATAAAGCAAGTGTGGCTCTTGACAGGACTTGACGTTATTAATTTTATAAGTCAAGTGAGTGAATTTAAGACTGGTTACATTCGGCTATATTTTTCAAACCTCTAGGGGGGAGGGGCCCTGCACTGCACCCCCTTGGCGGGGACAGAGGAATATTAGTCATGTTTTTTTTTTTTTTTTATTTCAACTACAAGTTAGCCCTTGACTGCAATCTCACCTGATGGTAAGTGATGATGCAGTCTAAGATGGAAGCGGGCTAACTTGGAAGAGGTATGCATACCCCTGATCGGTTTCTACACGGCATCGTACCGGAACGCTAAATCGCTTGGCGGCACGGCTTTGCCGGTAGGGTGGTAACCAGCCACGGCTTAAGCCTCCCACCAGACCAGACCAGAGACAATTTAGAAATTATAAAATCTCAAATTGTCCCTGCCGGGAATCGAACCCAGGACCTCCCGCTTATAATACCACAGCGCTCACCACTGCGCCAGGGAGGTCGTCGTTCAGCATGGCCACTATTCTTTACAACTTACCAAGCAACGCAGAGCGATCCTTAATGGCCTGATGTTGTTCTGCCCATTCGATATGCCGGTGGCGATCACCAGCGACTCCAGTGCCAGCATCAGGTCCGCACCCTCCACTGGCAGGCTCTCTTCGTAACTGCAACAACATCTATATATGTACCATGAGCAGGTATAACCGATAGGCGTCCATGGTTAGGGACAAAGGTCCAGAAGGAACTTCCACACGCGACAGCAAAAAGGTCAGTGATGATGTTCAAATGTTCGTAAGCTTTTATAGAACAAGAGATAAAGTTCGTAAACTAAAATCCAACTACTAATTTAGTGTGCAGAAAAACGTGTATTCAACTGCGTACTAATAGGAATTCGGACAGAAATGAAATGAAGTTTATTTGCATAAAACATGGGTAACAACATGGATAGGGCTATTATAGAGTTCCGAACATGAGAAGAAATCGCGGGGCAAGCAGCTAGTGGCGCCATCTGTTATGTCTATCCGAAACTATCTTAATATTCTAGTTTAAGTCACGAAGGTCGCTTCTCGATTTATTAGGCTACATTTTATTGTTTATAAAATGTAGCCTATGTGACCCGGACCATAACAACGCATCAATTGACACTTCATTCATCAAAATCGGCTTTAGGAGCTACAGTGGAACACACAGAATCTGATACAAACATACATACATAGACTGCTAAAATCATAACCCTTCCTTATCGGATACAAATATACATACATGCATATACATTACTAAAATCATAACCCTTTTGCCTTTGTCGTGGTCTGGTAAAAAGGGCTCGAATTCTCGTACCAGTGAACCACGATCCTGGTGAGCACGTCGGCAGCGATGGCGGCTTGCTGCAGGTCCACGCTCAGCGCCGCGTCGCTGCAGAACTGCCGCAGTGCGCTCGGCGACCCGCCCACCGGGCTGCCCGCCGACGCGCACACGGCCGGGCAACGGACCAGAATCTGATTGCCAAATTTAAAGGGTGAATTACACGATAGGCAAATAAGAAATCGAAATAGGATCGCGATTCCTCAACTACGCCTCAAGAAGGTCCGATAGTAGTTTGTGGGAACGGGCGTCATGAACTATTTATAATTCCACACGAGACGAGAATATGACTCATATTTAAAGAATAAGAGCGAATTACAAGACAGGCTCATAGGAAATCGAAATAGACTCGCGATTCCTCAACAACGCCTCAAGAATGTCCGAAAGTATTTTGTGGGAATGGCCGTGATAGTAGCAGTTAATAGCTGCCAGGTATTTTGAATGATTTATGGACTAATTTAGTAGCTATCCTTTTCTGAGTGGATTTTGCTGTAGAGGTATTTTCAGTAACAGCCTGGAGTTGACGGTATTACATTACTGCTTTGTAGAGCACGTAAATCTTCCTATCCTATGCTTGATCTCTCTGCAGTCTATGAGACTAAGAGAGTGAAGGAATAAAGAGTGTACCTTAATCAGTGCATACAGTTGTGTACTAAAAATTGCCATTGGGAAATTCAGTTAGGCGAACATTATGCCATAATGTCCGTCATCAACTTATAGACGTCCACTGCTGGACATAGGTCTCTTGTAGGGACGTCTACACGTCGCGGTCTTGTGCCGCTTGTATCCAGCTCCATGCGACTGTTTTGATGTCTTTATCCGAGCTGGTAGGTGGAGGAAGGTCTTCCAATACTACGCTTTCCAGTGCGAGGTCACCACTCAAGAACCTTGAGACCCCAACGTCCATCGGTTTTTCGAGCAATAACAGTATATTGCACTGACCTGCATCACCTGCAAGCACAGCATGGTGTGCTCCGGGTCCTGTGTGGCGGTGGCCGCGTGCACTAAGTCCTGGATGCACTCCGCAGGCCACAGCGCTGCATGTTCTGCTAACTTCCTCAGACCCAGTAGCGCCGAGCGGCGCACCACGGCGCGAGCGTCTTTCATCGCTAAACTAAGGAGGAGCTCCACCTGAAATAAAATAAAATTATGCATTAAACTAGCTATAGAGAAATTAATCTTCGGTCCAGCATTTTCAGAGAAATAGGTGTACCAATCAAAAATATTAGTGAGTTAGTGACTTGGTATACAAGAATATTAACTAGGTGTGTTATATACTTAAACCTTCCTGAAAGTATGTAGATTACGTTAGTGAAAAAATCATCAAAATCATTTATGGATTTTTTAAATAATTGTGAACATACATACATATGGGTCAAATTCAAAACCTCCTCTTTGAAATATCAATCCGAAACTACAATAATTTAGCTGGACTAAGCTTTGTTTCAAATTCAGTAATTTTGCAAATCACCTTCATTTACCAAACTTCCACAATTTTATAGAAATAAATAATATTAAATGAATGTCTCTTCATAATAATTATAGTTACCTGATCAGGGACATGTACCACAGTGTCGGCTGCAATGGCCGTGAGGGCGATGATGGCAGCCCGCACGGAACTCGATGAAGGAAACCTCTCCAATAGAGATCTTAGTAGTTTCAATACTCCTTGGGCTCGAACAGCTAGGAAATTTTGAAAACTTATTAACTAAAGTCACATCCTTTCTGTGGCAGGAATACTTTGGTTTACTAGCTATATAGAATTTGCAGGTTTAATTTCAGTATGGCAGACTTCTCAGCAGACTTATTTATTCAACGGTATCCTGAGAACCCAATACTTCCCAAGCCTTTGGAAGGTATCTCAAATACTTATGATACACAAACTGGGAAAACCCCCGCAAGACATCAAGTCATATAGACCAATAAGTTTATTGCCTACTTTGTCCAAGTTGTTCGAGAAAGCCCTGCTGATAAGAATAACACCAATATTAAGTAGCAATAATGTTATACCCTCACATCAATTTGGTTTTAGACAACAACATTCGACGGTTGAACAAGTCCATAGAGTTTGCGACAAAATCCGTAAATCTTTAGAAAAAAAAAGAATATTGCGCTTCTGTGTTTTTGGACATACAGCAAGCGTTTGACAAAGTATGGCACAAGGGCCTTTTGTTCAAGCTAAAATCAATCTTACCACATAGTTATATACCACTTCTTGCCTCTTATCTCTCTGATAGAATATTCCAGATAAAAGAAGGTGATGCAACATCATTGTTCTACAACATCAATGCAGGGGTTCCTCAGGGATCGGTTATTGGGCCCACACTTTACACTATATACACTGCAGACTTGCCAACCATTCCAAATGTTACTACAGCAACATTTGCAGATGACACAGCTATCCTAGCAAGCCACAAAAACGCTGCATCTGCCTCGGCTTTATTACAACAAGGGCTTGATCAGATAACTGTCTGGTTACGAAACTGGAGGATCAAGACAAGTACTAACAAATCAGTGCAAGTTACCTTCGCCCTAAGACCAGGAAACTGTCCGCCAGTCAAACTGGGTAATACCATATTGCCGCACACTGACAATGTTAAATACCTAGGGCTTCATCTTGACCGAAGGATGACTTGGAAAAAACACATTAAAACTAAAAGAGACGAGCTTAACATGCGATACAAATCATTCCATTGGTTGTTGGGTAGAAACTCGAAATTGTCTATTGATAACAAGCTGCTTATATATACATCCATTTTGAAGCCAACTTGGGCCTATGGCGCACAACTGTGGGGTAGCGCATGTGATACTAGCCTCAATATCCTACAAAGGTTGCAAAACATAATCCTGCGCTCAATCGCAAACACACCGTGGTTTATTACAAATGAGGAACTCCATCAAAACCTGCAAGTACCTACAATAAAAGAGGAAGTTCGGAAGCTAGCGCTACATTACAAGAGACGGCTCCTTGTTCATCCAAATATCCTAGCAAACAGACTCTTGGTGGAAGATTGTCCAAGGCGTCTGAAAAGAAAACGGATACTTGACCTTGCTACATAGGAAATATCAGACGAGTGCCGATGCCTAATGAGGACTGGCCTCTACAAAACAATATGGCCTTCAACAAATTTGCTCATAGTCCTGGGACTGATCGCAGATGAGACATATATAAAAAAAAAAAAAAAAAATCAGTATGGGTTGGTTGTTTCTAAAAATTTTGATGGACACGTAACCGTTAAATATGGGACCTAATGAACAGCAAAGGTGGTGTTGACTCATCATCTGTGAGTGACACACATGGTGAGTCAATGCTGTACAGCAAAACGTGTCATCTTGTTAACAACTGATTTTTGAAGGCATATGAACAAGAGACCATGTTTTACCAGGGTTCGAAAATATCCGATATTTATAATAAATATCAAAATATCGGATATTTATGATATATATCGGATATACAACGTTAGTTTTACTTTGCGCAAAAACCGAAACACGTGTCAAATATTTTTACATTAAAAATATTTATACAAAATTTCAAAAAAATATAATGAAAAGTAACGAAGTTATAAGCTTGTTATGTTGCGTCGTTGTCCTCGAAAAAAATGGTCACCGCAAGCCGTCGCCGCAGCGCCTAGCGATCGACGCGAGTTGAATGACCGCCGCTGTGTGTCGACCGTCAGCTGATGCGCGGTAAATCATTGTGTCTAAGCTTGTAAGATTTCAAAATATTTTTGGACAAAAATATAACACTATATAAAAATGGTTGGATTCGATTTTGTTACTGATTCTGAACAAACTACTTTCAGGTTTTGCGTAAAGTAAAACTAACGTTGTATATCAAGTTTGATATATATCCATTTTGTATGAAAGCCATATTATTATTTTATTGTATTATTTATGAATACTATCTGCTATGATTCTTAAACATACTAAAATTATCTAGCGATTACTTTCTTTGTAAAAAATAATAGAATAATCAAGAAATACGTATTGAAATATAATATTTAAAAAAACATTTGATATATATCGGATATTATGTTCATTATTCACGTTTTGAATAACGTGAAACATATTTATTATTCACGTTTTGAATTAGAGATAAGTTTAATGAATAAATTTTCATTTTCATATATCCATTATTGATATATATCAACGAATCCTGTTGGATATATATCCGATATATATCGGATATATATCTTGATATATATCCTTCGAACCCTGTGTTTTACAGTCGCAGTTTTGTATGCAGCTATGGTCTCACCATGTCGTTAACAAGGTTTTGCTATACTGTGCAAAAAATGTGTGTGAAAAAGAGGCCAAGGAAAGCTTCAGCTAATAATCTACCTCCACCGTGCACAGTCCTCAGTGCCCTGACAAGCTTAGCTCTGCGCTCAGCTCCGGTGCTCTCACACTCCACCATATCTGATAGTTTATTGCACATTGCCACTGCAAAGGCGCTGAAACAAAAAACAAACACAAACACTTTAAGACTTACAGAGGCAAAATTTAGTACACAAACCCAGCATTATAGGTACAAGATGTATGGGCAAATTTGCAAATGAAAGTGTTGGGAAATTGATTGTTGACTCCTTGTGACATCAAGACGCTCATACCTCAAGCCTATGGTATACCACTATGGTTTGTAAACCTATTTCTTAGTTAAAATTTTGTGTAATATGTATTTCACATTCAGGTATTTCAAAATTCAGTTCATGGGCTGAACATTTGGTCAATGTACCAAATATTCGGCACATATCCTAAACAAATATTAATTGGCAAACTCAACATTCATTTGGCTTAAAAATTATGAGCTATTTATATTATTTTTATGGTACTATTACTGGACTACTATAGGTCACAGGTCTCTCACAATAGTCCACCACACTGGATAAGTGCAGATTGGTAGACTTCACATGCCTTTGAGAATATTATGGAGAACTCTCAGGCATGCAGGTTTCCTCACTATGTTTTTCATTCTACTTTTATACTTTTCCTTTCTTTACAGTCTATACTTACTTAGAATGAGCAGCAAATCTAGTAGTGGCGTATATCGCAGCGTCCACCTCAACATTGTCGTGGCTCTCCAGCCCTCTCCTGATGGCATGATGCACATTTTGTCGCTCAGGTATTATCCCAGCGACTGCACCGAGCGTCCGCAAGGCTAGCGCCCTAGCCACAGGATCGTTCGAATGTAGAACACTGAACACCCTTCTCAGAAACTCGTCGACGTTCAGAATCTTGTCTAAATGCTTCTCGCTCTGCTGGCAAACGCGTAATACCCACAGCCGCAGGAAATTGTTGCCCATACGAAACACATCGGCCAGTTTTAAAAACGACGAGTTTATCAGTATAGGAAACGGGTATTTTTCGAATAGACGTGGAAAACGCACTATAGCTTCGCACTGTTCGCCGACTTTGCCCGATCTAAGGCCTGAAACAATCGATTTGTTGTAAAATATCGACTAAAACCCGGCATCAATAAATGAGGTTATATTAAATACCTTTGTCCAATTCAGTCAAAGCAGAGTTCGCATCTTGTTCTGGTTCCCCAGAAGTATCGTTAAATGTGTTCATTTTGACTCCAATCATTACAAAAAGAAAAGATGAAATATAAAAGTTTAATTTGGTTGCAACTTGCAATTTGTTTGACTGTTTGACAACAATTCTTCAGTCCACAGATTAATGATTAGTCATGAACTTATTATTATTATCTCTATGTGATTAGTATCTACGACTTCAGTCGTCACTCGTCACTTGTGACTTGACGGCACAGCACAGACGCAAAATGCAAATTCACAAATTGACGGCTTGACCAGTGTTGCCAGCCCTCGAAAATATTTCCCCCTAAACTTAAGTCAAAAATCCCTAGAATCCCCCTAATAAAATAAAATTATTCAAAAAATTATAAATTATTAAGTGAATCAATAAATAAGGCCAAGATTGTTGCCTTAATTTTGAAATAAATGGTTTAAAAGTTTGATATTACAGTGAAAATGTAGGTCTTATAAAAAAATTTTAAACAAAACTTTTAAGAAATTTAATTTTCTATAATAATGTCTCATAATTTTTACCGTAATTCCAAAAATATAAGAAGCCAAAAGTCCCTAAAATATACAGGGTGTTAGGGGACCGCTCTCGGTAACCAAGACAGGTGATAGGTACTGATGATTACTGATAAGATATCACTAAAAAAAACGTGAAAAAAAATAATATTTTTTTTACAAAAAAAAATTGTACTTTTTATGCAATACCCGTTTTGTTGGTTAAACAACTGTAATTGCAAAAAACTTATTTGCTGTATTTTGTAAAAGTTTGTTACGTAATTCTTGCGTGATTAAAACAAAATCAGCTGACGCTGGAGGTCAACGAACTTTGTGTGACCTAATTACGTATCGTTAGATACCTACGAAACCACGCTCGCGCCGACGCCGATACCTACCCTATAATATTGTGTTTAGGTAGTATAACAATAGCGCTAAGTTTTCGGTAGCGGTCTCCTTATACCCTGTATAACGCCCTTAAAAAAAACCCCACTGCATTTGTTTACCCCCTAAATTTAGGGGGAAAACCGTTAAGTTGGTAACACTAGGCTTGACAATTTGTTGACGTTACAGTGTTGATATTGACATGACAAGTACCTACCTATTTTTTTTGTTTCACAGTGGCATTCGCTTTAACAATAACCAATGTCAATAACATAGAAAAGTGATTAAATTATTGATGTAAAACAACGCAAAATTATTAAAGTTATCCTATCCTTAATTTAAAATTACAGTCAATCTTTTAATCCTATTACAAAATCAGTAATCAAAGCGCCCTCTAGTGTAAATATAAAAAAACTTAGAAGTTAAGTTTTATATGATCGACACTAGATGGAGTTACTAGTTTTTTTAAACGCTTTTCTCTCTTTTCCTTGATTTGAAAATGAAGGTATAATATTCTGGTATTTTATGGGAAAATCATGCCCAAAGTATATAAATTCAGATGTTTTGGCATTACTCAACTAACTAGATTCGCTTGTAATTTTTTTAGGTACTTAGTTAGGTACCTACCTATAGGTAGGTATGTAGATGTACAACGAAATACTATATACCTACCTAATATTATTATGTAATTTGGTAAATGGTAGGTAGGTACTTAACTAGGTAACTAGGTAGGTACTTTACTAGACCAAGCCTAGTACTTAATTCATATTCTCATCTACCCATCTATCAGTTCACCTAACAAACAGTTCTCTAACACTGTTTCACTAACAGCAAACGGCAAACCGATAATGTTACAGTTCAGCTAAGCTCTAAAATTAGCGCTAAACTCAGTCTAGTCTCACTTCACAGGGGCCCGTAATTGCTGCCACCTGTCACGTTTGTTATACGAGCTATGGTGTAGGTGCTTATTGTTTATCTACGCTACCTATTACATATTTTGACAAAGTTACACTAGAACTAGGCAATATTCTTGTTATAAAATTAAGGTATTGAAATAAGTAGAATCTGTTGTTCATAAAGGTTGTTCATACTTCATAATAAATGGCTACCTATTTCAAACAGATATTTAACGGACTTACACTGAAAAAAATAATCAACCAAACTAGTTTTGTTGCTTGAATTTTAAACAAACTTTAGTCGTTAATAAATAAACTTTGACTAGTTATTACATAACTAGTTTACTTGTGTGTTCTCAAAGGCATTTGGGTTAATTTATTAGGTAATAAGTTATTAAATGTTTGGTTACTAGTAACTGAAACAACGTAAACAAATTAGTTTTTCTATAGCAACAAAACCGATGTCTAATACATAACATAACTAATTGTTTATTATTTACTTAAACCTTTGATCATATTTTACAAAACGTGCACATTTAATGAATTACCAAACTTTTGTAGACATTAGAAAGCTTAATAAGTTTGATAATAACATATTACTTTATTTATTATCTACAAAGGTTTTACAGATGATACCCTATTTATTGGACTGATAACAACTTTACTAAATGCTGTATTAATATAGTCAAACTTTAATTACAAATAATCTAACAATTTCAAAAATATCAATCAAACTTTGATTGGCGAGGCGAGAAAAGATTCCTGTTCGTCAACGGTCACTGGCGCAATAAACCTTTCAATTTTATTCAGTGATCAGTGTGTGTGTTTATTTAGAGTCAGCAAAAGGAGTGCCTCCTGGATAAAAAGATATTATGACTGAAAAACTGTTGCGACTCATGGGAAATGGTTGAACAATACTGGACCATTACCACAAAATATCGCTTGAACCCGTAACAGTCGAAAGATTTAACTTTTCTGCCATATTACGATGAGTTCAAAGCACTGAACCAGCAAGGAAGCATCTTCTTGGTAAGCATTCTAATATTGTTCTAATGGTTGACTCTCCCGGAAAATATTCTATTCTCAGAAACGTGTCATTTTTTAATTTAAAGTATTTAGCAAAATTTACAATGGCACATGAAATCTTACTCAATTTTAAGACAAGAATTATTATCAAAACATAATTATATCTCAAATTAAGAAAGATTCATATGCCATTGTTATTTTTGCTAGATTCTTAAAATAAAAACATTTCCAAGTATCTGAGAACCGAAGAAACAGTAATCAACCTAATATTTTCTCTCTATATCATTCTAATATTCTACTAACCCTCCAACACTTATTGCAACAGTTTTCGAAGCCATCCAGGATCAAAGTGATGGTTCAACAAGCTTCTATAGTATTGTTTATAAATATTATTCTGTTGATTTGTCTTACAGCTATTAAAAGACTACAAAAGTATCTACCCGGATTGCGACCAAAAACTAATTGAAAACTGTCTTACAATAAGACCAAAAATGATCGATCTAGTCAAAAAACTTAATGATACAATGTTGAAAGATATTATGAAAGACACCGATCATGGTAAGTATTATCAAATACTTCTTCAATAACATTCTTATCATTATTATGTGCTGAAGATCCTGTATAACACTAATTGTTTTTGCTTACAGCTAGCGATGAGGTAATGGACGTAGCTGCTTTTATGGCCATTTCCCTTCTGATGACCACTGCAAATGTTAGTAAGACAAAATCAAACAAATCTAAGGGTCTGTGGCGGCCATCGAAACAAGAGGTGCAAGAAGGGCGGCTTTTTTACCCATGTAAAAACTGCCGCTGAAATAGAAGAAACCATACCAACGTTCTGTGAGAAAAATATTGTAATTAGTAATGTGTTACACAGTTAACAAACGTAGCTGTGACTTATTAAAAGTTTTAGTTTCTGAACTAAATGAGCTTTATACATATAACATTAACTGGCGAAAATCTTAACACATTGAGTAATAAATTAAATTCAAAGAACTGATTTATTACTAAGGTATATTTTGACATAATATTATTAATTTTTGTAGAATTTATAAAAAAATAAAAAAATATGTTTTTATGACTGTAACTCAAAGAACTGCTTAATAATTAAGGTAAAATGCTATTTCGAAGTTACCTATGTTATAAATAATACTGAAGCGGGTCAAATCATCCTCCAGGACAAAAAAACAGCTGTTTCGTAAAAGAGGCCACTGCTCATTGGAAAATGTATGAAACAGCCCTTTTTTATTCTGGAAAATTGTCTCATAGTAAAAGCTATGTTTATGAGTAGATAGTTTCATCTTTGTAAGTTTTATAGGTTTGTATTTTTAATATGGTATTTTGAGATATATACATTAAGTATACTTGTACCTATGTATATGAGAGGAAAAATAAATAAGTACAAAAGTAATGTATAATTTTATTTTAAATCAGTAACACTTTGTAAACGGATTACTATTTTTTATTGTTACTGATATGTAAATAGTGTGATTGTTATTAAGATATCTTGGTGTGTTAGTAGTCTAAATTAGATAAGTAATGGAGGGGAACTGTTCAGTACTAAATAAGAAACCTAGTTGAGTAATGGTATTATGGTTCATGAAATCTAGCTTGTAATAGTATCTATACTTATTTTTTCGTAACAGATGTAGTTTGTTGCTAAAATGTAAATGTAATGATGTGTTTGTTGGTTTTTGAACAAACAGACACAATATTGGTATATATTTACATTTTAGCTTGCAAATTATATCTAATGCAAAAAATAAGTATGTAAATACTATAAACTAGATTTCATGAACCATAATAGGTACCATTACTCAACTAGGTTTCTTATTTATTACTGAACAGTTCCCTACCATTACTTAACTAATTTAGTTAAATATTACTAAACAGTTTGGTAACTACTAACACACCAAGATATCTTAATAACAATCACACTGTTCACATATCAGTAACAATAAAAAATAGTAATCCGTTGACAAAGTGTTTTGTAACCAATAAGACACACCATTAGCCTATCAGTAGTTAAACAGTTTGTTAAATAGATACAAAATATTTAGTCTATTAACAACATATCGACTTGTTAATAACAAACGCACAATAAAGGTACCAGTAGGGCGCAGGTTGCTTAAAAGATACAAAATCGAAAAGTACTTAACTAGAAGATGGAGTGTTACCTATACGTTCATAAACTGGTTGCTTAAAAACAGTAAAACGGTTCAATTAACTTCAACAAAATAACTTTAGCAACTAGTACCTCAACTCAAATAGCAAAAGTCTGTTTTGTAGCTAATAAAACATAGTTTGCAAGTCACTTTTTTTGTGTAAACAGTAACCAAAGTTTTTGTAACTGTATACAAAACATTTCTTTCAGTGTACGAGTAACGAGACTGACTGATCATTTAGATTTCAGATCCAATTATTGATTGTTTTAACCATTGTTTTAACATCAAACTGTTGGTACCTAGGTAATTTAGGTATCGAAAGATACACCTGCGTAGATACCTACTTACTCTTCTTAGTTTTAATGCATAGGTTGATGCCTTTTAGTAGAGATCCTATTATAAATTATTATCTATAATAATGAACATGCCTCCAGTCATTAAGGTCAATTTCCTCAGTCAAAACGTGAGAAAAAATCCATCAACAATAGACCCCCAAAAAACCACAACAAAGATATTGTGCAAGATAAAAAAGGCTCTAATGAATTTCCATAGTCATTACCGAAAATCGTTGCTTAATCTGTGCAAGATCTCACTCTGTGGCCCTTCCGGATTTGAACAAAGAATGTTGTGACATTTTTTTATTCTTTTAAAATCCGCCATTGTATTTTATGCACGCAAAGTAATCGACGCGACGCCGGATATGCCTAGGTTGGATTAAGGGACTAACCCAGTTCCCTGCAAAGCAACTTTCGTAGAACATATTTTCTTTGCGACATCTTTAGTCACCACCGTATAAAAACTAAATGCAACACTATTTAAGTAGGGTTACGTCTTTTAATCGCGTAGCTTTGAGTTTTTGGGGTGATTTGTGAGTTTGCTAGCTCCTGGTTGTCGCTGACAATGGATCATTCAGTTGAATGGCTGAGAGGATTATGCGTCGTCCTGACGTCGTTTCTACTTTCTTTGGCAAAGGATTAAGGGTCTAATGAGGATAAGATACCCATACATTTATGAGTCAGTAGCTATTTTTATTTTTTTGGGTCAATTTCTACGAGCTCAAGGGACAGCTAACTACTTACCTCTTTAAAGTTATTTCGACGACTAAAATATCAACTCAATCTCAGAGATAATAATACTAAAGTTAGGTTGATACTAAAGCTAGGTCGTGCATGGTGGACTGAAAACCGAAAGATGGTTTTAAAGCCCACCCAATGCACTTTGTCGTAGGTAGATAGGTACCTACTCCTAGCACAAGCTTTACGCTTATTTGGAAGGGAAAAGGGAATATTAGTCATGTTCAGAATGGCTGATAAGTAATATTATTTAATATTTTTTAAAAACTAACCTATAACGAAGTAGTAGGTATTTATGTATCACAAACTCTCCGGTAAAACGACAAATAAGTACAATCAAAAATGTGACTGGCACAGGCAGATAATTAGGTGATAATCTATCGTATGCGTAAGAAAGTGGGTTAACTTAAATGTAAGTTAAAATTTTAAATCAAAGTTACCTAACTAAGCCATTCTGTTTTTAATAAACCGATAGTGGTGAATATACAAAAAACAATATTATTATTAACTACTTGTCAATAAACGGTGTCCCTATAATTTTATTTGCTGATATTATACGCGATATAATAGGAGAGATCATGGACTGGCCCGATTGTGATGCGCCTCAGAGTGTCCTACAAATATTTGTTCACAGCTCGTAACGACGAATTCTAAATAATCCTCACATAAGGAGACATCGCGTCAAAAAGTATTGTGCCAGGAGCGAACCGCAAATATAGAGTTCCGTAGGTTTTTAATTTTTTTCTGGGTAAGTATAGGTAGGTACCTATACCTAATGTTATTTCATGTATTTAAAAACGTTCATAAGCCAATTAAAATAAATAGACTTTTATTTATTTTAAGGTTTACAATAAGTAGTCCTCTACTCCTACTACTTTATATTTTGAAAGTTTTTTTTTAACATTACTTATTGCGTAAAATATTAGTAGGTTTTATATTAGTAGGTATATTTCAATATTAGTAGATATTATATTAGTAGGTATTACCTACCTAGTTACTATTTACCCGCCTCCTAATATCTATTTAAACAAAATATTATACAAGATTATGTTCAAAAATTACAAAATTTTCTACACACTAGGTACCTACCTACCTACAATTAAATAATGGTCGTCCTTTGGGGTGGGATCGTAGACTAATTAATACTTTGTGTAGGTAGTAGGTACCTACTCTAATAGAAGAATTTTCTTTCGATTTTCTTCATCCTAGCATGTTAGATACCCGTAGGTACCTACGTACCTACTCAACTAGATTTATGACAGAGAATATATTTTTTAAATACATAACTTGTCTCTCATTTTTTGTTAAAAGATATCCCAGGATAACTTTAATTATTTATTCTTTATGCAAAAAAAAAGCTTTTGACACATTAATAGTATAGAGAACTGTCCTTATTTCATGAGAACGGTTTTCCTCCAAACAACTTTTAACCCTAAAACATCATTATTTTTGCAACATAATGCCAGCGACAATGACACGCTCACAATGGCATTCCGCCTGATCCCCACACTATTTATACATGAATAATACTGGCGCAGATAATAATATCCACAGATAATATTATATTATACCCAGATTTAGAGATTTAATGAATAGTGGCAGTTTTTTTAAGCTTCTGTTGGTGTTAAAATTAACGCCCGGCTTCCATTGGTGTGTGACTTATGTTGCCGTTTATTTTGGGACTTATTTGGGCCAGAATAAAAATGTTTTATTTATGATTTTATTGCTTGCTTTTTAAAAGGAATGCTTAAATAAATAAGTATCTACTAATAATTTACGGTAGTTATGTATAAGTATACCTACTTAGGCATACCTTAATCTACTTACCCTGTAGGTATATTAACAATCTATATTTCAGCATATAAACACATAATATCTACTAGACTATTACTAGGTAGTAGGTAGGTATTGATTTCAGCAGATTCAGTCATGGTCTGGTGTTACCTACTTGCTAAATATGTGAAGATACATAGGAATCGATCCAAAGGTCTTGGTCGCTCAATTCTATAGCGACTGTCTGTGACAGTCGATTGTGTTCGGGATTGCACTTAATATTAAATATCATGTTATTTACCCACAATTTTGCAAATAAATAATTATTTATTTATTTATTTATTTATTTATTATATATCTCTGACCACACTCTACCTATAGAAAAGATAAAGCTTGTTCGGGTGTGGGTGCTACACCCTCGCCTTCGGCTCGGGCCTAGGGTAAAACCCGGATAGACGCCCCACTTTTTGAAATGGCCTCCTAACTTTTAAAATATTAATTTATCACAAATAATATTTATGAATATAGCTAGTTTAATCTTTTGGGTTCCATTATGACTTGTTTTTGTTGTCCTAACGATTACAGATTTTGCAGAATTTAACTTTTTGCAGACCCTTTTTTTTGAGGATAGATGCCTACCTGTGTGGATAGATGCCCCACTATGAAAATAGTAAAAAGGATAGATGCCCTATGAAAAAAATAAGCAAAATACATAGTTTCATAAGGTTTTTAGGGTTCCGTACCCGAAGGGTAAAAACGGAGCCCTATTAATGTCACTCGGCTGTCTGTCTGTCTGTCTGTCTGTCTGTCTGTCTGTCTGTCTGTCCGTCTGTCCGCCGGTCACAGGTCTCTAGCTCGCAGACGAAATGAGTTACAAACCTGAAATTTTGGTATTTAGTGTAAAACGTTAACCCAAAATCAAATATTGAATTAGAAATTGAATTAAATTATTTTTCAGGGGGGCTCCCATACATGAAAAAGGAGCCGGAAAAAAAAATTTTCTTTACCCTAGCTTGTGGGGTATCATTGTTTAGAGCTCATTAAGTAGAGTACAAATATATATATTATTAATTTTTATCTCAAAAAATAAGGGAATGGGAGGCCATCAAAGTTGTCAGTTTTAGACCATTTTTGTGACGGGGGCTATCTCAAAAACTAAACTAGTTGGGAATATGATATTTCAGTATATTATGTACTATATGCTCTATTTAAACAACAAATACTGAAAACAACGATTTATTAAATAGTTTATAAGCTGTGACCAAAATAAACGAAAATTTTTTTGGGTTTTTCTTTCACGGTTTGTTGCGATATCTAGCTCGGAAATTAAATATTTCTTAGACCCAAAATATTATATTGTTCATAATTATGTACGGAACCCTGAAAGAGCGAGGCCCGACTCGCACTTGGCTGATTTTTATTATCTAAATATTATATAAAAGGAAAAGGTGACTGACTGACTGACTGACTGACTGATCTATTAACGCACAGCTCAAACCACTGCACAGATCGGGCTGAAAGAGATAGATGCTCCGAAGTATATTAAAACTATCAGTGATTTATTGAAAAAATAAATAAAAATATAAAAAAACATTAAAAATATTAAAAAAATATACTTAATATATCTATAGGTATATTAGGGGATATATGCCTCTAAGGGCACCTATACCTCGAAAAATCGAGGCAACTATCCTTTTTGATATGGATAGATGCCCTTTTATTTATTAAATAAACTAAAAACTAAAGAGCGATTATTTACACTTAGGTGTACACTTATTGAACCAGTGTATTGACATAATAAAAAATATAACAGAATCTACTACTACTTCAAAAGTTATACAACGGCAAATACTCGCCTCTAAAACTTTGAAGGATTTGCCGCGTTCGCTGCGGAGATAATCACACGCACAAGCGAAACAAATTGTTTTAATACAAATGTATGTAGGGGCCTGAGGTTTGGGGGGCCTGCGCTTCTTATTAAAATTATCAATTTTTAGTCACGAGTTTGGGAAGTCAGGTTTTTTGACACTGAGGCATCTATCCAACTGCGGCATCTATCCGGGTTTTACCCTACATAATTCAACTCGTTTGTAGCAAACTAGGTACCTACTTAGCGCCCTTGTATCAACATGTAGCTGTACCTACTTATTAATTAAATCCTACTAATATTATAAATGTGAAAGTGTGGATGTTTGGATGTTTAGATGTTTGTATGTTTGTATGTTTGGATGTTTGGATGTTTGTTACTCAATCACGCCGCAACTACTGAACCGATTTGGCTGAAATTTTGAATGGAGATAGCTTATGCCCTGACTTAAAACATAGGCTACTTTTTATCCCGGAAAAGTATTCCTGTGGGACTAAAATAGATATAATCTTCCAAAAACGCCATAGAGGGCGCTGATTGTTCTTAGGTAAATCACGTTCACATAACACATTATTGCAATAGTTTGCTGTGTTGCATGCATTGGCAACACATAGGCTACTTTTTATCCTGGAAAAAATGCACAGTTCCCATGGGATTTTGAAAAACCCGAAGTCTATATCTACAACTATAGGTAGATTATTATAGCGAACTTCCTTGATAGAAAGTATAAAGGTTGGAAAAGGGATCGGGCACGGGAACCGGGAATCAACGATTCCCTCGGGATTTGTTCAAAACCGAAATTTACGCGAGCGAAGCTGCGGGCAGAAGCTATCACACATAATCACAATACCAATCCTACTAATCCTACTATCCTACTAATCCTCCTACTATCCTACTAATCCTACTAATATTATAAATGTGAAAGTGTGGATGTTTGGATGTTTAGATGTTTGTATGTTTGTATGTTTGGATGTTTGGATGTTTGTTACTCAATCACGCCGCAATTACTAAACCGATTTGGCTGAAATTTTGAAAGGAGATAGATTATACCCTGACTTAAAACATAGGCTACTTTTTATCCCGGAAAAATCTACAGTTCCCACGGGATTTTGAAAAAAACCGAAATCTCTAGCTACAACTATAGGTAGATTACTATAGCAAACTTCCTTGAAAGTAGGTGTAAAGGTTAGAAAAGGGAGCGGGAATGGGAACCGGAAATCCACGACTCCCTCGGGATTTGTGAAAAACCAAAATTCTCGCGGGCGAAGCCGCGGGTATTCTCTAGTATTAGATATTTTTAACAATTTAGACTGTTTTAAATTCCGAATAGCGCAGTCCATATTAGGTACACTCACCTACTTATATGACAAAAGATTAGTTCTCGATGTTTTGATTACATTCACCACCTTTTAATACAAACCACTAAGGTGTGATCTGTGACGATAACACCTGCCCAGTTTTATTTACTCACAAAAAAACCGTTTTAAACTCTACTACTCTCGAAATAGGGATGACAGGTAATTTTTTGAGGGTATGAATAACTTTGTTATGTGTTTAGGGACGAAGAGATGAAGATAATGCGTATCTCAAAGGTGACAGAGCGTGCATTAACGCCTCAGCACGCTTACAAGATGCTCTATCTGTATCTACGGTTGATCTTGTGATCTCTATGGGTTCATTTGATCAGAAGTGCTTAGATAAATACTTATCATTCACAATTCTTGTTATTTGTAGCATATCTTCAACGATGTTCAGAAAAAGCGTTTTGTTTAGATACTTACCTATAGCCAAAGAGAAAAAGCACAGATTTTTTTTATTCATCTAAGTACAAGTTTGCCCTTGCCTGCGATTTCACCTGATAGTAATTGACGATGCAGTAGCTATTAGCTGAAAGCGGGCTTACTTGGAAGAAGAACTTGGAAGAATAACTCGTGAACGGGTGCCACCGTCGGAAATGGGGCTACTTTTGTCTGCCCTTCTTCACATGTGTAGAATTGTAAGCACCATTCCGAACCAGTGGTAGATTCATTTGTCGATTCCTATAAGCACTTGTAAAAGTTTATCTCAATAAAAATATGTCTATTCTATTCGGCTTTGCTTCAGCTGCCCACAAGACAGTTAAGCCACTTAGGGTAAAACCCGGATAGACGCCCCACTTTTTGAAATGGCCTCCTAACTTTTAAAATATTAATTTATCACAAATAATATTTATGAATATAGCTAGTTTAATCTTTTGGGTTCCATTATGACTTGTTTTTGTTGTCCTAACGATTACAGATTTTGCAGAATTTAACTTTTTGCAGACCCTTTTTTTTGAGGATAGATGCCTACCTGTGTGGATAGATGCCCCACTACGAAAATACTAAAAAGGATAGATGCCCTATGAAAAAAATAAGCAAAATACATAGTTTTATAAGGTTTTATTATCTAAATATATAAAAGGAAAAGGTGACTGACTGACTGACTGACTGACTGATCTATTAACGCACAGCTCAAACCACTGGACAGATCGGGCTGAAAGAGATAGATGCCCCGAAGAATATCTATACATATAATAAAATCGTAGAATTGCCGTATCTGTACATTGAAGATTTTTGCAAAATAATAACTGGGGGATGTTAGGGATAAGTAATAGAACGTAAAAAAGCTATTTTTGAAATTTTTGTCTGTTTGTCTGTTTGTCTGTATGTTTGTGCGCGCATCACGTAAAAACTACTGAATGGATTGAAATGAAACTCGGCATGATTTAAGTTAATACTATGGAGTAACATATAGGATACTTTTTATCCCGAAATTCAGCACGGTTCCCTTGGGAGAGGGGATGAAAGGCAAAATGTGTATTTAGCTGTAATTCGTTAACGGGTGGTCCGATTTCATTCATTCTTTTTTTGTTAGAAAGTAGATACTTTAAAGACTACTGGCTAATCTCCGAAAGGCTGGACCGATTTTGATGGGACTTTCACTGGCGGATGTTAACATTTTGATGTACCTAAACATCCGCCAGTGAACTTTTAACAGTTTTTAGCAAGATTTAAGCTCAAAGGAGCATAGGAAAAACAAAATGATTCCCACGGGATTATTAAAATCAATATCCACGCGAACGAAGTCGCGGGTATCCGCTCGTTAAAACTATAAGGAATTTATTGAAAAAAGAAATAAAAATATAAAAGAACATTAAAAATATTAAAAAAAATACTTGATATATCTATAGGTATATTAGGGGATAGATGCCTCTAAGGGCACCTATACCTCGAAAAATCGAGGCAACTATCCTTTTTGATATGGATAGATGCCCTTTTATTTATTAAATAAACTAAAATATAAAGAGCGATTATTTACACTTAGGTGTACACTTATTGAACCAGTGTATTGACATAATAAAAAATATAACAGAATCTACTACTACTTCAAAAGTTATACAACGGCAAATACTCGCCTCTAAAACTTTGAAGGATTTGCCGCGTTCGCTGCGGAGATAATCACACGCACAAGCGAAACAAATTGTTTTAATACAAATGTATGTAGGGGCCTGAGGTTTGGGGGGCCTGCGCTTCTTATTTAAACTATCAATTTTTAGTCGCGAGTTTGGGAAGTCAGGTTTTTTGACACTGAGGCATCTATCCAATTGCGGCATCTATCCGGGTTTTACCCTATTGTAGGTAACATTTGTTTTGAAAAGAGCAACTGCTGAGTTTCTTGCCGGCTCTTCTCAGCAGAATCAGCATTCCGAACCGGTGGTAGATTCTTGACATGTCATAAGAGCCACACGTTGGCCTACGTGAAATAAATGATTTTGAATTTGAATTTAGAAGTATGGCAGTTTTTATTAAACCTAAACCTAGGTACCTACTCCTGATCGGTTTGTACGCGACATCGTACCGGAACGCTAAATCGCTTGGTGTCATGGATTTGTCGGTAGGGTGGTAATTAGCTACGGCTGAAGTCTCCAACCAGATCCAGACCTTATGAAATCCCAAATTGCCATTGCCGGGAATCAAACCCGGGACCTCCCACTTAAAAGACCACAGCGCTCACCACTGCACCAGGGAGGTCGTCAGAATAGATACCTATCTACTTATACAGTGGTTTCTCAATCTAATTCAAAATTCAAATTCAAATAAACTTTACTCAAAATAGGTAAGTAGGTAGGTACACTGTACACTTTTTGAACGTCAATTTAAGATCAGGCACCTAATGGTGATAATTAATTAGGTACTTACGGAAACTTAAAACTAAAACTACTAGGGTTCCGAACGCGCCCTGGTCTGAGAAGACTGAAGAGCCCACAGCAAACACGGGTTTATTTTCTTTACTATATCACCATCGTACAATATGGTATCTAGCCATAAAAATGATTTGATCACCATCACCACCACGACAGCCTTTTAACATCCCACTGCTGGGCACAGGCATCCTCTCTCATATAGCTAGGATTATTATTAGGTTCATAGGTTCCTTCCTGTCAATGCTTTGATTATGGAATTCTTTGTGTCAGTGATACCTAGGTTCATAGGTTTCTCAACAGATGGGCCTAATATAATAATGCAGAACATGACTACGACAAAACTCGTGTAACGCTATTGCCAGTGATGACATAGGTAGGCCTACACCTACGGCTCTGAGAATTGATCGCTAACTTTAAGAAAGCTCAGAGTTGCTCAAGTTTAGCAAGTGCACAAGTCGTATTCTCCAAGGTGAGGAAAACGAGAAAAGGCGACATACTTCTTGAGCTAGAGAAGGGGCAAGAGGAAGGAGTTTCACAAATAAAGGAGAAAGTGCGAGGAAACTGCCCAAGTTTAACTTTGAGAGCACTCAAAGAGTCAGCGGAAGTTATAATAAGGGGACTAGACCTTACAGTAGAAAAAGAGGAAGTAGAAGAAGTTCTGAAACAAAAAGTAAAGGACTTTCGAATTAAGAGTTTCTGGGAAAATAGCTATGGAAACACGACAGCGGTGGTAGAGCTACCTAAGAATGAAGCCAAAAAACTGGTTGAGGAAAAGAAAATAAAAATAGGATGGATGAGAGTGCCGGTTGGGCTTATGGTGAAAAAGAAGAAATGTTACAGGTGTCTCGAGTACGGGCATATCTCAACGGGATGTCCAGGCCAGGATCGGAGCAAAAAATGCTATAACTGTGGCGATGAGGGACACAAGGCCAGAGACTGTCAGAAAGAGGCCTCATGTGCTATCTGCAAGGATAAAGGCCAGGACAGTACAAAACATAGAATGGGCTCCAAGAGTTGCCCGTCCTGGAAGGTAAAGGCACCCGGCAGAAGAATCGTAGATTCAAAAAACGCGGTGTAGGAGCAGGAAATGGAGCGGTAGGATCGCATATCAAGGTCTTACAAATAAACCTAGATAGAACGCGAGCCGCCCACGACCTGCTCGAAGTAACGGCAAAACATTATGAAATAGATATAGCTATTGTAGCAGAACCAAACAAGAAGATAGTTCAAGCCCAAGAATGGGTAACTGACCGGAGAGGCGATGCAACTATAGTTGTGTACAATAAACGGACCCAAATAAAGGAAGTTGCTCGGGGAGATGGTTTCATTGCGGTAAAACTGTCAGCGCTCACTTTATATAGTTGCTACTTCTCACCAAATTACAGCTTTGAAGAGTTTGAGCACGATGTAAACGAGCTCTTCGAAAGTATCATGTCACAACGTGGTGACATCCTAGTAGCCGGAGACTTTAACGCGGCGTCAAAAGTCTGGTCAAGTAAGGCAGAAAATGCTAGAGGTCGCCGTATCATGGAAATGCTTGCTAGTGCGGATATGGTAACGGTGAACGTGGGGGTTGCCCCGACATTCCAAAGAGGCGCAAAGAATTCCACGCCAGACATAACATTTGCAAGTTCAGGTCTGGCGCAGAGAATTACGGAATGGCAGGTCCTGGACGAGGATAGCCTTAGTGGTCACCGGTACATAAAATTCCACATATCCCAAGATGCATGGAAACTGCCAATGCAGCAGCCGGCAGGATGGAGACTGGATAAGTTAGACCAGAAGATACTGGAGAGCGCCCTTAAGGAAAAACAAAATGAGATCACTACACCTGAGGAGCTAGTGTTGGAAACCACGAAGGCTTGCGACAGAGCAATGCCAAAAAAGGGGCTGCCTAGGAAGGCGCCTGTTTACTGGTGGAATGCGACGGTAAAGCAAAAGAGGGATGAATGTACTAGACGCCGTAGAATATACACTCGGGAAAGGCGGAAAAAGGGTAAGGAATATTTGATGGAGAATTGCACCGGCGCAGAAAGTGTTCAACGGGTGAAAGAAGAGTATAAGATGGCGAAAAAGGCACTCCAACTTGCCATTACAAAGTCAAAGGCAGATAAGTGGAAAGTGCTTTGCGACGAAGTAGACCAGGATACGTGGGGACTGGGCTACAGAATCGTCACAAAAAAACTGCGACAAAACCCACCTTGTTTGGACATGGACCTCATAAAATCTGTGGTCAGAGTCTTATTCCCGTCTCATGGAAACTTCGGCCGGATTATGGCAAATGCCTCCGAAATGGTGGAAATAACGGACGACGAGATAAGGAAGGCAGCTGAAGGGCTTAAGCCAAAAAAGGCCCCAGGTCCCGATCTTTTGTGTCCGGAGATAGTTAAATTAGCAGTGCAGACTATACCCGAAAAAATCAAACAGGTAATGCAAATGTCCTTTGCCTCAGGAACATTTCCGGCCGCCTGGAAGATAGCGAGTCTGGTCTTACTTAAGAAAGCCCAAAAACCAGCAGATGACCCAACGGGATACAGGCCAGTCTGCCTGCTTGGCTGTTATGGCAAGCTGATGGAGAGACTCCTTCTCAACAGGATTGAACAACTACTGCCAGACCACGGCGGCCTCTCTGATCATCAATATGGCTTTAGACAGGGTCGGTCGACGCTGATGGCTGTAAGAAGAGTTACGGAAACCGCCATGAAAGCAAGGCAAGGTACAAAGAAAACCAGAAAGCTATGTGCCCTGATCTGCCTTGACGTGAGAAATGCTTTCAACTCAGCTTCGTGGAGGGAGATTCTTTTAGAGATACGGAAGAGAGGTTTCCCAGGTTACATTCAAAACTTGCTTAGTAGCTACCTGGAGAACCGATTCATTGAAGTGAGAGATAGTAAGGGTTTGGAGGAGAGGATTCAAGTTAGTAGTGGAGTTCCACAAGGATCTATACTTGGCCCAACTCTGTGGAATATTCTATATGATGGCGTTTTTAAGCTAAAGCAGGAAGAAGGCATAGAACTGGTAGGGTTTGCCGATGATTTGGCACTTGTAGTCGTAGCCAAAACTGAAGCTACCCTCATGACACGGGCAAACACAGCACTCGACCGAATAAACACCTGGATGCAAGAAAGGCAGCTCGCCCTAGCGCCGGAAAAAACGGAAGCAATAGTGTTTAGTGGAAGGCGAAGGCTAGATCCTATTAATTTTTTGATTCAGGATGCTAGAGTGACACCAAAAGAGCACGTGAAATATTTGGGAATATGGCTTGACAAGAGTCTTAAATACAAAAAACATATAGAAGAGGTAGCTAATAAAGCCCAGAAGCTGACAGAGGCACTATATAGACTTATGCCTACAAAAGGAGGGCCTAGAGCGAGCACGAGGAGGGTGTTGGCATCAGTGGCCCACTCGATTATTCTTTACGGGGCACCAATATTCAGTGAAGCTATGAAGGTGGAACTGTATAAAAAGAAATTAGAAGGAGTCCAAAGGCGACTTGCTATAGGTATTTGTGGAGCATATCGAACAGTTTCCACTGAAGCCGTGCTGGTGATAGCTGGGCTTGTACCTATAGCAAAACTGATAAAAGAACGTGCTAAGCTGTTCGATAGCAAGGAAAAAACACTCTTAGAAGTGCGAAAAGATACCTTGAAGGAGTGGGCAAAGGAATGGTCGGGAGCAGGCAAAGGGACCTGGACCAGAGAACTCATTACTGACTTGGAAAAATGGCACACGAGGAAGCATGGGGAAGTAGATCGCTGGCTGACACAAGCTCTCAGCGGCCACGGGGTGTTCAACACCTACCTCTTCGCAATAGGGAAAGCGCCTACGGAAAATTGCTACTTTTGCGGAGAGGAAGACACCCCGAGACACGCGATTTTTGAGTGTCCCGAGTGCGCGGATCTTAGAGGAGCAGCACAGGGAGCAAGTGACAGTGTCAACGCTCAAAATCTGGTAGCCTGTATGGTGTCAAGCGAGGATGAGTGGCACAGATACGGTCAGATGCTGAGGGCCATAATGATGAGAAGGGAAGAGAGAGAAAGACAAGAAAAAAAGGAGAGAGAGCAACCAGAGGGTCAGCATGAAGTAATGTGACACGGTTCCGTGCTGATCTCGCAGAGGAGGAGGTCGTTTAGTCCGTGCGAATCGGACACACCCTGTCTATAGACAGAAGTCCGTTAGGGATTTTTCCTCCTCGAGAAAAAAAAAAAAAAAAAAAAACAAAAAAAAAAAAAAAAAGAGTTGCTCAAGAGGATGATGGAGTGCTATGCTCGGAGTTTCTCTGCGTGATAAAATTAGAAGCGAGGTGATTCGTAGAAGGACGGTAAGATTTTGAAGGTTGGTATTGGTTGTTTTTTTAAGAAGAAAGAAGTAGAATACAAGAGGACGTATCTTAGTAGCGATCTCTGCCAGGCAATCTTTGGATTAGAAAAAGTTTAGTAAATCGAATAGGTACCTACTATAATTATAAACAGAAGTATCTAAATAATTAATTAACAACATTGTTGTCAAGGCGTGAACCTATGTAGATAATTAACAACAAAAAAAAAAGTAATGTAAGTGAATAAAAATATCTACTCGAATAATAGCGAAGTAATTATTTGAGGCTTTCCGGTTGTAAGTTGTAATGAATACGTTATCAGATCGCGTTGTTGTAATGAACAAACGTAAAGTGTACACGATAATATTATAGCCGGTCCGTTTCCCAAGGCGGATTTATACAAAGAAATTATAAGCAGATTAATAATATGTAGGTATATTACCTATGTAGGTACCGTGACACATACCTACCTAACTACGTTAGTCAGAGACTGTTAGGTACAGTTAGTGGGAATGTAATAGAGATTTTATTAATTTTAGGATGATAGCTAGTTTGCCAAGATCAGATTGGTAAATGGTAGGTACAGTAAGTATCTACTTACTAACATTTCTGTTGTTTATTAAAACCAACTTCGAAAAAAAAGAGATAAATACATAAATTAGACACATACGTAGGTAGGTATGTTAGTTATATAGTTAGCTATCTATTGGTTATTGGAACCTTATTTAGTATTAGTTATTGAATATTAGTTATTGGATGGATATAGACAGGGCACGTGTCTCCTCTCAAAATGAGAAGGCCATAGGCCGTAGTCAACTACGCTGGCCGAATGCTGATCGAGAGTTCACACGCCTCTGAGGACATTATGAGAACTCTCAGGCGTGCAGGTTTCCTCACGATGTTTGCCTTCACCGTTTAAGCGAGTGATATTTAATTGATTAAAAAATAGGTAGGTAGGTAGATATCTAGATATATTTTCTTTCTATACCCCTGTTATTTTAAGGTAACGGAACAAAATATTAATGATTCGAGTAGGTATAATGGTCAGCTAGCAGATTACATCTGGCAGCGTCACGGCGCGCTGCATTGCTCACAAACACTAATGTAAATATTATATCGTAGCGGGCTGGGCAGCGGGCAGCGGGCAGCGGGCAGCGGGCAGCGGGCAGCGGGCAGCGGGCAGCGGGTGTGCACTGAAAAACACGCAAAGTCACGCCGTACAAATTGCTTTGGTAAAAAATTATAATGAACGTATTTAACTATGAAATAATAAACTTTAAGAGCCCTCTCCATGGCAGCGACAAATCGTTGGTGAGTGGAGTCTAAAACAGTGATTTCTGCATTTAGAGAGCGAGACGTCTTCAATAAAGAAGAATACTAAAAATATATACACAAATTAATAAAAAAATAATTAAATACTTAAATAAATTTTGCTTGAGATATATCATGATTTTTAGTGAAAAACGGCAAAGTAAAAAGATGCAAATCTAGGTTTGGTATTTCGCCTATTTTAGCAAATATTTGGCAATTTTTTATATGAACTAAAGACATTTGTAATTATTATGAAGTAACCTATGATAAGACTTAGGTCGTTTTTCAATTTTCTAGTTTCTTTTAAAGTTTATTTACGCATGAAGTTGCCCCAAAATTTGCCCAAAAATAGTGATTTTTCGAGAGTCATAACTTTCAAAATAAATATAATTTTACTAATATTTTTATTTTATGGCATAGATAATGGAGATATAAATTGATATCTGGCTTAACTTTAGACCTATTGCGACAAATATTAGAATAATAGGCGTAATACGTTTGTATGGAGAAGCGCGTGAAGAGGGCGGCCTTAAGCAGTTAACGTAGACAGAATTTATTGCATACAACATAGAGAATTAAAGTTAAGTAAATTAAAATAAAAGTTAAATTGTCTGTGTAAAAAGAGAGAAGAAAAGTTCGTTTTTGTTGTAAGTGCTAAGTTTGAATCCCGAGCGTAGCGACTAGCCAGTGATTATAATTTATAAGTAAGGATCCTGAGCGTAGTAAGGGATTCAACGGCACAAGAAACAAATAATTTTGCTCTCAGTCGTGTGACACAAACTCACTAGCGAGAAAATAGGTAAGTACAAGATGTAAGAAACAATAAATCTTAAAAACACAAATTAATCGATGGCTATATAATCTAAAAGATTGAAAGTTAAACCGACTTCACCACATATGGATTATGGACTTAACAGTCCATATCTTGAAGAGTAGGTACTGAACCGATTATGATTGAACTTGCACTCCGCCTTAAGTTAAAGTAAATGTAAGTCAATAAAAGTAGAATGGTCACAATCCGACTAATAATTTCGGAGAAGTACGCGGACAAATATACATACACCTATAATGACATTTTGTATATTTGTTTACCCTTACCTATAGATTATCATACCTATTAGATATGTGAATATTTTGCAGTTCCAACAACATTACATACCGTTGAATTAATAACCTTCTTTTTTGAAGTCCGTTAAAACAGTGACGCTCATCATTAACACGTTTCAACTACAGCATATGCAGCCATCGCCCGCCACCCCGCTGCGCCTCCTCTGCCGCGTCGACTGGCGGCGACACCGCGTCCCCATTGTGCCCGCAATTATGTAGCTATGTGTGACGCTCACTAGGGGAGCACAATGCGCGTAATGCCCATGTGATACTCGCTCATGTATCGCGCCCGACACGCCCTGGCCGCTTTCACTGGAGACAGATGAAAGTATGCTCACTCGTATGTGACGACGAAGAGGTAGGTAGGTATCTACGTGTATCTTCTCTCTTCGGTTGTTCCAAGTCGTGGGTCAAACTCAAACCATTACCTACTATCCTACCAATCCCTGCTAAATAAGTGTGTTTGTTTCTTGGTTTGTCCTTCAATCACGCCGAAACAGAGCTGTACAGATTGATGTGATTTTTTTATGGGTAAGTAGGTAGTAGCACAGGTAGTAGGTACCTATAGTTTTTTTTTTTTTTTTTTTAAGACCCCGACATAGTCGAAGTCACCCGTTGTCCCCCGACACGGTGGTCGGAGACCTTGTGTAACATTATAACTTTAAATTTCTGACATTCTTTTATAAAATTTATTTTTCCTAATTTTCATTATGCATTGTAAAATTTTATCAATTTTTATTATTGTTAACTTTTATGTGTTGTGTATATTGAGAGTTGTGTTGTGATCCGTGTGTGTATAGTTTTATTAGTATGTATGTTACCTATATTTTTTTCTTATATTATTATAATATAATGTAAATATAAGTCTATTTTTACATACTACTGTGATTTTGCTATGTGGTTGTGTTATTGACAATTTTCTATTTGTGTTATGGTTAATTTTGAGGTAGGTTGTTATGTAAATGCAATTATTATTTTTAGTAAAATTTTGTTATGTATTTATGGTTGATTATTTAAATTTGATTGTATTTTATAATTACTGAGTGTAAAAGTGTGCGTGATTTAAATATTATGTTTTTGTAATGTTTCGGTATTAGTGTCTGAAGTAGTGATTCTGTTTTAGTACCAATTCCTAATAATATATTATTAGATTTTGAGTATCTAGTGTGGTTGTAGTTAGGAGTTTTAATTGTATGTATTTGTTTATGTTACGTGTATTACAACAAAAATTTTGTAAATAAAATCGCTGCGCATGTCTACTTATAATAATACATCGCCCTGTTACATACAAACTGGTTGCGTGTATTGTAACGTATGGTAGGTTTTCGCAGCAACTAAATTTTGAACGACATAAGCAGTTAACATATATTTTTAGGTCTCCGTCCTGAATGTCCTTCCCTTTTGAGTCCTGGGCGCCCTTAGCAGTAGGCAACCTTCGTCCTTGCCAGAGCGTCCCACTTCTTTCTTACTGGACAACTCTCGTCAAAGCTATTGTGATTTGTCTGTTGTAGTTTGGCGCTCTGGCAATTACGGCATAACGGCTGGTCTCCGGCTAGCCACGCTGGACATTCACTGCGCAAGTGGGAACCTGCGCAGTGGCTGCAGGTGTCTGTAGTTTCCGTACAGGACTTCCGTCCATGTCCGTAACCCAGACACCTGGAGCACATTACCAGCGGGGATTGGTCTTTGACCGCTAGCCGTTGAAGGTCAATATGGACCTTTCCGGCACCTACCAAATTTTGCCATACTGGCGGTGACACCTGAAGGACTACGTGGTTTTCGAGCGGATTCCTCGCCCTTCTGCGATATCTCACGCTGGCCCTATAGTCTTCCTCAGGTATCACCCCCAGTATGTTGTCATTCTGTTTCTTAAGGGCGCTCAGTACTTCCTCGTCCGTATTGATTTTAAGGACATTCTGAATAATTACTAGGGGATCCCGGTTGGCCTTTTCCTCTATTAGTAGCGTTGGGTTGCCCAATTTGAGCTTCTCCGCTACTTTGGTTAGCTCCTCACGAGTTTGGCAACCCAACACTACTTTTTGATCCCTCGCTTTTCTCATCCTGTCCACTCGCAGTCCCGTCGTCTTGGCGCTCACCGCGGTACGGATTTTTTCCACGACATCTTCGCTAGTATCCATAGCGTCCGTAGACGGGTACCTATAGTTGAGGACGTCAAACATTCTTCTGAAGTCTATGTGGAATACTTATGTGGCTTCTTTTTATCCCAGGAAGCAAATCGTACCGCGGGATAGCATGCTGTGTTTTTCCTTCAATAACGCTGCAACTGAACTACGGATCGAGGTGATTGTTTTCATAGATTTGGGTGGATAGAGACCGGCTACTTTTGATCCCGAGAAAAGAGTTTCCGATGTTTATACTTAGATAGGTATAACATGCTGTTTCACGCATTTGTCCATCAATTACGCTACGGATCAATGTAAATACTTTTCCAAGCATAAAATAAACAGGAGAATTTAAAGTTAGTTTTAAATCTAAAGGATCGTCACTCGCGTGTTCCTCCGAGAAGTTTTTGTGTTTTGTATATCGGAAAAATTACTTAGAGTAGAATCTATCTATAATATAATAAAACTGTAACAGATCCAATTCTGTACATGGAAGATATTTTGAAAATTTTTATTTGAGGGCACTCTATAATCGATACTGAAGCCAAAACTGCAATTTGTTTCATTTTTGTCTGTCTGTCTGTCTTTCTGTCTGTCTGTCTGTCTGTCTGTCTGTCTGTCTGTATCTTGGCCGCGCATCACGCCGAAACTACTAGATGGATTCGAATGAAACTTGGTACGATTTGAGTTTATACTCCGAGGTAGGACATAGGATACTTTTTATCCCGAAATTCAGCACGGTTCCCTTGGGAAAGGGGATGAAAGTTAAAACGTGTATTTAGCTGTAACTCATTAACGCGTTGTTCGATTTCACTCATTCTTTTTTTGTCAGAAAGGTAGTACTTTATATATTGTGTCGTAAATATTTCAAGGTCATAGATTTTTTAGTTCAGAAATGACAGACATTTATTGGGTTCAAATAACTTGGGACCCGGATCTTTGTACGTACGGCTTATTTTAAACTGGCGTGCGTTTAAATTTATGTTTATCGGTCTGTCTATTTGTTTCAACTAATCTCAGAAACGGCTGGACCGATTTTAATGGAACTTTCAATGGCAGATAGGTGATGTTATAAGGAGTAACTTAGGCTACATTTAGTTTTGGTACATAAAAGAATTATGGGATCCGTTCCGATCCTATATAAAACCTATAAACACGCGAACGAAGTCGCGGGTGTCAGCTAGTGGTACCTATAACAGAAATCAATGAACAAAAGCATTGGGTAGGTAACTAGGTATAGGTAGGTCCAAAACGTTAATATGAGATTAATAAAATTTAACATAATTAAATCACATCGCCCGCGTCCCCCCTGTAACTTGATGAGGGACAAATTTTTTAACGAGTTAATTTGGTTAAGCAATGTAAACGGACGCCGCGCCGGGCGGCGACGGCGGCTGCTGGTTGCGGGTTGTGTGACGCGGTTATTCCGCTCAATTACTGCCCATTAGCGGATCGCTCCGGATCCGACCGGATCGGGTTACCGGACACACTATGTCATTTAAACTATTTTGTCAATTATGAAGCTACTAACTAAACTTTATTGAAACTATATACCTACTTCACTACATAGTATAAAACAAAGTCGCTTTCTCTGTCCCTATTATGTCCCTATGTCCCTATGTATGCTTAAATCTTTAAAACTACGCAACGGATTTTGATGCGGTTTTTTTTTAATAGATAGAGTGATTCAAGAGGAAGGTTTATAAGTAGAAAAATTGGACCCAGTAGGTGGCGCTAATAGCGGGCAGGACGACGTCTGCCGGGTCCGCTATAGTAGGTAACTTATAAAATCGTCTTATTGAAGGAAAAATAGTTACCTACTGATTGATACTTGCCTAAAGAGGCATTTATGTGTTTTTTAGTCGATCATGAATTCCAGGTTAACTGATGAATCCTGATGCTGCAGGGTCAGTAATTCCTCTGCAGAGCACTGCATTACCAATGCACTTTGCATTCGTAAGAGGATTAACTTAGGGACTTACTTTCGATATTGTAATAGTTACTAACAAACCGTAGATTTCATTACAGAACTCCAAGGGTTAAATCCTCAATCCTGCTGTTGCAGTGTAAGTACTTCTAAGTTCTAACACAGAGTAGGGTTTAAAAAAAACATTCACTAAAAAGCTTAAAATAAGAAATTCTTTTAAAATCCGACTTCAAACGCCCGCGCCACCACTACAAAAAAACTATTTCTTTGATTTTTGAAAAAAAAAAAATTCAGAAGGTTAAACCATTGTAGATGTAGAATGGTTTCACTTTAAATGATGAATGACCCTCGTCCAAAATGGTTTTCAATTACTGTCTTATGAAATTATCAGAAGACATTTTATCAATCTAAAAATGAAGGTCCCTATCAGATATCAGGAATAGGTCTGACCTACGTATAGGATCAATATAATATGACAGTAATGTTCTCACAATACCAATATCGGATTGCAAGGAATACATCGTTTGCTGGAAACCATAATTCACTAATTCTTAAGGACATACATCTATTGTGGTCAAATCAATGAAACCCAAGGTTTCGCGTTACGAAATTTGAGTTGTAGGATTAAGTAAGTAGGTACTTAACAGAAAATGGATAGCTAAGATTTTTTATTCCGCTGTGTATCTATCTATAATAACTTTTGTTGGCAATAGAGTTTTCTTTTAGGCTTGGCAAATTACATTATAAGGCGAAAATTTGAATTTAGCGTTTAAGAATATTAATGTACCTAACATCAATAGTGACTCTTGTGAAATAAATAACATTTTGTGGTATCACATTGAAAAACTTATTCCGGAAAAGGAAAAATTGTATTTGTTCTTCAGTTCATTTTCCAAATGTTTCCATTTCGTTGTCTCGCCGTTCATTCACAGAATAGCACCGCGGGCTCCTACGCGGTTGTATTATTCCGTCACCTCATTATACCTATTACTATATAATGTCACAGCTACTCGTGTGGTCACAGTGTAAAGCCACAGAGTACCTACAGAGGGGAAGCTTCTAGTAAGCGGCCGGCCCGCTGTAGGTACACTCACACATAATATGCGCATGTTTGTCACCAACTGTACCGGTTAGTGGAACGAGCGCGCGTCCGTGAACCGTTGGTGAGTGTGTTTGTGTGAGTATACCTACAGCGGGCCGCTTGTGGAAGCTTCCCCTCTGTAGATTTACTACTCGTGTGGTAAAGCTGTACATATAATGTGTACATAGTTACGTTAACATTAGCTATTGTAATGGCAGTTACTGGTAGTAAAAGGAAAAGCTGTGTTTGTTCTTGAGTTCACCTTCGAAATACTTCATTTCGTTGTCTCGCCATAGCGTTGTAACCGAAGTTCTTCATTCACAAAATAGCACTGCGGGTTTCCGCGCAGTTGTATTCTCCCGTCACCTCATTATATCACACTAATGTCACAGTGTAAAGCTATACATATAATGTGCACATTATTACATAGTTACGTTAACATTAGCTATTGTAATGGTAGTTAGGTAGTTGTGAAGGGACGAGGTTATTGTGTGATGGCGTCTCGCTGCGACAGTCCGGGGGACGTGTGGATAATAAATCAAATTACGAAAATGACATCCGTTATGCCGTTGTCGTGCCCACTGCGCCCGTGCTTTGACGAGTACGTGTGAGGGACTGGCGAGTATGGCGTTGGATAGTACATATTTTATGTAACAAATCACTAAGAAATGAAAAAAGAAAAAAAAAGAAGAGTTTATTTCTTATTTTTGTCCACGTAAAAAGATACAAAATATACGAAATACTCGAACGAACAATAAAAGATAGAAACTCTCCACTGAAAGAGATTTTCTGACATTCCTCTTTGTTTATTTTCTCCCCCAAATAGTTTCCTATTGCTTCCCGTTTAGTTCAGATTTAAATAAAAGGGACGGAATCTATTTGGAGAGAAAAATCAGAATCCGTCAGGAAATTAATAATTTTCAATCTCTCTTAAGTATAACTCTCTCTTAGGTATTTATGAGGAATAGGAGAAAGTGGATAATTTATTCGTGTCATTTTTGCTTAGTGAAAAAAATACTGCAGAAATATCTGAAAAATATCCGGTAGCTATTCCATCGTTAATAATAAAAAAATAATAAGTAAGTTTATAATAAAAAAAATAGAACCAATGCCTTTAACAGTATCGTCGGTAACTGAAGTTGCTTATGGGGTAGGATCGATACCTAGTTTCTAACGAAATTCCATATCCACCGAGACAGGGAATAGGCGACCTAGGTTCTCGAAAGTCTAAAGGTTTTTTAGACAAGTTGCATGCTTTTGTAGTCCGAGAATGGAAACTTTTTTTTTTTTGAGTTGATTCGCATAATCATTGTTATCACATACAGTACAAAATTAAACCTATTACAGAGTTTTGTATCAAAGATGCGATTGGTAGCCGCTGGCTTCTGCGATTTGATACATTGGCCAGCGGCCCCAGATAGCATATGAATAAATAGTATCTAAAATTAAAAGTACAATCAAAAGTAATTTTTTTTTTTTGGAAACTTAGGTACACCCAGGATCAACATAGACGACGTGTTTGGATCCACGTGTTCACAATGGCCTGCCCTGTATTATGTGTGCGGGATTATCGCGGCTACAAGGATCGATCGGTCGCGGAGGCGTCGCGGTCGTGCTGTGCGCGGATAATCCGCTTACGGGAATCGTTGCGGACGCGCGCTAGACGCTGCCGCAAGTCACTAGATGTGCACAGGTTGACCAGCTACGCCGCGCGCGGCGTACTTGTTTCTTTTGTCTCATAAATTTTGAATTGCAGACTGACTGCCTCGTTGGTCTAGTGGTTAGCATATTCTATTGCAGATCACGAGGTGCCAGGTTTGATTCCGGGGTTGGGCAAATAATTGTTAGGTATTGGGTTTTTTGTCAAGAAATTCTCAGTGCCAGCCCGGAGTTGGTAGTTGGCGGTGTTTCACCCCCGTGCCTCGGAGCGCACGTTAAGCAGTCGGTCTCGGTTATTATCACTATCATGTGACAATAGTCGTTAAAGCCCGTCAACCCGCATTGGAGCAGCGTGGTGGGTCTAAACTCTAAATTCGTCTCTCCTATTAGAGAAGAGGCCTGTGCCCAGCAGTAAGACGTTAAAAAGGTTGTAGTGGTGGTGGTAGTGTTTATCATAATGTAAGTAGGTACGTAACCTTTTATTATATCTTCAGAAAATAGCCCACTAGTTGGACCGACGATATCAGAAGAGTCGTAGAAAGCCGCTGGCACAACATAGTAGCGTGTGAAAATCCCTATCAAGAGACGTAGTGAACGTCTATCGGTGACGACAAACGAACGAAGTAAACTACTTAGTTAGTTTACCACGTTCACTTCATCTATAGTTTTATCCTAAGCGACGCGCACATTCACTTACGTATAACCACAGATACACAGATTGCGCATTAACTCACGAAAACGGCCTAAAAAATGTTGACTTAAATTGTAAGGATCTCTCTCACCTACTTCAGTGTCACTTGATTAACTACGCAGTAAACAGCTCCCAGAAAATAAAAAAATATGCCGGTTTGTGCGGTAAAATTATGTCGTAATTATCCTGCACAGCAAAATAAGAGGTCGAAGATCTCATATGATCAGTAAGTTTTTACATTTGCGTATAATTTTTTGAGAAAATAGGATTTTTAATTTCGATGTTTTATAGGTACGTCGAACTGGCCGGTGATACCAGCTGAGCATTGTGGTAATTTGCACATTATTGTGCAAAAATATATTGTTGTATGTTATACGTGTGTGAACATTAATAATTATTAATAAAATCAATTTGTTGCCAGTAGTGAGGTAATTTGCCACAAATATAGGGAAGTCCCGGAATATAGTAAATATTTATTATTAATATAATACTATACTTACTGAATTTTGACCTTCAATAATTTTTTTAAATAATAATTATTCTAAATAATTATGATTATAAAAATATAAATTTTATAAATAAAAATTAAAAATAAATTTTCTAATTAGTTTATAATTATTATTAATACTTAATGTAGATTTCCAACGGATCCAATACTAAGACATCGCTGGACAGCTGTCATCAGAAGGACACGACATGACTACTGTTGGAAACGTATTATAAAAGTATTTGACTAAATCAAGAAATAATTTTTATTTAGTATCTAGTGTTACGAATTTTCAGCGCCAACTACCGGATTCAATTAGGTATTATGAATCTAAACTCCCCAGGGACAAGAAACTTACATAATTTCAACAAAATTTGTTCGTAATAAAAAAAATCCTAGAACCTGACTGCAGCACCACCTACCGGGTCCAATTGTAGATACAAACTATCTTCTTACCCACACAAACACACACCAAAAATTCCATCAGAATCAGTCAAGCCGATATTTAGATAAAGAGATATATACCTAATGAATATTCTGTAATCAAGTAATTACTAATGCTATTTCCATAGCAAACTATTGATTTACATTAAACAAACAGTTTTACACACACGTAAATTAAAGATAAATAATTACATAATAAAAACAAAATTTTATCCTACACCATACTTGATTTATCTATAAAAATTGTGCAATTGTGCAAATACCTGGTATCCCTATAGGCGCACACATTTGCGATTCGAGGTTGTATCGTACACGACGCGTTTATCGAGTCACGCACACATTGGCAGTAGTCGCGGCCGTGTGTCGCGTATTGCTTGCGAGCGCGTTACTCCCTCTATGCCTTTGAACTCTTTGCGTATAACATTTCAAGGGCCTCTACTGTTTGAAATTTCCACACGCGACTGCCGCGCTGCACTGCAGTGCATTCGGATTGAGTTCGCTCACATAAAACTCGCGAAACAAAATTTGTAAGCTTTCGTTCAGGTTACAGTAAGTATCGCTCAGCGTGTACCTTGCACCACGCAACAGCTCATGGATGTACGCTTTTGAGAAAGTGTCAATGCAGTCTTTTAAGTGTAACCTGACAATGATCTGCTCTCATGGACGAGGTGTTGGCAGCGACGCCTCGGCCGGCTGTCGGCTGTCGGCTGTCGGGGTGTATGTCGGTGTGTCATTAGTTTTGTGTTCGCTAAACGCTCCGGTGATCTCGTTTAAATTGTATGATTTAAGATTTTAATCCGTCTTTGTTGATGTTCGGGGAAGTTGTATGATATTTTTAACCCCCGACGCAAAAACGACGGGGTGTTATAAGTTTGACGTGTCTGTGTGTGTGTGTGTGTGTGTTTGTGTGTGTGTGTGTGTGTGTGTGTGTGTGTGTCTGTCTGTTCCCCTGTGGCGCTCAAACGGGTGGACCGATTTGAATGCGGTTTTTTTTGTTTGAAAGGTGATTTAGTCGAGAGTGCTGTTAGCAATATTTGATGAAAATCGGTCCAAAATGGCCGCCGCTACAAAATTGCGGATTACATATTTTTTCACAACTCCCTTAATATGGGTATCAAATGAAAGGGCTTGACTAGTAGAATAGCACTAGGTATTGCAAATCCAAGATGGCCGCCGCCACAAAATGGCGAATGTCGGGGGTTTTTTAAATTTTCAATTTACACTTGTGTAATGATAAACTAAATACTAGTAGGTAAATGCTAGTGATTATATATTACTTGTGTGTGAATTTAAAACTTCAGTTTCTGAAACTTTTAAGATTAAAGTACCTATCCATAGATTTGATTTTCGAATATAAGTAAGTATTAAGTACTACTAATACTTAATACTTACTTAATACTGTATTAAGTAGGTATTATTAAACACAGTTTAGGTGTAGAGATAGTGAAGGTTTAGTCCATCCTAATAGGATAGAATAGAAAAGTTATTTATTTGAATAAATTTTTACAAGTAGGTACTTTTGAATCGTCAATTGAATCTACCACTGGTTCAGAATGCTGTTCCAACCGAGAAGAACCAGCAAGCAACTCGGCGGTAGGGATGCCAACAGTGTACTTTCTGGTGCGAGGTCGCCCTTTCACCATCTTGGGAGTTGGGAACTTGGGACCCCAACGCTTAGGGTCTATCGGTTCTTCGAAATAGTTAGGTAGGTATACGGACCCCCCTTTAGCTTCGCAACACGTTGTCTATTTTGGTGACTTTGGTGTAATTTTTCGGATCTCCTCATTAACCCCGAGGCACAAACGACGGGGTGTTATAAGTTTGACGTGTCTGTATGTGTATCTGTCTGTTCCACTGTAGCGCTCAAACGGGTGAACCGATTTGAATGCGGTTTTCTTTTTAGTCGGGAATGTTCTTAACTATGTTTGATGAAAATCGGTCCAAGATGGCCGCCGCCACAAAATGGCAGATTACATTTTTCACAACTAGGTACCTCAATATGGGTATCAAATGAAGGCCCTTACTAGTAAAATAGTACTTACTATGCAAACCCAAGATGGCCTCCAGTCTCCACCTCAAAATGGGGAATGTCGGGGGTTTTGTTAATTTTTAATTTATACTCAACTACTTGTTTCAGATCAGACGAGAAGAAATCCTGAGTAGGTATAGCTTTCTCCATAGAACTAGGTTTAATTAGTATGCCCTGCGCATTGCTATTTCAGGTACTATCAAGTCTACCTACCTACCTACTGTTAGTAAACTAATATTGACGTGTGAGTTTAGTATCCCTAGCATTATACTGTGTTGTGAAAAAACTTTCGCATTAGCTGGGGTGTTTTTAACGCTATACGTACTTACATGGGGTCACGAAAATCCCATAGGTTTATGGTTTTAATTCCAACCCTACGGCAAATATAAGCTTTGGGTAAACATAAACATTATTCTAGTAAACCGATGAGCTTAGAATGAAAGCTCCCACAAGCGATTAGCCTTGCCCGCGCTTTGCCCCGTATATTCTATGAAATCTGTTCTGTATTTAACGCTAATTTGAACCTTAAGTTCATGATAATAGATGCTTCTTTTTGCATATATGTAGGAATTAGTATCGGTGTCGTACTTTATTTGCGCTTCGCAAAATGCTATTTGTTGCTCAATGGACTTTATTTCAATAGCAATAGCGATAAATTTTGTGAACGCTACTTTTGAAAAACTGTAAAATTACTTCGTAAAATCGTAGTTCCCTGGAAATATTAAAAGGCTTTATGAATAAGCGTATAAGGTTGGGTTTTGTATATCCTTTTTGAGTAGAATTTGATACTAGTAAATCCCCTTGCATCGACTAAAATCCATTATTTGATGATTAATTTGTAAAGTTGGTGATAATGGGGTGAATATATTATTTTTGATGGTAAAGTTTCTATATTCTAATATTATGTTAGGTAAGAACATAGATTTCAAAATCATAGTGAAGTAAGTAAAATTAAATGATTTTGAACTGGCTAGAAATTATTTAAATGCAACCCCATAGATAACATTTGCCTTTTGCTCTATGAAGCACTCTTCAGAAAAGAGTTTTGAAAGAAACTACCTATCTACCTACTCACTCTGTCACGCTACTCACTTCTCACAAGAGGGGGTCAAAATCAGCTTTCAACTCCGACGCAGTCTTAAACTAGTTGTCAACGACGACGCAACTAGAAATATATATCATGAACAACGCGAAAAGTTACATCGGTGGTTGAAAACTGATAATCTCGTCTGAAAACAGGCTAAAGTATCAAATAATCAAAATTCTAAAGGCGGAATCTAAATCCAGAGTTGAAGCAAAGTCCAAAACAAAACAATAATACGAGATCGCTGAAAATCGCTGTACCATACATTTACATCATCCGAAACTTTTGCTGTAGACACATATCCCTTTTTAACGCGTTGGGAGGGAAAGGGATGTAAAATGAGGGTGGGATACGGGTGAGAATAGGGTGAGCAAATCCGGCTGGTGAGTGACAGTTGACAGTTGACGGGTAACCGCAGTTACCTATTGTAGCCAAATTGTGGCCCGGTGACGAGCCGACATTTATTATACTTTGCTCTAATATGAGGAAGTTGGAATGACATTATCGTCTCTTGCAAGGATCGCCACAAGACACGAGATCGTCTGACGTCCGTTCACCTAGTGGGGGGAAATTCCAGGCAACTTTGAAAACAACACAAAGACAAGTATAATTGTGGTACGCCATTTTGTGGTAGCGGCCATCTTGGATTTGCATAGTGCTATATTCTACTAGTCAAGCCCTTTCATTTGATACCCATATTGAGGGGGTTGTGAAAAAATATGTTATGCGCCATTTTGTGTTGGCGGCCATCTTGGACCGATTTTCATCAAACATAGCTAAGAACACTCCCGACAAATTCACCTTTCAACCAAAAAAACGCATTCAAATCGGTTCACCCGTTTGAGCGCTACGGGGGAACAGACAGATACATGCACTTTTGCGTAGGGGGTTAAAAGTACTCCTTGGGAACTTGAGAGTCGCATATTAAAGTTCTTCGGACATGTTTCCCAACGTGAGGGTGACTCCATCGAGCGCCTTGTCAGAGCAAAGGCGAGGGAACCATAGGCCGAGGAAGTATGCGATGGATTGAACAAATGAAGTCAGTTGTGGCCGGTTCCATGCATGAGTGCATGCCCTTACGACGTTCGAGACGTTACTTCTGGATGACCACGATCACTGTGCCAAGAGTTTTACGAAAAAGAAGAAAGCTTTTCTCTACATTATTCCTACTTACCTACTCAAAATCAAGCTTGCTTTCTATTCGTATTCCCGTATCGCGGTGGCGATGGGGAGAGCTACGCTCGGAGTCACTCTTCGTGATCAGAAATGAGGAAATCATAAACATTTTTCTAGTGGTGATTTCGAATCGAATGAGCTATCGCTCATATTTTTATTACCCGACTGGGTTATGTGTTTCACCTGTGTGTATGTATGTCCATTCCTATGTCCGCGTGTAACTAATCAACGGCTCAACGGATTTTGATAAATGATACGTCATTAGATTTGTCTTCATGACGCGACTGTTATAGGGTACCTAAATTAAAAAAAAAATTTAAATGGCGGACTTTATGCGCTTTAATGTGCGAGCTGAAAAAAAATTTTTTCTTCAAGACCCTCGAGTGGGGTATCAAAATGAAGGGATTTAAAAGGCAAATACAAAAATGTATACAATTATATATTTGAAAATAAGTTGGAGTGATAAATCACAGAAAATGACCGTTTCCTATGTCAGTTCGTAACTACTCAACGACTCAACTTATTTTGATAAATGATACGTCATTAGATTTGTCTTAACAGCGCAAATATTACTGGGTACATAAAATTAATAAAAATTCAAAATGGCGGATTTTATGCACTTTAATGTGCGAGCTGAAAAAAATTTTTTTCCTCAAGACCCTCGAGTGGGGTATCAAAATAAAGGGCTTTAAAAGGCAAATACGAAAATATATACAATCTATGTGTTTGTAATCAGTTTGGAGTGACAAATCATAGAAAACAAAATAAATAACAACTACACTGTGAGTAAATTGGTGGTAATTTATTTAAGATCCCTTCCCACTCCACTCTACTACATTCCACATAATCCCCCCTACACCTCCCCCCTTCCCATCAATTATTGTAACACTAATAATTTAACCTTAAATCGCCAAACACTAAAATAATACAATAATTATGAAGGACCTTATTAAAGTTTCTAGTGTTCAACAGATGGCGCTAATAGTGGTCTTAAACGCGCTATTACCTCCACGCGGAGTGACACAGGCCTGTCTCTTGTAAAAATATGCATCTAAAAATTTTTCATAGTTTAAAATCCAAAATCCAAAAAGCCGAGGTAGGATAGGGCAGTGTCATCGCTGCCAATTATACGGGCATTCCGCAAGGAATTGTTTCGCCCGCCCTAGATGCGTAAAGTGTCTGGGGATCACGGCACGGCAGACTGGCTCAGGAGGCAGCCGACCGAGGAGCCCCCGAGCTGCGTTCTCTGCGGGGAACAAGGGCACCCAGCGAACTATCGCAAGTGCCCCAAAGCCCCAAAGGAACCCAAGCGAAGGGTCAAACCGATCGAAGGCCAATCTGAGGCAGCCTCCAAAGCCTCCAAAACAGATAAGCCCGCCCAAACCTTCATCCCAGCGCCGGCTCCCGCCGTTAATGCTTGGGAAAAACCCCTTACAAAGGGACCTCAAGCCCCTAAGGCAACCTCCGCAGCGGCGGCGCCTCCCGCCCCGCAGGCCCCTAGCCCCCGTCCGTCTCCGACTAGGCCTACCCCACCTCCCCCCGCACCCTCCACCCCAGAATCCGGCGCAGCAGAGCTTCGAACTTTAGAGCTTCGCTAATAACTGGCGGCTCACGAGCTATATTTTCGAATGCATAGTCATCGAACAATTAGACTCATTCATTAAAATGTCCAAAACCAACCTTTTAGGTGCGATGCAAGAGCACGCACAATTCTTACTGTCGATTCATAGATGTCAAAAAGCTCTAAATGGCTAATACAACAAAAAGTAGATTAAAACCACACTCCCTGGCTGTGGCGTTTTTCAATGCAAGGGCACTTCTCCCAAATTCTGGCAAAAGCATGTCACAAGCTGGAGAACGTAGATTAATAAATACCCAGGGTTATGTAATTTTTTTTGTAGATACTAGACAGTGTCCTCTATACCTGCCATCAAGAAAAAGAAGATAAATGGGATGGGATCTGTGTTAAAAACAATTTTTAACCTCTAATTTCTCACTACCATGACTGTCACATTGCTTGGGTCGTCGGATACAAACCCATTTAATTCGAAATTGAGTGGTTAAAAAATTCTTAAAAAAATATGGTCAATTAATGGATAACTACCCCTTAGAATAAAATAATCAGTCTGAAAATATAACTAAAAATAAATAAATTACAAGGTAGTGAAGTCTGTCACACGACTTTTTCATAATTGCCATGACCTGACACAAACACTATCACAATAATGATACTATATGTAGTACAACGATCATGATAAGATCAATTAACAGAGCATTGGTCATTCTAGCAATATGTTTTAAAAGAAAAAGCGTACTTCATAACGTTGAGAAGATAAAGGGAAATAATGTAGTAAAAATGCACTTTGTCATTTAGTCCTCCTCATTCATAGATATTTTGCCAGGCCTAAAGTACGCGTTATATTTTGTTGTTATTTATTCTTGTCATGTCAAATGTGTTTCTTTTTCACACGAGTAGCCTACAAAAATTTTACTGTGTTTCTAAATTTTTTAATAAATTAATAATTAGCAAATTTTCATTACCATGGTCCTAATTACCATAATTACCATGATTTTTTTAATTAATTTTAATAGTAAATGGGGGGTATCTCTCTCATTTATCATAATTTATGAATGGTTTTGATAATAATGACGTTATATAATTATTTTTAGAATTTTCAGATGTTTAAACTATTTAAATTATAGAAATTTGAAAAAAAAGTCAAAAATGACAAAAATACTGAAAACAAAGGAATTTATAAGAAGATTAAGCATAATACAAGTGTGATATTTAAAATAATAGAAAAACTACCTAACTTGCTATGAAAATATATGAAATAAATATATATTTGGACTGAAATGACGACATGACAACAAAAAATACAATGTAATGACAGTAAAAAATGGAAAATTAATAATTAAAAAAAAAATAGAGACCTATATCAGTATAAAAATACTAAGAAACTTGCTCTGATGTAATACCTACATAATGCCACAAATTGCATCCAAATCGGTTTGGTAGTTTCCGAAAAATTGGGCTCACAATTTTACAGAAAAACATTTCCTGCTATGCTTCTGGTAGTCTATACTAGAATCATAAAATATATCTAAAAATATGCTTTGAGGTAATTTATAATCTACGTAGCGAATAATGAACTTCATTTGAATCTGCCCAGCACCATTTGAGGAAAATGAAAATATATAAACACATAAAAATAACATATACAATTTCTCTCCCCAAACGTATATAGCGTTTCCTTTCTGTTGTGGATACAAATGTTTTTTATTATAAGAAAAAAAATTATAATATGCATTCTTGATTTAAACTCCTTGAAACTGATGCTAGGCACAACTAACTAACTTGTCATCTTATTAGCCACAAGTTCATTCGGAGACCTACATGTTCGGAGGACACATAAAAGTTATAGAGCATTTGCTGAAGCTATTAAAAGTCTAAGAAAATGTTAGTCTTTGTTAAAGTTTATGTTCTGTCCCTTCTAATAATCAAGCATCTTGAAGTATTCTTCCAGCGCATTTTGAGCAAAGAGAGTCTTTGGTGGATTGCATTAACTTGTTTCAGATTGCAATAAAGCGAATACACAGGCATGTTCACCGTAGTTCCTACTATGAAAAGTATATCCGTTATCGATTCTAATGAGATCTTGGATATGAAAATCGTATCCAATATCAAATTTGCAAAGGTTTTCTGCCTCTCGCACTTTTAACAGACATGCCATTTGAACACATCTTTTTATAATCCTTTAGTTAGAATGTGCAGATTGTACAACGATCTGGCATCCAAGGCTCAGGAGGAGCTAGATATTTTTGACCCTCGTGAGGGACCCTACAAGAATAAAATAAAAAATGCGTTGTTTCGCGTAGCAAGTACTAATTCCCCTTACTAAAATATTATTGTTGCAATATGTTTTAAACTTAAGTATTTCAATTATTTTTATTTAGCTAACTTGAATATTTTTATTGTTTCTTTATTTTAAGTAGTTGTACACACATATTTTGGCGAGCAGCCGGTTTTGAGGTCTCTGTTCTGTTATTTGCTATTTTTGTTTGGTTGCTAGCTGTTTTGTGTGTCAAATAAATAAATAAATAAATAAATAAATAAATAAACTACCATGGAGCACCGTAACCAGCTATGTGATGACTCTGCCGAATACCAGACCGATTCAATAAACCTGGTACATTTTTGTGTTTGAAGAGTCATTGGCTCAATCACTAATACAGGCAAAATTACTTTGTTTATGGCACTGACTCAAAGTTGCTTGTATCGGTCTTCTATCGGATAAAATTTGAAATGTGCTCTCAGGAACTTTAGAAAATTGTTCCTTCTCCACCGTTCTACTACGGAACAGAGAGAAGCAATTTGTAGAAATTTTCTTGGAAAGTCCAACTCCACCTAGATTTCACGATTTTGTCTAACTGTCTGCATTCAAACAGATATTGAAGCTTTCTTGAATTGTACATCTTAACACTTCGATTTCAAGCTAATCTACTTGCGATCGTTGCATAGCCTAAGTTTCAATTATTTTAAAGCCTTTCTCATAGTGTGTAAAAGCGAGAGAAACCATACTAGTCATATTTGTAAGATGTCTGTACAATCTGCTATCAACGAATTTTTTGTTGTTATCAGTACCCTTTTCGAAATCAATAACATCGTGGAGTCTTCGTGGTATATGGTTCTTAATCGGGAATGTGTTCTGTCCACTTTTTTAAATATAAAAAAATTATGCTCCTGTTCACTCTCAATTATGCTCACACCACGCCTTTTTGGGTCTAAAATTATCTGTTTAGGTCTTCAAAGATGCACACTCATTGCGTCCAGCAGCTCAGAGTCTTTTTCAGAGGATTTCAACATGAAACTCGTCCACACAAACATCCGGAACAGGTTTACTCTGGAATTTACACCTCAGTTGTTATGCTACGTAAAGTGGCTTTCAAGGTTCTTTGGCTGAATACTAATGGTTGTAACGCTCGAGTTCCTAAGTTTTATTGGTCAGCGATTTCCTAGACTTTAAGCAAACACCTTTTTCGGATACTTTTCTATGGCTTTCTAGAGTTTCTCATCACCATGATTAATAACAAATTACCATAGGCATATTCTAATCGCCATATACCAGAGATAATTACCATATCGCAATTTATCATTACCATGACCATCATAATTACCGAATTCGTTATATCTCCTAGGAAACCAGGGTACGATAAAGGCCTTCTTCATCACCGATATCAATTTAGGTACCCCTTTGAGGAGGTATCCATAAATAATCAAAAATTAAAAAAAAAAAAAATTTTTCAACCTCGTCACTTTTTGCCACAATTTCGGAGAAGTGCCCGCAAACGGCCTCATCGATCAAATAGATGAAATCCGCGAATTCGTGTGTGCACACCAAATCGATATCTTATTAGTGCAAGAGACCTTCTTGAAACCTTGTAGACGTGATCCGAAGATTGCGAACTTTAATTTAATACGTAACGATAGAACCACCAACCGGCTAGGTGGCACAGCTATTTACTATAGAAGGGCTCTTCACTGCACCCCTCTCGATCCTCCACAACTCACCAATATAGAAGCTTCTGTCTGTCAGATGAGTATGTCCGGTCATCCGACGGTCATACTAGCATCAGTGTATCTTTCCCCGACTAAAGATCTCTTAGAAAGTGATCTGAAAGCCCTACTCTCCCTAGGAGACTCCGTCATCTTGGCCGGAGATTTCAACGCTAAACACCCTTGCTGGAATAGTCGATACCAAAACGCACGAGGACTACAACTACTAAGACTGACCGAACGCTCAGACTGTAACTTCATAGTTATGGCCCCTGATACACCGACACGATACCCTACGACAGACAGGACTACAGACCGGGCATACTCGACATAGCACTCTTAAAGAACATCGCCCTAGAGGTGAGCCCTCTGAGAGTGCTATCCGAACTATGTTCAGACCACCGTCCCGTCCTACTCCAGCTAGGACCTCCGCCCTCCACGGACCCCCCGACCAAAACGATCATCGACTTCAAGAAGCTATCAGAGCATCTTAAGTCACTCGATTCAGTGCACCTCTCTCAGATACCTGACAGAATAGAAACCTTAGATGAAGCGCAGGCAGCCTCACTGCACCTTACTAACCATATTCGCGATGCTCTAAGCGAATGCTCCCGGGAGATCCCAAACGGATTCCTCCGTAGGCAGCTCCCGGACGACGCGAGAGAGCTTATCACAATTAAAAACGCCAAACGTAGAGCCCATGACGCATGTCCGACCGCTGACAACCGGAGGGAACTCTGGAGAGCCCAGAGGAAGGTAAAGGCTCGCCTTGCCGAACTCCGTGACGAACAATGGGACAGGAAGCTGAGCGAACTTTCGCCATCGCATGTAGCGTACTACAAGCTGGCTAGAGCTCTCAAAGCCGACCGTGTCTCGGCCACACCTCCGCTTCTACGTCCCAACCAACCGCCCGCCTTTGAAGATATCGATAAGGCCGAGTGCTTAGCCGACAGCCTAGAGTCACAATGCACTCCAAGTACAATTTCCATTGATAGGTCCCACGTAGAATCAGTCGATATTGAACTAGCCGCTCTATTCGCGTCCGCCCCCGGGGGCGAACCACTCACTCCCACGACCAGCGGTGAAGTTCATCAGATCATCAAGGACTTACACGCCAAAAAAGCCCCTGGCCCAGACTCAATCTCTAACAAAACTCTCAAACTACTCCCCGAGCAAATAATCAACCTCCTGGTTATTATTTTCAACACACTCATGGCAGGTTGCTCCTTCCCCGACAGGTGGAAGGAAGCAACAGTCATAGGCATCCCAAAACCAGGGAAACCTGCCAACCTCCCCACTAGCTACCGTCCCATCAGCTTACTCAACACCCTTGCCAAGGTGTACGAGAAAATTATACTGAACCGATTAAAGAAAGTAGTTGAGGACAAAAAGCTCCTCAACGACGAGCAGTTTGGCTTTAGAGCCAAACACTCATGTATTCACCAAGCGCACTGCCTCACGGAGCACATCTATCTAGGTTTTCATCGTTTTCAGACGAAAGGCATCCCAACAGGAGCCCTATTCTTTGATGTAGCGAAAGCTTTTGACAAGGTTTGGCACGCCGGCTTGATCTACAAGCTATTCCACCTAGGCGTGCCAGAGAGTCTCGTACGTCTGCTACGAGACTATCTCACCAATAGGACCTTCCGATACCGACTAGACGGTACCTTGTCGTCCCCTAGACCCATCCGAGCAGGAGTCCCTCAGGGCTCCGTGCTCTCCCCCCTTCTGTATGCGCTATTCACAAGCGACATACCTAGATCCCCGCACGTTAGCATAGCAGTTCGCGGATGATACCGCATTTTATAGCTCCGATAAAAATTATCGTCATGTTATATCTCGACTCCAAAAAGCGGTAGACAGCCTGGGCCGCTGGTTCCGCCTTTGGAGGATCGAGGTTAACCCGGAAAAATGCGCAGCAGTGCTTTTCTCCAAAAAGACGAAATCTAAATTCAAACTCGATCAGCTCAAAATCACCCTTCACGGGCGTCCCATCCCCTGGCAAAAGAAAGCCAAGTACTTGGGTGTAACATTCGATGAAAAGATGAAATTCACCGCACACATACGCCGGAACAAGGCGGCGTATGTGCTAGGTCGTCTCTATCCTATGCTTTGCGCAAAAAGCAAAATGTCCCTCAGACATAAAATTACCTTGTACAAAACAATTATTAGACCCATCATGACATATGCGAGCGTTGTGTTTGCGCACCTCCCTCCCTCCTCGTATCATAAACTTCAAGTAATACAGAACCGATTTATGCGTATGGCCACGGGCGCTCCGTGGTTCATGCGCAATGTGGATCTCCATAGAGATCTCCAACTCCCCACTATTGCACAACATTTTAAACAACTTTCCAAAAACTATTTTGAGAAAGCAGCTAAGCACCCCAACCCTCTGGTGGTAGGGGCATCAGCTTACACTCCAGATCGTAACGACCCTCCCGATAAAAGACGCCCTAAGCACATCCTTTACGACCCCGACGATCAAATAACTACCGACAATGCACCCTATATGTTAGGGCCACACAATCACACAACCGATGCACAGCGTCTTCGCCGGCGAAGACGAGGTCCCCGATTTCTGACGTCACCCGGACGTGGGCCCTTACCACGGTCTCGGGGGCGCTCGGACTAATCTAGTCCAACGAACCCACTCGCCCCAACGTCAACCTAAGCCGTGGTACGAGCCTCACAGGAGGCGCCCTTAGGAAGACGTTGCCGCCCTCCGATATTCATCGAGCCCTAGGGCTCACTACTCCCCCCTGGCAGAGCTTCGCGCTCTCCGACAACCCCGGTGACGCTGTAGCGGCCAATAGGGCCATGCAGCATACTCAATCCGAAACAAGAGTTTTTCATAGTTTTGCACTAAAAATCAAGAAATAAATTACGTAATTAAAAAAACTAAAAACCCGACTGCGTAAAACAAACTAGTTCTGGTAACTGAAAAGCAAAAAACAAGCTTTGTACTTTATAAACTAGAATTTGATAAGATCATAAACATAATTAATGTTAGAAAATGTATGGCATGCGGGGGCGAACTAATAGTCCTGAGTAGATGGCTAACTAATGCCCCCGCCTGCCATACATTTTCTAACATTAATTATGTTTATGATCTTATCAAATTCTAGTTTATAAAGTACAAAGCTTGTTTTTTGCTTTTCAGTTACCAGAACTAGTTTGTTTTACGCAGTCGGGTTTTTAGTTTTTTTAATTACGTAATTTATTAGGACTTTTATCTCTATTTTTCACGTTTTTGAACTTGTTTACTAAAGTACTAAGGAAGAGATAAAATTTTGTGAAAGCGTAAAATTAGCAAAAATAATTGCATTATAATTTAATTGTAATGTCTGTTACATTGTATCTAAGGAGGTCTTATTACATACCTATGTACCTATATTTTTGTAATTACTTATTAATTGATTCAGATGGTTAATAGGGTAGAAAAAAATAGAATTGAAATGTTAGTAGGTAGGGTGAATGCTCCATAAATCGGCACTTTAAATTACGTTTAAAAATTCGTGGACGTGTCAAACGAAACTATTTCAGTACGTTTTTTCTTCTAATACCTGATACTCTTAATACCTGATTTTTATATAAAAAAAAACCGATCAAGTGCGAGTCAGACTCGCGCACCGAGGGTTCCGTACTCCAGGAGTATAAGTACAATCTGTTTTTCATTAGTTTGTCTTAAAACGTAAGGTGTTAATTAAGCTAGGTCGCTAAATTGTATGAGCGCTCATACAACTCAGAGGTCTATCTTAATTGGCTCAACTATGTATGTATGGGGACACCCTTTAATTTCCAACTTTTTTAGTTTTTGGAATTTTTTTCTTTATTTGTGCTGTAAGACCCGGCTTTTTGCCAAATTTCGTAATTCTAAGTCAACTGGAACTACCATTTAGGTTTTCGACCCAAAACCTATAGGGTACTTCCGGTTGCCTTAGATATGTCAATTTTGGTCAAAAGCAAGGTCTTACAGATCAAGTAAAGGAAAAATTCCGAAAAATAAAAAAGTTGAAAATTAAGGGAAATGTTGGTACTTACAAGTTTTCGTGAAAATCTAAATTTGCCCATATCTTTTTATTGTGTGGACTCAGGACCTTAATTTTTATACACCCAATAGGGACCATAGACTTTAGTATCTGCAACTTGCTAGGTCCACCCGTTCCTGAGAAAATCGGTGGTGACACACGGACAGACGGACAGACGGACAGACGGACAGACGGACAAGAAAGTGATCTTATAAGGATTCCTTTTTTTTACCTTTTGAGGTACGGAACCCTAAAAAGTTTTTTTTTTTTATTTATATAAAAAAATACTAATCTGCCTAAGCTCGGCACCTTTGTCCCTTTCTCCGGCATTTGTATTCTCAAAGTTGACCCTCATTCCACCAAGCTTTTGCCCGCGACTTCGTCGGCGTTTTAATAAATTACTAATAAAATTAAATTAATTAATCTTCTATATCTATTCTATACATACATTTATTTATTATATTATTATTATTATTATATTATTATTATACAGATAATAAAATCGTAGGTTAGCCGTAGGTATCTGTACATTAAACATTTTTGCAAAATAATAACTGGGGGATGTTAGGGATAAGTAATAGAACTTAAAAAAGCTATTTTTGAAATTTTTGTCTGTTTGTCTGTTTATCTGTTTGTCTGTTTGTCTGTATGTTTGTGCGCGCATCACGCAAAAACTACTGAATAGATTGAAATGAAACTTGGTACGATTTAAGTTCATACTACGGAATAACATATAGGATACTTTGTCCCGAAATTCAGCACGGTTCCCTTGGGAGAAGGGATGAAAGTCAAAATATGTACTTAGCTGTAATTCATTAACGCGTGGTCCGATTTCATTCATTCTTTTTTTGTTAGAAAGGAGATACTTTAAAGATTCCGGCTAATCTCTGAGAGGCTGGATCGAGTTTGATGGGACTTTCACTGTCGGATGTTTACATTTTCATCTACCTAAACATCCGCCAGTGCACTTTTAACAGTTTTTAGCAAGGTATGAGCTCAAAGGAGCTTAGGAAAAACAAAATGATTCCCACGGGATTTTTAAAAACCAATATCCACGCGAACGAAGTCGCGGGTATTCACTTGTTACTAATAAATTCATCATCATCATCATGATCAACCCATTACCGGCTCACTACAGAGCACGGGTCTCCTCTCAGAGTGAGAAGGGTTTTGGCCATAGTCTACCACGCTGGCCAAGCGGATTGGCAGACTTCACACACCTTTGAGAATGTTATGGAGAACTCTCAGGCGTGCAGGTTTCCTCACGATGTTTTCCTTCACCGTTAAAGCAAGTGATATTTAAATACTTAAAACACACATAACTCCGAAAAGTTAGAGGTGCGTGCCCGGGATCGAACCCACGACCTCCGATTAGAAGTTGGTCGTCCTAACCACTAGGCTATCACATCTTACTAATAAATTACTAACTTTTAATTTGTATTTACCTATTTAATTAGTGTTACTGGATATTCATCCGTTCTAATTAAATTAAAATAAATAAATAAATAATATAATAAATAAATCATATTTATAGGAACTCTTGCCTCGTTTTCATTTTTCCACAAAAAAAAGATTTACCCTTATCCAAAATAAATAGAATTTTTGAAGAAATAAGTACAGAACAAATTGCAACAACAAGTCTTTATAAAAAATCTCGCTCTCACTCGCACTCATTTTAAGTGACAATTGATGGATAGTTGTTCAAAAAAATGCTGCCTTATTTTAAACTATTTTCCCATTGGAGCAAGCTATATAAAAATACCCATTGTGCCTAAGCGGCACCAAAACGCTAATATCGACAGAAATAGAACGGAGTGCTGTCTTTTTGGGTCTGGACTTAGGAGCATCCACCCTATCTTGAGCATGTTTTGACTAGATAAATACTGTGAACTTTTACCTTATTTGTAGATACCTATTAAATTCATGAATGTTAAATGGATCAGCAGGTATCTACTTACCTACTATCTATTCAATTTTTTTATACGGTTTACATCAACTTAATTTGAGAGCATCTATAACTAAGTGTATGTATAATTAATCAATGGAGAGGGTATAAAAGGTAAAATCCAGAAACATCATTTTTACTACCTATCTGGAATTTTTTAGTGAAATTTTAACATATGGGTGACCAACATTTAGCTCCTAAGATTAGTTAGTGACAGTAGTAGTAGCAGGGTCCGTGGAAGCAGCAAAGGCATCCTGCGCATGATTGCCGGCAAAATGGATAGTCCTCTGATTAATCTACTTACTCAGAGGACTAAATCCATGTTAGTTATAACTTTTATAAGATACCTACTAACATATTTCTAAGGTTTCATTGTTACTAACCTAGTTTAGTACTAACATAGTGGTAAGTTTTTATTGTTACTAACCCAAATGGACTTATTGTTGTCTGAATAAATAAATATATTATTATATTATTATTATTATTATAGTGTGTTGGGGGACCGATAAACGTTGGAGTCGAAAGTAGATAAGTAGGTAGGTAGGCTTGGCAACCGGAACAACACATCAGGAAGTTGGAATGACGATAGTTGGAAGTTGGAAGGTGGCTGGTATAAATTTAATGCAAAAATGACAGTTATTTTGTTGTTTTCTGGTGCAAAAATGCTCAGAAACTCCATCAAAAGCATAATAAGCTAGAAAATACCGTATTTTTTTTAGTTAAGGCCTATAAACCACGTATCATTTTTAGAAAAAAAAAATCGTTTATTGTTTTTTTTTTCACGGTTTGTTGCGACGATATCTTCTAGCTCGGAAATGAAATATTTCTTACACTCAAAATATTATGGTATTCATAATTATGTACGGAACCCTAAAAGAGCGAGGCCCGACTCGCATTTGATCAGTTTAATCATTTCTTTCGTGTCTTGCATTTTTTTTGTAAGATCTTCTTTGTAAGTCTATATTTGTAACTTGTAAATAAATACTGTATCGAAAAAAATTATAAAGTTTTTATGTGGAAAGTGGAAACATAAAATTGACTAAAAAACCCATTGTAATTGTAACTTGTCTGTTACATTGTAAGGAGGTCCTTAGGTATATGTATTATGTATAAGTATTTTTGTAATTACTCATTGATTGCGATGTTTAAAATATGAGTCTGAAAAACAATAGAATTGAAATGTTAGACTTGCCTTGAACAGTTGGAAATTTTGTTAAGTAGGTACTAAATATGGTTTGGTAAATGCCAAAGGTATCCTTGGAAGCAACAGAGCGGAAAATTTTGTAACTATATAATTGCCCACTAGTTATTCAGTTTTTTTACAGTTTACGAACATCAACTCAACTGTAAATAAATAATCAATAGAATGGAAATAAAAGGCAAAATTCATCGTACACTTTTTCCTTGACATTTATAATGGTCTAAGATCCCGCTATACAACGACCTTCACCGAGATGTTTATTTGATGAAACCTATTTTATATTTAACTAGCGGTCCGCCCCGGCTTCGCCCGTGGTACATATATGGCCTATAGCACTCAAGGATCACGTACATATCTAACGGTGAAAGAATTTTTGAAATCGGTCCAGTAGTTCCTGAGATTAGCGCGTTCAAACAAACAAACTCTTCCGCTTTATTATATTATAGTATAGATTTAACATGTCAATAAATATATTGCATGGGTTGCCTAACAAATTTCAGTCCAGGATATGATTACCTAATTAATAAATAAAAAATAATTTTTTTTTAACATTTCACCGGTTTGATTATTAGACAAATTCTATACCAATCGAAAGTATGATGCCCATAGAATATGCAAACGTTAGGTTGGTTATTCTTTTCCGGTCACAACTCTCGGGTAGCCAGGTGTAAACAGGTAGGTAAATCGATAGTAGCATTTTGCACCGGTCTGATTATTGAATTAAAATTAAATGAAAATAAAGATGATTTCATTATGAATTTGTCTAATAATCAAACCAGTGAAATGTTTAAAAAACATTTTTTTTTTTCAATTATTAATTAATCATATCCTGGACTGGAATTTGTTAGGCAACCCGCAATATATTTATTGACGTATTAAATTAAATATAAAATACGTTTCATCAAATAAGCATCTCGGTGAAGGTCGTTGTATGGCGGGATCCTATAGGTACTATAATATGTATTACCTAATTACCTATATGCCAACCTATTTATTTACCTATGTAGATTTATATTTTTTTAAACGAAATTATCATAAACGTATCAAGGTGACATTTAGCTCAAGATGGCATTCCGCATTGAGCTGTTCAGGAGTGTTGGTGTTGGGGGACCGTTGGACTAAGGAGTCGAAAGGTACTCGAGTGCTGTGCAATGCAGAAAGTTGGAGCGACTCGTACGTACCTATATCCTTACTATAAATGCGAAAGTTACTCTGTCTGTCTGTTACGCTTTCACGCCAAAACTACAGAACCGATTTAAATGAAAGGTACACAGATACCTGCACTAGAGCCTAAGAAAGGATATAGGCTACTTTTTAATGCGAAAAAAGGGTTGTAAGGGTTTGAAAAGGGGGTTGAAATGTTGTATGGAAGTATCGTCATTTTTAATGCTAAAAGCTTGGAATTTATTTTTTAACTAGCTTTTGCCCGCGGCTTCGCCCGCGTGAATTTTGGTTTTTCACAAATCCTGAGGGATAAGCAGATTTCTAGTCCACCCGCCCCCCGCCGCGCGGTGGCGTACCGCGGTACCGCGTACGGCGGGCGCAGGGCGCAGGGGCGCGCGGCGCGGCTCGGGGAGTTCCGTGCAGCGCGAGCGTCGGCCGTCGTCGCGCCCAGCGAAAATAACTATCAGGGCGTTTTTTAACCTTTAAGTATGGACGTGATTTTTTCTTAACACTACTGTGGACGTGTAGTCTCACAGGCTCCTATATTCACACACATTTTTTTTAGAGAATTTGATATAAGATCGCTTTAAAACTGATTGAATATTAAAGTTATAGGATTTAGCAATAAAATAACGTTCTTATACAATCAACTTTTATTTCAAAAATTATAGAAATTAAAAAATTAAAAAATTGTGGCACTTTTTAGGCTAAATCTACTTAGGTTACATTTTTAGGTAGATATTAAAAACGGTCAAACTTATTCCAGTAACAAAATGAGTCTTTTTTCTCAAAATATAACAAATAAGAAACTAAAAACACTAAACACCTACTTCAGTTAAGAAATATAAAAAATTTTGACAACAGTCTAATAACGTAAATTTATTGGTAGTCAGTGCACAAAGGAGACACACAGGTTTGTTGCACCCAACACAAATATGGGTCCTGGTCCTAGTCCTGATCTTGGTCCTGACCTTCATCATTGTCACTTTCATGATTTTGTATCAATTTGGACTCCAATATCAAAGATATTCAATACTAGCCGACCCCTGCGACTTCGTCCGCCTGGATATAGGTTTTATATAGGATCGGATTGGATCCCATAATCCTTTTTTGAACCTAAACTAAATGTAGCCTAAGTTACTCCTTATAACATCACCTATCTGCCATTGAAAGTTCCATCAAAATTGATCCAGCCGTTTCGGTAATTAGCTGGAACAAATAGACAGATCGACAAACATAAATTTAAACGCACACCAGTTTAAAATAAGCCGTACGTTCAAAGATCCGGGTCCCAAGTTATTTGAACCCAATAAATGTCTGTCATTTCTGAACTAATAAACCTATGACCTTGAATTATTTACGGGACAATACTTAAAGTACTACCTTTCTAACAAAAAAAGAATGAGTTAAATCGAACTACGCGTTAATGAATTACAGCTAAATACATGTTTTAACTTTCTTCCCCTCTCCCTAGGGAACCGTGCTGAATTTCGGGATAAAAAGTATCCTATAACCTACCTCGGAGTATAAACTCAAATCGTACCAAGTTTATTTGAATCCATTCAGTAGTTTCGGCGTGATGCGCGGCCAAGATACAGACAGACAGACAGACAGACAGACAGACAGACAGACAGACAGACAGACAAAAATGAAACAAATTGCAGTTTTGGCTTCAGTATCGATTATAGAATGCCCTCCAACAAAAATTTTCAAAATATCTTCAATGTACAGAATTGGATCTGTTACAGTTTTATTATATTATAGATAGATTCTCTTCATTGTCACACTGATCCGAAGCTAACAACAACTCACTCACTTCTTGTTCGAAAGATTGATCTCCTGCACAAAAATCTTTTCTCACAGGGTCCTAAATATAACTCCTAGATGGTCGTTTTGATTTAGAACTACTGGCTTTATTGTTTTTTGACATTTTATACTAGGAAATTTGTATTTGCTCTTATAAAATATATCATAGGACAAAAATGGACGTGTAGCCTGACAGGCTCCGGTCAATATTTTTATGGTCATTACTTACGTGATATTCATCGGAAGACGCAACTTACACCTTCGTTGGTAGTTTTACAACTAAAACAAAAGCTACTGAGCCGCTCAACCGCAGGGAATGGGGGGAATCAGGTGAAACTAAGAAAAAGAAAACATCGAGTAGCCTCTGAGACTCCACGTCCATACTTAAAGGTTAACATAGGTACTTACCGATTTCAACACAACTCCTTTTTTGAAAGTTCGGTTAAAAAAGTAGCCTATGTTACTCCTTGGTTAATCCTCTACTTGTCTGTGAAAGTCCCGTCAAAATCGGTTCAGCCGTTCCGAAGATTAGCCCGTTCAAACAGACAGACAGACAGACAAAAATTTAAAAAACGTGTGATTCGGTTATGGTATCGTTCAAATAACCATATGAGCTTAATATGTGATAGTTATTTCGAAATTACAGACAGACACTTCAATTTTATTTATTAAAAAAAAGTATAGATTAAAAATGTCATTTAAAGTTTTTGTGTGTCGTGTGTGTGTGTGAATGTGAAAATACCGAAATCTATATCTACAGCTAGGTATAGGTAGATTACTATAGCAAACTTCCTTGAAAGTAGATATAAAGATTGGAAAAGGGAGCGGGAATGGGAATCGGAAATCTACGATTCCCTCGGGATTTGTAAAAACTGAAATTCAGTCGGTACATCACTACACCTAATTATTATAAAACAGAATCTCCCGCCGCCTGTCTGTTCGCGATAAACTACAAACTACTGAACGGATTTTAATGCGGTTTGCACCAATATACACAGAGTGATTAACGAGGAAGGTTTAGGTGTACAATTTGTTAAGATTTTGTGTGAATTGAAATATGACGATAAATGTTGAAGATGTCGGAAAAAGTCAACCCGCCTGGGAGCTTTCATCGAAAACGCTGCCTAATCCCTTTGAAATAATATAACAAATCAATATGTGGTGGGTGGGATAGTAGCGGGTGTGGATCCTATCGGTCAGGTAGTCGGTGGAGAGGCGAAATAAAAGATCACGGGTGTCGGAGAGTTCCACCGCCCTGTCGCTGTAGCCCTTTCCGCTGGAGTTGTTGCCGAGGAGCTCATCCTCACTCTTTCACTGTCGCCACGAGAATGAAATGCGTCGCCTTCAGGCCTTGTATTTATACAGAAATTAAGCATCGGGCGAAGTAGCGAGGAGGCGGAGGAGCCTTTATTTGTCTCTTTCGTACAATTGTCTCTTTCGTACCTATTATTTTAGATAATGACAATTAAGTACATCGTTTCATAATTAACATAACTAATATCGTACATCATACTAATTTCCAAATTTACAATTCTTAGCATAATCTTAGCATTATTTCTAATAGGAATCAGGGAAGTCTTTATTTTCTTAATAGAATGCTTATATTATCTTAATTTTATACGTACGAAATATAAGATAATATAGGTATACGAATCTTAAAACTAGCCGTCGTGTACCTAATTACTACCCGTGCGAAGCCGGGGTCGCTTACTAGTATGTGTATTGTGTATGTATACCTATATGTAATTTCGTCGTGGCCACGTTTAACTCAAAGGCCCTTCAGTCAAAGTGACGGAGTGACAAGACAGGCCATTAGCGCGCTCACAATGGCGGCCCATATCATAAACGACTAGCAGCGGTCGCCGCACGTCGCCCGCCGCCGCCGCAACCGCGCAGTTACCGCGTGATTCATGTGCGCTCGGCGCTCGCAGCCTCCTACGTCGCGAGAGGTGCAGACTTGAGAACGTGGTTAGACACACCTATGAAGTCCTACAAACTTATTTGACGCGGTGCCGGAAAGTGGAATTAATGATGCCATTTTGAAATTTCAAGGCAATAATTAATTTGTGGGCCTACCTATACCTATAGTCCTGACAAATTAGACATATGGTTCCCGAAAAATCGTCCAAAGCTGGAAAGTGTTTAATACCTTTGGGGGGTCCCAACTCCCAAATAAGAGTCCTGTGAGTTTGCGACGAATTCTAATTTCTGCTTAAGTTTTGGGAGCCAAAAAACCGGGAAATTTTTGCACTTTTTTTTCAATATAAGTCCTAAACTACTGTTTTTAAAAAAATATTTTCTATACGTTTTTAAAGTGGATTAAAATTGCTACAATTTAAGATCAGAACCAGCTCTGTAGGTAGATACACTAGGTACTCACTGAGTTACATCAGCTATTATTGGTTTACATACCTAGGTAGACCATTATTTGCGAATTTAAAGTATTATTTCCGTTAAAACCGACGAATAGACAAATGGACGGACAAGTGCAAAACCTCACCGGAGTAGACGCGAAGAGCTCGCTTCGCTCATTATACCTATGAGTTTGCCGAGTTGTTGCCGAGTCTATTTGTTGTTAATGCAATGGTGGGACTTTGTGTTGTGGCGCGTCACATAAACCAATCACGGGCTGATATACGCGACGCACCCACTCCGAGGATTGCCAGTCCAAGCACCTCTTGTAAATGAGCCTGCAGGTTTTACTGTAAACTACTCTTTTAATGAAGCACAAGTACCTGAGTAGGTAGGTACCTACAGTCCTACAAATGGAATTCTTTGCCTACAAACTTATCCAGTGCGGTGGCGGAAAAGTGGAATTACGAAAGTGACGCCATTTTGAAATTTCAACGCAAAGAAATAATCCACAATGTTATTAGTAACATTTAATGTAAGCTAGCGACGCTGTTACAGGGCCAGATAAGTTTGTTGGACTGATTGTCTGGTTGTAGTTTAATGGTTTAAAATGGTGCAAATCTCGTCATAATTTGTCACCGAAAAATTTATTTATTCGGTCGTAATTCTCTTCCAAAATTATTTTAGACTCAAGTTTTAAACTTTTAAGATGGTTGTTTCATGCTGTTTGTAGATACCACTACCTACTTACATACGTTCAAAACATTATATATTACATTATCTTAGGTTCAAAACGCCAAAAGCACGAAGCCAGAAGGACATTTTGACGACCTCCCTGGCGCAGTGGTGAGCGCTGTGGTCTTATAAGTGGGAGGTCCTGGGTTCGATTCCCGGCCGGGGCAATTTGAGATTTTATAATTTCTAAATTGTCTCTGGTCTGGTTTGGTGGGAGGCTTAAGCCGTGGCTGGTTACCACTATACCGGCAAAGCCGTGCCACCAAGCGATTTAGCGTTCCGGTAGATACGATACCGTGTAGAAACCGATCAGGGGTATGCATACCTCTTCCAAGTTAGCCCGCTTCCATCTTAAGGTGCGTCCAGACTTGAACATTTCACCGAACCGAACAGCGAACATTTCGGCGAACTTGTTACGCTCAATGTGGACGGCGCGCTTGGAGCGCTTGAGATGGGTTACTGGGTAACAGTTCGGCGAAAGTTTCGCCGAACTTTAGACCTTTAGACTGCATCATCACTTACCATCAGTTGAGATTGCAGTCAAGGGCTAACTTGTAGTTGAATTAAAAAAAAACTTTGTGTCACTAATATATTATACCTAGAAGGTATCTACTAATAGTTTACCTATACTTAGCGGTGCTATAAGGAACGAGGAAGCAAAACATCGCCCGAAAAATGCCTGATAAACCCCAATAAAACCATTGGAATACCTACCACATTACACCATACCCCTCAGTCTAAACCCTTGATCATATTTCTATGGTTTAAACTCAACGCTAAACGACGATAACAACTTTTACAAATCATTCACACTTACCGCGTCAAACACCCCAGAGGTATCTGACGGCAGTAAAACGCAACACTTGACGTATGATCCATTGTTCGACGCGACAAAGTGCGTTGGCGGATACACAATAACCCAGCATCCTTCCATCCCTGGATTTAGAAACGCGTTTGCGTCAACTGCGCGCGAAACCGACGCACGTACGCGCGTCGATTACTATGTTGCAACAGTAGCCTCGATGATTTTACTTTCAAAATCACAAATGTAAAATTGCGTATTGTATTTGGTTCGCGAGCTGGTGGACGTTGGGTGCAAAGGTTTTAGACGAAAGTAATAAAATAGTCTCGGTTCTATCTTCAAGCTTTTCCTATCTCTAACCGCACTGTATGTAACTTAATTTTTATACATAATAATATGTATACCTTTTAAGTATAAGTAAAAAAAATAAACAAGCTAGGGTAAGATTTTTTTTTCCGGCTCCTTTTACATTTATGGGAGCCCCCCCTGAAAAATAATTTAATTGCATTTTTAATTCAATATTTGGTTTTGGGTCAACGTTCTACACCAAATACCATTTCAGGTTTGTAACTCATTTCGTCTGCCAGCTAGAGACCTGTGACCGGCGGACAGACAGACAGTAGAGTGACATTAATAGGGTTCCGTTTTTACCCTTTGGGTACGGAACCCTTGTAGATCGACTGCATAGTTTTTTACCATAATCGTTTTTCTTTGCCTTTCTACGAATGAATGTTACCTGACATTTATTGACCTTGCCTTTTTAACTTTTTGCAACTAAACTTAGGAATTTATACCTACACTGTGCACTTTTTGAATGTAAACTGCATTTTGGATATAATACCTACCTATCTAGGTCGCAAGCATGAACTAGGTAGGCCGTCGTCGTGAACAGATAATTAAACGTGCACTGCTGGACTTTGGTCTCTTTAGGAGACTTTCATACATCACGGTCTTGCGGAGCTCGTATCCTGCGGCGCTATATACTATATCTGTTACAATAATTTGTAACCTCGCCAACCCTAAGATCTAAATCCATCTCACCTATAAGAGAGAAGGCTATAAAGAGAGGTAGTGATTACAATTGTTGGTCAAACATTTCAAGAACTTTATACACGTAATATTTTGACAAATCAAATCGTCCACCTGCTCTCGGTGCAATTTGGTAGCTTACGCCGGCTTTTATTTCGTCGACTGTTAGATATGAACTCTTCATTCTCGGAAATGAGGAAATCTGAATAGGCTTTTGTTTGGGCGAGGAACTGTGACAGACACTATTCGAAAGATCTGCGACACCGAAACGTGCGAACCGTGAAAACTTTCTATTCATGTAGGCACCTATAGTCAAACTTTTAATTATCTGCAGTAATCTGACGTTTCCTAATGTCATTTCGTAAAATAATGTTGCCAACCCCATTTCTATAGTGATGTGATACGTTCAATTCATTCAATTTCATTCACAAAAGTTTCGTTCAAAGTTACTCTTTCATTATCATCATAATTTTATTTATCTATTAAGTAAATCGATGGCTCCTACGTATAAAAGCCAAATTAACAATTTTGTCATCTTGACTTTTTGTGGCAAACGCATCCTATTGGTACAATTAATTATATGAGCTTTAATTGAAAAAAAAAGTAAGAAGTACTATTTCTATTGCAATAACAGCCTATGTGTGTTGACGATATCTGTCATAGTTAACATGCTAAGTTGCTACTGCCCTTTTATAACAAAAAAAAATATATATATTTTTAAAAGAATACCTACTAGTTATTCAGAAAAAAATATATTTAACATTATAATAACATATTTACATATTTTTGGAATCTACTTATAATTTTCTAGATGATTTTGACCTCCCTGGCGCAGTGGTTTTGGTCTTTTTTTTATTTATTTTTTTTATTTATTTTATTTACAATACATAATATTAATATTTTTACATTGATTACTTCGTGCTCGTAAGCGCTTATAAGTGGGAGGTCCCGGGTTCGATTCCCGGCAGGGGCAAGTTGGGATTTTATAATTTCTAAATTGTCTTTGGTCCTGTCTAAATTGTAATTGTCTGTGTAAATTGTACACATTTTCGTATTTGCCTTTTGAATCCCTTTATTTTGATACCCCACTCGAGGGTCATGAAGAAAATTTTTTTTTCAGCTCGCACAATAAAGCGCATAAAGTCCGCGATTTTGATTTTTTTTAAATTTAGGTACCCATTGACACTCGCGTCATCGAGACAAATTTAATGACGTATCATATTTTATCAAAATCCGTTGAGCCATTGATTAGTTACAAGCGGACATAGGAATGGATTTGAATCGTCGTCGTCGTCGACGATTCAAAAGTATATCTAAAAGTGTATTTGAATAAAAAACTTTTATTTTCTATTCTATTCTGTTTCATTTTGAATTTACCTTAATTAAAATACCTTAAATTTTACCTTAATAACTAGGACCGCTAATATATATATATATATATATATATATATATATATATAGCTAATATACTAGCGGTCTCGACAGACGTCGTCCTGCCTGGTGACATACCAATATCAGCGCCACCTACCAAGACCCAATAGGTTAGCTGTACTTAGCGGGTAATAGTGTTTTCAAACTATCCAGGAACCCATTGAAATATACACACAAAATTTCATCCAAATCAGTCCAGCCCTTTAGGAAAAAGTACAGAAGAATTATACGGTACGGTACGGGTGAGAGAGTTCCGTATCGACAGGATGAACATTCAATGTTTGACAGTTACGAAACCCATGAACATTTTGTATGGGAAAATGTTTTTTCTTTTATTTTTTCGTCAATTTTCCAATATTTTTAACAGTTATTCTGCTATTCGGGACGAAGACAAATACAACAAATCAAAAACCATGAAAATCGGTCCAGCCGTTCTCGAGTTATAAGTGTTCGAACAAACGAGACTTTGTTTTATATATTAAAGATATACGTATTTATATGTATACTATATATATAAATATATATATGTAACTTTTGTACATAAAATATAATAATTACTTAAAATAAAAACTTTAATTTGAATAAAATAATTGAATGATTCAAATCAATCACCTGTACCCCATCCCTATTTTATTTTCGTTAAAAAGTGACAACCCACGAAACTTCACATTACTGCATACAATTAAAAGTCGAAGTATAGTACTAGTTGCTAGATACCTTTTTTATTTTTATTCTACTACAAGTTACTTATCCCTTGACTGCAATCTCACCTGATGGTAAGTGATGATGCAGTCTAAGATGGAAGCGGGCTAACTTGGACGAGGTATGCATACCCCTGATCGGTTTCTACACGACATCGTACCGGAACACTAAATAATTGTGTGCAGAGGCATCATTAACGTGAACTGTTATTATACCTACTTGTCATTTTATTAGTAGGTATGTACTATACCCGTATTACTAATTCCCTGGAATTCTGACGTTTCGTAATGTTACCAGAGATAAAACAATTCCCACAAAAAAGATAAAAAATTCAAAATTTATGCAAATACAAATCAACTGCCGCATGTAGATATGACAAATGCCTGACAGACACTTCATGGTGATGATGTCATTCGACATCTATTTTTGAATAAATTTTTTCAATGTGCTTTTTTTGTTTTCTGTTGATGTCAGTGTGCACTTTCTAGTTTCCACTCTTGGTGGTTTCTATTTTAAGGCGAAACGAGTAAGTAATATTATTACGTGGCATAAGGCTTTTTATGATGACAGGGAATTAAAGTAGTTTGGGGTAAAATCGTACTTTATTAAGATGTTAACCCTGTTCTCCATACAAATAACTTATCTGTAAATGACAATGACAGCTGTCAGAATTCCGGGGAATTAGTAATACGGGTATAGATATAAATGGGAGGTCTCGGCAGGGGCAAGAATTTATAAGTTTCTAAATTGTGTCTGTTCTGCCGGGTTATTCTGTAACTTAGTTACCAACTGAAAATCGTTGCCAACGAATTAGTTTGATATACATTGCTGCTTTACTGTGGGAAATATAAAGTGTTTTCATAATTTCACACAGTAAAGCAGCAATGTACCTATATCGAACTAATTCGTTGGCAACCATTTTCAGTTGGCAACTAAGTTAGAGAATAGCCCCGCTGGTCTAGCGAACCACCCTACCGGCAAACCGCATCACTAGGTAAACGGACTTAGAAATGGCCTAAGAAAAAAATTGAGTTGTCTGTAGGTAAGTAGGTACCTACTCGATTTTTTCTTCCGTGCTCTAGAATTTTTGAAAATTTTCGATAGATAGTTTTGGAGATTAGAGAGATTAGAGAGAGAGGATGGATAAATAAGTCAGAAAAAGCCACGCAACGTTTGCCCATCTAAACACGCATCACGGAGGAGTGAGGGCGCGGAGGGGGGCAGGGACAGCGCAGTCAAATAACTTTGATGTCCGCGATGTCCCATTGAAACGCATTTAGCGTTATTTCATGTACGATTACATTATTAGGGCTACGGTTCGATTGCATGATGTTTATTAGCACATCGTTCGCACACACCTCAAACTTGAGAGCTTCGAGAACTGTGGGGCTATTCTGTAACTTAGTTACCAACTGAAAATAGTTGCCAACGAATTACTTCGATATAAATTGCTGCTTTACTGTGGGAAATATAAACAATGATTTCATTTCACACATTAAAACGGCAATGTATATCGAACTTATTCGTTGGCAACTATTTTCAGTTGGTTAGTGAATAGCCCACCTGCCGGGTTATTCTGTAACTTAGTTACCAACTGAAAATATTTGCCAACGAATTAGTTCGACATACATTGCTGCTTTACTGTGTGAAATATAAACAGTGATTTAATTTCCACACATTAAAACAGCAATGTATATCGAACTAATTCGTTGGCAACCATTTTCAGTTGGCAACTAAGAGAATAGCCCCGCTGGTTCACCATTAGGTACTTTATCATTATAACGTTAGATGATGTATACCAACTAGTATATCTAGCAACTGCTAGATGGATTACTACTGGATGAATTTGGCTGAAATTTAGAATAGAGATTGATTATGCCCTGACTTAACACATAGGCTACTTTTTATCCTGGAAAATCCACAGTTCCCGTGGGATTTTGAAAAGCCCGAAATTTGCTATGGCAATCTACAGCTGCAGCTATAGGTAGATAACCATGGCAAAGGTTAGAAAAGGGGGTGGAAATGGGAAGCAGATATCGGGATTTGTGAAAAACCGCAATTCACGCGGGTAGATAAAACCTACTTAGTAGGTAACAAAAAAAGACAAGGAAAATTAAAATATTTTAATTACTTATCAATATTGAGATAATTGTAATCTTTTAATATCTTAATTATATCAAATGAGTTGATAAGGTCACCAGGCTCGTAAATAAAAAAAATATTATCAGATTAAAAACGTTTCCTGTTAAATATTTAGATTTAAAGTAGATACCTACATTATAAGATGTAATGTTTTCAATGCTATTGCAATGGGGCTAATTTTGCTTTAGGTACACAATCTCTAAACTAAAGTGACGTCTAAATCTGTTTCTATCTCTTTCACAATGCTCCCTGCGGAAAAGGATAGCACTATTTTTAAACCTGTCAATTTAGTTTAGAGATTGTGTACACAGTAGGTACAATAGAATTACTCAGTGTCATATTATAGCTTCTTGTCTAACGCAACCCTAACCAGTTGGGTCGAATCGACCGCTCGCTCGCTAACTAACCGTGTTTGAAGGGTTACAGTCTGTCATCATTCGGGTTTCATTTTTGGTATTCTTGTTGCCCAGTCGGGCGGCTGATAGTCTTTTGATTGCAGCAGGATAGGGTTACATAGCTTCGGGTTAACTTTAAATGGAGCTAGCTTAACTACGAGTAGGTACCTATTATGGGAGGTGAATTCGAACGGTACACTGAATTGGTGTAATGTGACGCGAAAATCGTGGATTTTCCCGGAAAGGGCATTTGAATCTCGGTCTATATTTCTGTACACCTTTCATCAAAATCGATTCATCAGTTGAGCCGTGAAAAGCAACAGTTAGACAGATAGATAGACAGACACACTGTCGTATTTAGGAATGCATCAATAGGATGTTCAAGATGCATTCATATTGTGATTCCGTGAACCATGAACGGCGTGTTCCCACAAAGCTCATAGTTCATTTGTTACGAGCTGAAGTAAGTACCTATATAAGCCGTTGTAGCCGGAAAGGGCATTTGAGTTTCTATCTATATCGTTGCCTTCTGGTTGCCTTTGTCAAGATCAATTCATCAGTTGAGCCGTGAAAAGCAACAGTTAGACAGATAGATAGACAGACCCAGTGTCGTGTTTTGGAATGCATTAATAGGGCGTTCGAGATGCATTCATCACCATAAACGCCGTGGTCCGTCGAAGTTCATGGTTCACTTTGTACGAGCTCAAGTATGAGCTATGTATAACAGAACACCCGCAAAGGGCATATTTTGTCTTTTCACCTATACATGTAGCTACCTTTCGTCAAAATCGGTTCAGCGGGTGAGCCATGAAAAGGTAACAGATATACAGTACACATTTTCGCATTTAGGAATGCATCAATATCTACTCAATAGGATGTTCGAGGTGCATTCATATTGTGATTCCGTGAACTGTGGACGCCGTGTTCCATCGAAGCTCATAGTTCATTTGTTACGAGCTCAAGTATGAGGCATTGTAGCAGAACACCCGCAAAGCGCATTTCACTCCCCATTTAAATCTGTGATTTCATCAAGATCGGTCCAGCCGTAGTTCAGCAGTTGAGACGTACCTAAATAGACATAACAGACTGATACCTAGGTCCTTGATAGACAGACACATTGTCGTATTTAGGAATGCATCAATAGGATGCTCAAGATGCATTCATATTGTGATTCCGTGAACCGTGAACGGTGTGTTCCGTCGAAGCTCATAGTTCATTTGGTACGAGCTCGTATGAGCCATTGTAGCAGAACACCCGCAAAGGGCATTTGACTCTCGATGGCGGGCCTTCCGCCGTTACGCGCAGGATTGTTATCACTCGCCGTTCTGGCGCGCGAGTCACAGGCGGTAGCGGGCTTTGAATTACTTCAAACAACTCATATTATTTCCTACCTCATGGTAGATGGTAATCATTGATATAATGATGGTAATGGTTATTGAGCTAGTAATAGTAGATTGTTACACAAGGGACGTAAGTAAGCTATTACAGAACAAGATCCAATTTGGCGCCAGTGCGAGCGCAGCTCGCATAGGGCGCTAATGGATCGCGTGCACCCGAGATATTTAGTCACACGAGCGAGCGCAGCGAGCGAGGGTGAATATAGTTCGAGGGTGTAATAGCTACTTGCAACTGAGGTAAGCATTCTACTTTATATCATTCTTGCGAGGTAAATAAAACATTGGTAATGCAAAATGAAATTTTAATTAGAATAATTAGCAAATTTAGAGAAAAAATAGAAATTGCACGCCATTTGTTGAATTCTTCGTAAGGTTTCACGTAGCGCTCTTTGGACTTATCCGGCAAAAGGTTTTGCATCATTTGTTCTGCTTCAAGCAAACAAAAATCAGGCTCTCCTCCTTTTTCATCATCTGATGAAGTGCTTGACATTGTTGTAAATAACTTAAATCCCTTTAGGAACAAACTTCACAAACTTTCAGATCAAATGAAATGCCGCCATTTCCATTTTTTTTCGTAAATAGTTTTCCATTTTTTTTTACGGCTCTGAGTTCCAAGGAGTTTTGCATAGTTTGAAATGTATGAAAATTAAATGCCGCCATGTTCAGTGTTTTTTTTTTTTAGTAAAAAGTTTTCTTACCATTTTATAAGAAAAGAGATTGTTTACCAAGGAGTTTTGCATAGCTTGAACTGTAATGTGAACATTACAATTCAAGCATAGTGCGACGTAATGTTGCCTTGAATTGCAAACACCAACTTACAAGGAGACTTTCCACCATAGTAATCCCTAGTTACTGAGCAAGTATGATATAAAAGTTCATATCTTACAGTATCACGTGATCGTATTTAAGAAAAAGCTATTACAATCACAGCGCACACAATTATTCGTGAAAAGGTAACAAGAGTAATAGAATAGAATAGAAAATAGAATAGAAAAGTTTTTTATTCAAATAAACTTAATAGTAATAAACACCTACAAAAATAACTCTAGCAACCTTTATAATTAAAAATATACTTACTTAGCCAAGGAATTTTGTAAATATTTTGAATATCAGACAAAGTTATAATGTACCTATTTATGCGAATTTTATAATAGATATTAGTATGGATTTTATGCCTGAGTCAACCTGATGGCAGACCGCCCACCGGTGGACAGACGATTTCATACAAGACGCAGGGAGTCACGTGCTAGTGGATACAAGGGGCGCAAGACCGCGACATGTGGACGTTTATCGTTTGACGAAGAAGAAGAACAGACACATAACATGTTCGGACTCTAGTTTGCGTCTTAACAAAGTGCTGCTCGGAAGCTTATGATTTACACCATACGCCAACCCCATACAATTCCCATGGGCTTTGTTCGCGGCAGTTTAGCGAAAGCAATTTCGTGTTTTACAGCCGCCTGCAGATATGAACCGCGATAGCTAAATGGACAACCAGCCATTTCAACACCGTGTGAGTTATATACGAGGATTCCACCAGCAATATTGTACTTATGTGTACCTACCTACCTCCTAACAATATAACATAGGAAATGTCTTCCCTTAGGCAATTTGTCTTGTAAATCTCAGTTGAGGCGGAGACAATTCAATATTCCTATAATATTAATATAGTCACTACATCACTACATAGTATAAAACAAAGTCGCTTTCTCTGTCCCTATATCCCTATGTCCCTATGTATGCTTATATCTTTAAAACTACGCAACGGATTTTGATGCGGTTTTTTTAATAGATAGAGTGATTCAAGAGGAAGGTTTAGAAGTAGAAAAATTGGACCCGGTAGGTGGCGCTAATAGCGGGCAGGACGACGTCTGCCGGGTCCGCTAGTATATTATAATACATAGTTAACTACAATACATACATTACTATACACAACTGCCAACACAGGTTCACTCTCTATTCCTATTCCTTCACGCTCATACTCCCACAATAACTGTTGTTTTTGGCCAGACCCGGGAGTTGAACCCAGGACCTACTAAATAGATACTGGTCAGTGGTCACACATATCTACCTATTACAAGTATGTATAAATTGAAAATTAAAAAAAACCCCCGACATTCGCCATTTTGTGGCGGCGGCCATCTTGGATTTGCATAGTGCTATTCTACTAGTCAAGCCCTTTCATTTGATACCCATATTAAAGGAGTTGTGAAAAAATATATAATCCGCCATTTTATAGCGGCGGACATCTTGGATCGATTTTCACCAAACATAGCTAACAACACTCTCGACTAATTCACCTTTCAAACAAAAAAACCGCATTCAAATTGGTCCACCCGTTTGAGCGCCACAGGGGAACAGACACACATACACACACACATACACACACACACACACACACACACACAGACACGTCAAACTTATAACACTCAGTCGTTTTTGCGTCGGGGGTTAAAAAAAGACCTTAACCTACGTGGACCACGTCGCGGACATTATAGCATGTTCCTTTATAAAGATAGACTAAGTATAGGTGCGAGGTCTAGGTAAGCACCACTACCTATCTACTACCTATGCTGACAATCCCTTTTAGGGAAAACCTAAGTAAAATTAGGTGATAGGTTAACCTTACGGATAGGTTCACCGTGTATGGTGAATGGTGGCATAGATTTAAAAAAAAATATGTTTTTTATTTGAAACGCAGAACTAGGTAATTAGGAACCTATAGGACTCTGATTTTTAATTCCGTGGAATTCTGGTCACCCGTTCATTTAATTTCGTGGAATTAATGATCACCCGCCTGGCGACGCGCGACGGCAGGCGTCCACGTATCTACTTAGATGCTATCTAGGTTCAGAATGCATTTCTTTACAGTTTTTCATACTGATAATTACCTACCTATCCCTTTTTTAAATTTTCAATATTTTATGTTAAGTAGGACATACCTAAATATAAAACGGGCCCTAATTTTACATAGGTACCTACCTACCTAACAAGTTTGTTAAAATATAACTAAGTAGGTATACTCTGATTTTTAATACTGACGTTTCTTAATGTTACCAGAGATAACCGTTCCCACAAAAAAGATAATGTATTAAAAACTTACAAATAAATAAAAATCAATTGCCTCATATACATATTATGCAGACAAATGCCTGATAGATACCTACTTCGGGCACTTTAGTTTGGGGTAAAATCGAACTTCAGCTGGTAACCCTGTTTTTCATACAAATAACTCATTCTATTTTTAAATGACAACTGTCAGAATTCCACCGAATTAAAATTTAGAGTACACATAAGTAGGTATCTGTAGGTAGGTACCTAACGCATTTTAATTTTCCTATGTACCTACTCCGCGTATATTCTAAGAGCCCGTGAACCCCAGACCTACGTTATTTTATAAAAGCTGAAAGTTTGTCAGTGGATGGTCCCAACACAGGTAAGAACGATGGCCCATTATGGAGTTAGTAGTATAGCCTATAGGTAGGTAGTAGGTACTAGTTACCTAGTAGACAAGCTACCAAAGTAACACGTAGGTAGATGTATCCGAGTGGCTCGTGTAACCCGCATCCCGGGTGTGATCGCATCCAGCCGTCTGTTCCCGGGGGGGCGCGGGTCGATACGGGGGGGTTATCTTTGTTTGCCTCGTATCAAATCTTAGGGGGAGGGGGTGCGCCTACCAGGGATTCTATTTTCTATTTCTATGATTTATAGGTAGGAACATACCTAGTTACTTATAGGTACCTACCTTAGGTACCTATAGGTGGGTGTAATTTTCTAGCCCAAGTTGGCGCGCGGCTTTGTAAATCATTGTGATTGACGCTATTTTTAACGCCCGCAGCAAAAAGAGGGGGTTTATAAGTGTGACCGATTGTGCGGTTTTCTGTCTGTCTGTGTGTCAGTCTGTCCCACTGTAGCTCTTAAGCGTAGAAGACCGATTTGAATGCAGTTTTTTTTTTTAATTTGAGAGCAGGTTTTTTTAGCGATGGTTATTACTTTATTAGACATGTTTTATCAAAATCGGTTCATCCGTTTCAAAGTTATCAGCTATTTTGTTAGCTGCGTTATAGAGCTAGATATTAGTAGATAATAATGGACATTTACACGGATTTGAATGCGGTTTTTTTATAGTTACATTAAGTAGTCTCGACGCATAAGTAAGTATCTACTTAAAGCCCAAATTAGACGGTGCCCCGTTCATCGTTCATTTTTGCGAACGATGCACGATACGATATTTGCTATGGCACAGCCTGTGAACGATGAACGGTCGGTGAAGCCTCGAAAATGAAAGCAAAAATCTCGAAAAAATGAACCGTCTAATTTGGGCTTATAAGTACCTACTTGATAGACACACCATCTCACAGATCAAAGTTCTAACGTTTAGAGCAGCAGGGTGGTGGGACATCAGGTTTTACCATAGCTCGGGGTTTATTTAAATTTTTGACGTGATGAGTAACGTCTTATAAATCGATGAACGCCAGCTGCACGCACGAATAAGCACGACTCATTGTCATGTTCCGCCTGAGCGGAGCGTGCAACCGAGAGTGCGGAACAAACGATAGAGAGGCATGATCGGCCTATAGGTAGGTATGTCATAGGTATTAGGTATAGGTATACGTATGTAAGTATATTAGGTATATTGTGTCCTATAATGTTTTCTTATGACGTTATCACGTAAAATTGTCGTCCGTAAACCAACTTTACAGACAACCAATTTTATTAATTTGGATTAGATACCTACCTACCTACCTAGTAGATACCTACCTATCCACCTAACTAAAGAGTTTTACAGTTCAGTTTTACAAAAGGTGGTTTTCTCTTTAAGTGAGTAGGTAGGTATTTAAATCAGCTGTAACTTTTGCATTACAACTTTGCCACCCCCCTGTTACTTATAGATACCTACCTACCTACCTACCCGCTCGAATAAGTTTAAAAGCTGAAATCTATGCAAGCCTTATGAATTAGTGATGATCGCAGTTTGTTAGTGTCATAGTCCATTTTTATGTTAATGAAGCTTTATTTATCTAGGTATCATGTTGTTAATATAGGTACTTAAATCACAAGTGTAAATTGAAAATTTAAAAACCCCCGATATTCGCCATTTTGTGGCGGCGGCCATCTTGGATTTGCAATAATGCTATTCTACTAGTCATGCCCTTTCATTTGATACCCATATTAAGGGAGTTGTAAAAAAATATGTAATCCGCCATTTTGTAGCGGCGGCCATCTTGGACCGATTTTCATCGAACATAGCTAACAACACTCTCGACTAAATTACCTTTCAAATAAAAAAACCGCATTCACATCGATCCACCCGTTTGAGCGCCACAGGGGAACAGACAGACACACACACACACACACACACACACACAGACACGTCAAACTTATAACACCCCGTCGTTTTTGCGTCGGGGGTTAAAAAATAAAAGGAATGATGTCTTCAGTAGAAAGACTTTTCTTAAAAAAGTCAGTTGTTAATTCTTAGCTCATGTTCGGGGCTAGAATTAACAGCTCTGGGGTAAGTATTAACAGAAGAGAATAAATATATGTAAGTATGACATTATTTTTTATTAATAAAAGCGAAATTAATACAGGACTTGTATGGATCACGTTATTTTATAAATTGACAATATAAATCACAAAATATAATATGAACATGAACAAAAGATAAAAATTCATTAAAATATCTTAGATATTGAATCAACGTTTTTTGGTCATTTTTCTTCACATTCATCAGCCTTACATCGCTCGACAGTCTATTTCTGTGCTAAGAAACATACTGAATGGTGTGATGTCACCGTTGATACATCCAGCTTGAGCCCAGTCATAGCCCAGAAAGAGATACATTATATCCAGTCACCCCCTGATCTTCACTATAGGATACGCCGCAAACAATACAAAAATACTCATCTTCTTCAGAGTCACTGGCTTCATTTAAGCCATCGCCGCGCCTATCCATTTGCGTGACTAGCCAATAGCCATGCAAGTGGATTTTGGCACTAATATCTTTTTTTTTTTTTCACATCTTCTACTTTCTCTCTTAGCTTTCCGTTTACCCTTTCCTTTATCTTTATTCTGGTTTTTTGCTGTCATTTTCTTCTTTTTCAGTTCTCTAATATGTATGTTCTTCTTCTAAGGTATTCTTTTCTGGAGTATCGATGAGAGTGGCAAATTTTAATCTAAGGATGTGGTACATCGAATAGTTTTCATTGATATGTTCTCATGCAATCACAAAAAAAAAAATACAATAAGTACCTATACACGAATAGTCAGGTACTCCACCTACAAGCTCCCACATTTGGGGTAGGTATTAACACGTTAATACTAACCCCGCGGATTTGTTAATTATATAGCCCCAAAGGTACATTTTTATTATTAAATAACATAAAAAATATTGGTTAATAGTTAAATCAATTAAGCAATGTAGCATTATTACGTATAAAATATGCTATTAGGGAAACACAAAATATAATCATAACATCGTATAGGTACTTATTTCAAGTATAAATCAAAAAATTTTAAAGTTATAAATGTTCGTTACTTGCGTAGTAATGTCGTCCTCGGTCCTGCACAGAACTCACTATGTCGATGCGCAAAGCGCAATTTGCTTAATCCCGAGTCATGCAGCGTGAGTCTGTCTGCGTTTTTAAGCACTACCTAGCTATAGTTAAAGCTTGTATCTATAGTTTTAGAGAAAATCGCTTGTTAATACTTACCTCTGTTAATTGTAGCCCCGGCCTCCCCTACCTAGATAGGTACTTATGTTTTTTAAGTAAAAAAAAGTTATTCAGTTGTTTCCCACTAGTCAATTATAAACGCATCATTTCTCCTAATCCATTGGCTCCACAGTCAACTGGTAGATATCCACCTACCTCCACAACTTTACAAAAAAACATTTGCACAACACTGACGTAATCTGTACTGTACCAGCTCACTCACCCCCCAGAGGGAGGGGGTCGCGACCCGCCGGGTGGGGGTGAGTTACACGGGGTGTGGTTTGCCGTTCAATAACTTAATACTGTGGAAAGGCTTTCACGGTGAAATCTCACCGCCCGCTGTAGCTGGAACATGACGCCCTGATACTTTGGTTGAATACGAAATTGGGTGAAATGGTCCTACAGAGCAGTAAGCCTTGTGGTCTGTGAATGGTCCTTACGTAGGACTGATTATGATCACCCGCCTGGCGACGCGCGACGGCAGACGTCCACGTATCTACTTAGATGCTATCTAGGTTCAGAATGCATTTCTTTACAGTTTTTCATACTGATAATTACCTATCCCTTTTTAAAATTTTCAATATTTTATGTTAAGTAGGACGTACTTAAATATAAAACGGGCCCTAATTTTACATAGGTACCTACCTACCTAACAAGTTTGTTAAAATATAACTAGGTAAGTATACTGATTTTTAATTCTGACGTTTCTTAATGTTACCAGAGATAAAACAGTTCCCACAAAAAGTACTTTAATTTGGGGTAAAATCGAACTTCAGGTGGTAACCCTGTTTTTCATACAAATAACTCATTCTATTTTTAAATGACAACTGTCAGAATTCCACCGAATTAAAAATCAGACTATACCTACTTACTTATCTAAGTTTTTGCTATTGGTAGAACAGTTACGTAGGTAGGTATATAGATATCTACCTATCTAGGTACTTATTGCTCTCGTGAATTAATACATGATAATTATGCATAAATAATAGCAAATATTGTTGCACATTTCACCCGTCAGCTGGACGTTAATTAAACAGGCGGGAGTGCAAAGAGGATTAACCGATAAGTTTACAGATTTATCGATCGGCCGCACTCGCAAATAAATGCGCGTAATCCACCCGCTCACTGCATGCAGTAGGTATTAATTGCAGGCTCGCAGGCAATCTAGCCATGACGGGAACCTTTCACACTTTGCCCAATATTATTCCACAAAATAAAGTCAACAGAATTTACCCATATATTAATTTTAAGAAAATACAGCGACATTAGGTAACCTCACTATGTCTATTTGTGAACGGGGTAAATGTGATCATCGATTGTGGTAAATGTGAACATGGGGGTAAATATGAACATTTTATTTGACTTAATGTGAAAATTGCAATTGATGTTAAATATAGGTATTTATAGGTAATGATCTTCCTACGAGTTCACGGTTTTAATTGCATAAGTTACAAAGGTTAAAATTGTACTTATGTAAATAATATAAAGTAAAGTAAAGAAATATTACTGAAAGTGCTACCAAAATAACTGCTCTTATCAAAAAGATATTCAGTCCCCGGTACAGAGCGGAGTGTAAATGAGCCCTCAGGTGTCGGAGGTGGGGGGGTGCGGGGCGCGGGGCCGCGGTGTGCGTGACGGATCATGGCGGCGCGGGGGGGCCGCGCCCCGCCGCCCGTTAAACGCGCCCGCCGGATACGCGCCGCGGCGCGGTTGAAAGCTATCCGGCCCCCGGGCGGAGGCGCGCGCGATTGGCCGCCGCGCCGCGCGCCCGTAACCGATAGCCAATAGTCGTTCGGGCCCTCCACGCCCCCCCGGACGCTCGGGGCGCGCGCTCCGCGGCCGGCTCAAACGCCGCGCGACTCCGGCGCGCACACTCGCACCGATGCGCGGCTCCTGGGACGAGTCCACGACGGCGGCGCTGCACGCGCGCATCCTGGAGGCGCACCGCGGCGCCGCGCCCGAGCGCGCCGCCGAGCCGGCCTGCTCGCCGCCGCCGCTGTCGCTGGGCGCGCTGGAGCTGGCCGCGCCCACGCCGCTGCTGCCGCTGCCCACGCTGTCGTTCAGCGCCGCGCAGGTGGCCACCGTGTGCGAGACACTGGAGGAGAGCGGCGACGTGGAGCGCCTGGCGCGCTTCCTGTGGTCGCTGCCCGTGGCGCACCCCAACGTGGCGGAGCTGGAGCGCTGCGAGGCCGTGCTGCGCGCGCGCGCCGTGGTCGCGTTCCACGCGGGCCGCCACCGCGAACTGTACGCCATCCTGGAGCGGCACCGCTTCCAGCGCGCCAGCCACGCTAAGCTGCAGGCTCTGTGGCTGGAGGCGCACTACCAGGAGGCGGAGCGGCTGCGCGGCCGCCCGCTCGGTCCCGTCGACAAGTACCGCGTGCGGAAGAAGTTCCCGCTGCCGAGGACCATCTGGGACGGTGAGCAGAAGACGCACTGCTTCAAGGAGCGAACGCGATCTCTCCTCCGGGAGTGGTACCTCCAAGATCCCTATCCGAATCCGACGAAGAAGAGGGAACTGGCGGCGGCGACGGGGTTGACGCCGACGCAGGTCGGCAACTGGTTCAAGAACCGGCGGCAGAGAGACCGCGCGGCCGCCGCCAAGAACCGTTCCGCCGTGCTGGGGCGAGGGTTCGCGTCCTCGTCCACGTACGACGAGGACTCCGCCGACTCGGAGATCAACGTGGACGAAGAGTAGCCTTCCGCAGACTGATAGTGTAAATACGGTGATAATTGACACGGCGTCCGTCGGACGACTCAGTGATTACGATATAGACCAGTCTTTCGAGTAGATTCACGGGCTTCGTGATGTGATGTTGAGGCGTTGTAAATGTAAAGTTCGCTGGGCATTGTTGTCGATGAGTGTTGAGCAGTGCTCTGAGTGAGGGGCATCTTCGCAGGTATGTACCGATTTAGTGAATTGCCTTTCGACATGTGATCGATTCTGTTGCTCGTTAGATCCGATGAGAGGCGTATGACAGGGTTGATTTTAGATTTTATTTTCGGTGGCATATCCTTGACCACCCAGAAGGGTCAGTATAACATAGATTATTTATTAAATGTACCGTTTTATTTATATTATCTTAGTTAGGGTTCTATTTTATGCCTTTCCGAAGCATTTACCGGAATTTTTACGCTACCATTTTTCCTACGAAAGAATTTATTTATCATATCAATTCTTTAGTTGTAATATATTAGAACTTGTAGATAATTATGTTTATGGTATAGAATTTTATATAGGTATAGAAGGTTTGTACCTGACGTAAAACTTTCGTTAGTTGCCAGTTTAGATTTTACCGTCGTTTTTATTTGTTATTTATCGTGCCTATCGGGGTTTGATTCGGATCAAATTTACCAGAAAGTTACGAGCTGAAATTAAAAATTAAGATGATTTTTCCGATTTTTAGCAAACTTCAAATGTGGGTATCTACAACCTATTGAAATCCAAAGCTGTTCACTAGTTGGAACATGAGAACAGGAGATCCTCAGGGCTATTGTCCTGTCACGCTTAATTGACGCTGAAGCGAAGGGTGGTGTTATTACAAAACATTCCTAACTTTTTTATTAATCATAACTGCCATGCAAATGTTTTTACTTCACGATAATTGTATAAAAAAAATGTATCGCACCCTAATGTTAATCTAGAAAACCGTTCAATAAAAACCAAAATGCTAGAACTAATAATAACAATAACCCCTTATTGTTATTATTAGTTCCTGCATTTTTACAACGATAACAATATTTTGTGAATTATTACAATTTTGAAACACATAATTTTGTTCTTCCATTAATAACTGAACTATTTTTTTCTTTAGGGTAAATAGGCACTTCAATTATGGCCTAATTGTGAACATTGATTTGGGTAATTGTGAATATTTTCGCTGTCGGAACAGAAATATGTGGGGTAAATGTAAACAATATTTTATTATTACAAAAACAAAAAAATTAAAAGAAGTAATTTTATTGTAAATACTTTGCGGGTCAGGTAGGTAGGTACCTGGTACGTGCCTATATTATATACATTATAAGTAGGTAATTTATTAATACAGCAAACGATGGGCACTATAAATAACAGTATTGACTGATAAAATTTTTGCTATACCTATAGATACATTAAAAAAAATTAAATCTTCGTACGATTCACAAAAGTGCTGTAATAAGTATATATCTAGACTAGTAGGGCGCGTGGGTGCGCGGCCCGCAAGCGGACCGCGAGGTTTCGCTTTCGGGTATTTTGGTTTGAGCAGCCTCCATCTATCTCTCCCCTATTCCTAATCCTCGATCATTATCACTCTCCATATTTTTTCTTCGAATCGTTCTGCTCATCAAGTAGAACTTAAGGTCTTAATCATCTTTTGGCAAAAACCACTCTTCCATCTTTTATACTTGGTGAGATAGACACCGATGTTTGTATGGCCACCATTTGGACTTTTTTTCAGCTCACTGCCAATTGGATGATGTTTCGAGTATTTTTTGTTTGAGCACCTCCTACCTATCTTCAATACCCTGCCCGGGCTCCTCAACCAACTTCCAAACCCTCAATCATCATGTCTTCCCATATTGTTCTTTGACATTTCTCCAAAGAACCGCATCAAAGCCTTGCATGGTTCACAACTTGTAATCTCTTCAATATTCGCCATACATTTTCTATGATAAAATAAATTCCGCCATTTTGAATTTTTTTTCTATTCATCAGATAGACCTTCCAATCTTGATCATCTTTTATGAAGAAACTACTCTTCCATCTTTTATACCCTCCGAGATGGACACCGACGAAATTTGTATGGCGGCCATCTTTATTTATTATTTATTTATTTAATACTTTATTGTACACCAAAAAACAAATTAGACAAAAGAAACATTTTAAAAGAAATAGGTACATTGGGCGATCTTTTTTTCGCCATTTTGAATTTTTTTTCAACTCACTGCCAATTGGATGACGTTTCGAGTGACATTTGCTCGAGCACCCCCCACCTATCTTCAATACCTTAAGCGTGCCCCTCACCCGTCACCGAAATCCTCAATCATCAGCTCTCTCCATATTTTTGTTCTTAATGAATTTTTGGCTTCTGTACGAAACTATTAGTGAAAAAAAAATTTTTCATACAAAATTTTACAGGAGAGGTGATCAATCAGTCAGTGAATCAGCACGAGCAGCTATATATATATTAACTAGTATGGCGCGTGGGTGCGCGGCCCGCAAGCGGACCGCGAGGTTTTGTTTTCAGGTATTTTTTGTTTGAGCAGCCTCCACCTATCTACCCCATATTTCTAACCCTCGATCATTATCACTCTCCATATAATTTGTCAGAATGAGAGTTCTTCCATAAAAAAAATTTGAAAAATTGAAAAGGAACGGCGTCAAAGTCTTGCATAGTTCCCAACTTACATTCTCTTCAATATTCGCCATATATTTTGTATGGAATAATAAATTTCGCCATCTTGTTTTTTTCTGTTCATCAAGTAAACCACGTCTTGATCATCTTTTGCCAAAAAACCACTCTTCCATCTTTCATACTCAGTGACATAGACACCGACGAAAGTATGGCCACTATCTTGAAATCGCCATTTAGGAATTTTTTTAAGCTCACTGCCAATTGGATTAGGTTTCGAGTAACTTTTGTTTGAGCACCTTCCACCTATATTCAATACCCTCGCTGTGCCCTTCAACCGCCTCTGAAATCTTCAATCATCAGCTCTCTCCATATTTTTCCTCCGCATGAATTTTTGTCTTCTATACGAAACCATCACAAAAAAAAACTTTTTATGAAAACATAAATTCCGTCATCTTGTTTTTTTCCTGTTCATTTAGTAGATTTTTAGTTCTTGATTATATTTTTCTAAGAAACTACTCTTCCATCTTTTATGCTTGGTGAGATAGACACCGACGAAATTTGTATAGCCGCCATCTTGAATCCGCCATTTTGTTTTTTTTTTCAGCTCAGTGCCAATTGGATGACGTTTTGAGTAATTTTTGTTTGAGCACCTCCTATCTATCTACAATACCATGCCCGGGCTCCTCATCCATCTTCCAAACCCTCAATCATCATGTCTTCCCATATTTTCTTTGAGAGTTCTCCAAAGAACCGCATTAAAGCCTTGCATAGTTTACAACTTGTAGTCTCTTCAATATTCGCCATACATTTTCTATGGAAAAATAAATTCCGCCATTTTGAATTTTTTTTCAATTCATCAATTAAACCTTCGGACCCTGATCATCTTTTGTGAAGAAACCACTCTTCCATCTTTTATACCCTCCGAGATGGACACCGACGAAATTTGTATGGCGGCCATCTTTTTTTCGCCATTTTGAATTTTTTTTCAACTGACAGCCAATTGGATGACGTTTCGAGTGACATTTGCTCGAGCACCCCCCACCTATCTTCAATACCTTAAGCGTGCCCATCGCTCGTCTTTGAAATCCTCAATCATCAGCTCTCTCCATATTTTTGTTCCGAATGAATTTTTGTCCTCTATACGAAACCATTAGTGAAAAAAAAATTTTTCATACAAAATTTTACAGGAGGGGTGATCAATCAGTGAGTCAGTCAATGAATCAGCACGAGCAGCTATATATATATTAATATAGGTGCAAAAATATACCGCAATAAGTAAATACTTACTTAACTACTTATAAATTATGTTTTTAATTTTGTACATTTTATGTCGATACATAGGTAGGTACTTACTTACCTTACTAATACACTCTTACCAAATAGGACAGAATATATTTTAATAGTAGGTAACTATAGGTAACTACTAGATACCTTAATATGGCGTCGTCCTATAGTTAGTCATCGGTCTTGGAGCTACGAGTATGTGCTCTCTTTGCCACTTCAGTTTCGAGACTCGATGAGTTATGTCGGTTACTCTGGTTCTCCTGAGAATCCCCTCATTTAGGATTCGATTCCGCCGGAATACTCCGAGCATAGCTATGCGTAGTATAACTAAATAAAAATATTTATAAATAAAAATATACAATATATATAAAATATATAAAACATATATCATCATCATCATCATCATGATCAACCCATTACCGGCTCACTGCAGAGCACGGGTCTCCTCTCAGAGTGAGAAGGGTTTTGGCCATAGTCTACCACGCGGGCCAAGCGGATTGGCAGACTTCACACACCTTTGAGAACGTTATGGAGAACTCTCAGGCGTGCAGGTTTCCTCACGATGTTTTCCTTCACCGTTAAAGCAAGTGATATTTAAATACTTAAAACGCACATAACTCCGAAAAGTTAGAGGTGCGTGCCCCGGGATCGAACCCACGACCTCCGATTAGAAGTCGGTCGTCCTACAGATGCCTCATGCCTACCTAATTGTATTGTAGTGTTTGCTAAGCATGGCAGTCGTTGATGATATAGGCATCGATGTATTTAATGATAGGCTATTTTCATCACAATAGCTAGGTAGGTAGGTACATGGGCGTAAAAAAATCTCTGTTGACCAAGATATAGGGTAAGGTTGCAATCATTGGACCAGCGCTTTGTTTGGACCACTTAGGTTTCTCTAAAACCAACAGTCATAAAAATAGTCCGTTATAACAAGACGCTAGCTATTTGACCCCGCACCCGGCCCCTCAACCTTCAGTGTCGCCGCAGGCTTCGTTGAGGCAGGACGTACGTCGGTGTGTTTCACGAGCTCCCGATGTAAAATTAATTCGACATTCTTAACCATGTAAGTACAGATTTGTAAGGTATTTTCAACTCAATTATTTTTATTAGCTTGGCATATTTATCTGTTCGGCTAACTTACTAATAACATGCCACAAAATATTTAAACTTATTTTTAAATTTTGTTTTGATTGCGATCACAGTGAGTTGCCATCAATGGACCCATGTAAGTTTCTCCCATTGAACCGGTCCAATCAAAGAAACTTCTAAAATAGTAATTTTATTTCTTTTTTTTGTTTTAGCATGGCGAAGCGAGGCCACTATTATAAGTGGAATGAAGGCAGCATGAAATTAGCATTGTTGGCTTTGAGTAAGAAAGAAGCTGGTTTGAATGAAGCTAGCAGGATATTTGGTGTGCCTAAAGCAACGTTAAAAAGAAGATTTGACAGCAAGAATGTGAAAGCTAAAGGGGAAAAGCAGATTGTAGGCTCCGAAGGAGATCTCACACCCGATTTGGAAAAAAAGTTAGTAAATCATATTTTGGAGATGGAACGTTGTTTATACGGCATCATACCAACTGACGTCAGAAGTTTGGCTTTTAAAATAGCAGAGAAAAATGGTTTGAAGCACAGATTTAATAAAGAAAAAGAAATGGCCGGTAAAAAATGGTATTATGGATTTCTAAAGCGTCATCCTGAAATAAGTCTGAGACAACCAAGAGCAACTTCGTTTAATAGAGCTACAGCCTTTAATAAACCAACAGTGAATGACTTTTTTGAAAAGTTAGAACGAGTTATGGACGAACATGGTATAAACGATCCAAGAAATATTTTTAACGTAGATGAGACAGGCCTCTCTACGGTTCAAAGAAAACCCAGAAAAATACTGGCGCAGAGAGGGAAACATCAAGTTGGGGCTATTACGAGTGGTGAACGTGGCACCACTACAACAGCTGTATGTTGTGCAAGCGCATCTGGGAATTTTATTCCTCCACTCATCATTTTCAAACGGAAACGTGCTAAAGATGAGCTACAAGATGGTGCACCGCCGGGCTCGATATTCGCATTTAATCCTGACAGTGGTTATATAAACAAAGAAATTTTCTTTGTCTGGATTCAGCACTTTGTGGAAACTGTAAAGCCATCTCCTGAAAAGAAGGTCCTTTTGATACTTGATGGGCACACAAGCCACACAAAAAACCTAGAAGCTATTGAATATGCGAAAAACCACAATGTTGTGCTACTATCACTTCCCGCACACACTTCAAATAAACTTCAACCACTTGACACATCTTTCTTCAGACCTTTGAGCTATTATTTTATAGATGAGACGGAAAAATGGTTGCGCAGTAACCCTGGGCGATGCGTTACAGCATTTCAGATCTCGATGCTTTTTGGAAGAGCTTATGCCCGAGCAGCATCTGTAGGAAATGCTGTAAGTGGATTTGAGAAATGTGGTATTTGGCCACTAAACAAAGACATTTTCCAAGACTACGAGTTCATCACAACAACGGACGACCACAATAATGAAGTTCAAAGTAATGACGAGAACATGGATGTAGATCCCTTCTATTTGATACCAGATGCTACAAGAACAACAAATACCATCAGGCTTATGGAGCAAAATCCAGGACCAAGTCAAAACCATCCAGATTTAAGTCATAGCTCTGAATCTCATTCACAAAATGCTCTGCAGCTTATCGCGTTCATTCAGCTGAACATACTGCACATGATCGAAACAATCAATCAATTCTAAGCACTAGCTCCGAAGTACCAATAACAGGTGAATCTTTAGGTGCAAATAAAGCTATTCAAGGATTGAGACAAGTAAGACGGCGACAAATTCAATGTTCTCTGGAGGAACAAACTTGTCCTGATATGGGCACTAGCTCTGAAAATCAAACAGAAAATGAACTTCAGCCACTTGTATCAGCTACCCATTCAGATTCAGAAATTCATGCTCTTACTGATCAGTCAGTTTCAACAGCTACTACCAGCAGACCAGAACCCAGCAAACAACCAGGTCCAAGCACTAGTTCCGATTTCCAAATAGCTAGTATATCTCCAGGTGCAAAGAAGGTTATTCAAGAGCTAAGAAAAAGAAGCCGTAAACCCCAACGTGCGTTAGAACTAACGTCATCTCCATACAAAAGGGAATTAGAAGCAGCCAAAAATAAAGCTAAATCAAAACCAACGAATTTTAAACAAAAAACTAAAAAAGTTAAAGCTGTTAAAGACGTTCCACAAGAAGAGTTGGAAAAGTGGTTTTGTAAGATTTGTGTTTTATGCTCGATTGAAGACATGATACAATGTCTAGTATGTAAATGTTGGGTGCATGAAGAGTGTGCTTGTGTAAAAAAGGGGATAAAGAAATATTTTTGTCCATCATGTCGCTGATTGATCTCAAAAACCAAAGGAGAATGTCCACCCCTGACCCAAACATTTACACAAAAGGTAATTTATTAAAAATTATCTTACGAATATATGACAATTTGAAAATTAATAATTATTAATGCTACACTTCACGATATAAAAATGTAATAAAAAAGGAATTAAACCGTCTTTTCAACTTCCCGTTTAATTCTGACGGCCATTTGCATTACATTCTACGCATAGGTACATGCCCAAATAAAAAGAGGTTTGTTATTTTTAAAAAAATAATTTGATTTAAAATAGAACGGATATTAATTATTTAAATACATTATTTTATTTGTTATTTGTTGTAAATCGTACAATGTGGTCGATTCTGTTGTACAAAATCTCTAAATCTAAACTAAAATGACAGGTCTTAATATATTCCCGTCTCCTTCACAATCCTCCCTGCTGAAGGGGATAGCACTATTTTTAAACCTGTCAATTTAGTTTAGGTTTATTGTGTACAACAGAATTAGCCACATTATATGCTTAAAGTAAATAAGTAATAATTAATATATATTTTTTTATAATATTGTTTTAACTTCGTCGCGTTTTGTGCAATGGAATATAATATAACTACAACCTTTTTGATTTTGTGTAACGAAACTTATTTCAAGATGTCAATGTGACATGTCATTGTTTTAGTTGTGTGTGACGCTAGTGACATCTACTCTGTTTACATTTTGAATGTTTATTGTAGCACAGCGGAGACCAATATTAATTTAGTTTATTGTTTTTGTATTGGATATCGTTGGACAGGTATGTTAAGTATAGTGCGCGCCAAACAAATAGTTCAAATCGGCAGGAAAGATACACGGCTTTCCTTACTACTTTAACAATTATAAACTACACATAACCTAGAATCATTTTCAAACTTAAACTTAGATTTATTTAAAACTACAAGTCCTAGAGGTATTAAAATGGTGTGTTTGGTTATCAGGAATAAACCTGCAATAAATGCTGCATACAACATGCTTGTAAACGACTGGGTTACACGCCCATAGATTTTTGGGCATTCTCCTTTGTATTGTATTTAAGTTAGTTTTGTAATTTAATTCAAAATATTCAGTGACTTGTGTTTAATGTTGTTTTTTTGCTATATCTTTACTGCATATTTCTGCAAATGTTATGTTTTACAAACTTATAATAGGTATTAGGTTGTCAATGAATCAATCTCACATTTTAAGACTTGACTGATTGAGTACCATAGTTCAATGTTTATGTTAAAAGTTACAGTAAAGTCTTTTAATTACTATTATAGATCGACCACAATCTCATGAAAAATGGGGAAGTTAAATTTTGTAGTAAGCAACACTAGGTTAACTCGGCTGCCCTAGTGATAAACAAAGTAATTACATTCAGAACACCTTACGTAGGATCGTTTCACGAAACGAAAAATCTGCATTTTAAATACAAAAACAAAGTAATCAACATCCAATTACTTTGTTTTTGTGTTGTGCTTGTTGTTTACTTGGTTTTTGCATTTATATTCCGGGTTAGTGAGTGCAGTTAGACTTGCCTTTACACAAGTTTAAGAACTCTATTAAAAATATGCTCATAAAAAAAGCATATTATACAATTGAAGAATATATAAATGATAAAAAAGCATGGAGCAATTTCTCAATGACAGGTTGCTTGGAAACAATCTAAGAAAATTTAACTCATGTCTTAAAATGAGTATTTGATTATTGGTGTTCAATTCGATGCTTTGATCATGGGTAGCCTAAGTATGTCACGCTCTCTTTAAACATTTCTGTGGTGGTGTCGTGTGGTGCGGGTTGTTACGTTCCCTCGAATATGGTTGAGCGATGCAATGGCTGGATCATGCGTCATGATCGTGAACGGGTGCCACCGTCGGAAATGGGGCTACTTTTGTCTGCCCTTCTTCACATGTGTAGAATTGTAAGCACCATTCCGAACCTGTGGTAGATTCATTTGTCGATTCGTAAGCGCTTGTGAAAGTTTATCTGAATAAAATTGAAGATTACTTATATAAATGATAAAAAGGCGTGGATTTGACTCGTTCCAGCAATGCGCGAGACGGCAATTCAATCATGTACTTAACATAAAATTGTTATATTGATATTGTAAATTTGGAAAAGAGCAACCGCCGAGTTTCTTGCTGGTTCTTCTCGGTTGGAATGGCATTCCGAACCAGTGGTAGATTCATTTGACTATTCAAAAGTACTTGTAAAAGTTTATTTGAATAAAAAACTTTTCTATTCTATTTCTATTCTATTCTAGTTACTTTGTTTGGGCAATTTAAATTTCAGTAAACGGTTCAAGTTATTTGAAATATTAAACTGTGGTAGTTAAAAAACTACTCGACATAAAACTTTTGTTAATGCAAGAAGTCAATTTCACAAAAAATGTCAGTTGCTTTGTTTATCGCTAGGGCGGCCGTAGTGTTGCTAACCTTGGAATTTCATTTCCCTATTTTTCATGAGATTCTGGACGATCTATACTAATAATTACTTTGTTATTTTGTGTCATATGTTGATTTTGTGTAATGTGGTTGGTGCATTAGGATATTTTTTGCATACTCGCAGCAAATGCGAAGTTTCACATACTATTTTTTATTAGGTTAAGGGGTTCAACGACCAAACCCACAAAATACAATTTGAACTAGCTACCTATTTTATAGTCGTTGAAAACTTTTTAAAAAATAGATTAAAACTTGTTATAGTTGATTATTATTTAATGTAAAAGACTTTTCAATTAGACTGCAAAAAAGAAATAAAGACTGTATTTAGTAATGATCTTTAGCCTTTTATTTACTAAAATCCTTGGGTGCCATGAATGGACCAGTCCATAAAATTTCCTAAGTCCAATTATAGCAACTAGGTGGTTCAATCAAGGAGACAGTGGTCCAAACAAGGCAACCACCCCAAAAATATTTTTTTGTATTTTGTGTATTTATGCTTAAAGTAAAAAATCTGATATAACAGCTGTAAATACTTGGGTATAAGGCCTAAGAAACTGTTGAGTCATATGTCCATATACTCTAATATTTTTGGTGATATGGCAGTTTTAAGTTAAGTGGTCCAATAGTGGCAACCTTACCCTAGTGTAATTTTTAGGGTTCCGTACCCAAAGGGTAAAAACGGAACCCTATTAATGTCTGTCTGTCTGTCTGTCTGTCTGTCTGTCTGTCTGTCTGTCTGTCCGCCGGTCACAGGTCTCTAGCTCGTAGACGAAATCTATAAATATTATAAAGTCAAGAGTTTGTTTGTTTGAAGGCGCTAATCTCAGGAACTACTGGACCGATTTCAAAAATTCTTTGACCGTTGGATATGTACCTACGTGATAGGTACCTACATGATCCCTGAGTGCTATAGGCATACCTATATTATGTGTACCACGGGCGAAGCCAGGGCGGACCGCTAGTGAGTTATAAACCTGAAATATTTGGTACTTATTTGATGTAGAACGTTAACCCGAAACTAAATATTGATGAATTAGAAATTGAATTAAATTATTTTTCAGGGGGGCTCGCTCCCATAGATGAAAAAGGAGCCGGAAAAAAAATTTTTTTCTTACCGTAGCTTGTGGGGTATCATTGTTTAGAGCTCATCAAGCAGGGTACGAATGTATATATTTTTAACTTTTTTGCTTAAAAAATAAGGAAATAAGGGGCCATCAACGTTGTCAGTTTCAGACCATTTTTGTGACGGGGTCTATCTCAAAAACTAAACCAGTTAGGAATATGAAATTTCGGTGTATTATCTACCATATACTGTATTTAAACGATTCATAAAATAGTTTGTAAGCTGTGACCAAAATAAACGCACATTTTTTGAGTTTTTCTTTCACGGTTTGTTGCGATGTCTAGCTTGGAAATCAAATATTTTTTACACCCAAAATATTATGTTGTTCATAATTATGCACAGGACCCTAAAAGAGCGAGGCCCGACTCGCACTTGGTAATTTTTTTTAGTTCGTACCTACTTAGTTATCACCTCTGGAAATGATAGGACATAATTGAGCCTACAACTGGTAAACAATGATGGCTTGATTACGTTTAATCAAGAGTTATTACATCCTCTACAATGTTTTTACATAGGTAGATAAATAGCTTTTTGTATTGTATCTTTCAATATTATTTATCTGTTAAAATAACTTCCGAAAGAGTAGGTATTAGGTAGGTATGTATATATCTAATATGGTAGTGGTACATAAAACTAATGTATTAGGTATCTACTGTAGGAAACCAATGTTTTATTAGATAAATGGATGGGATGCCCACACACATAATTTTTAACACGCTTCACCTATAATATAGTGTGTTCACCTAAACAAATCTATACATTACTTACTAACAATACCTACTAAATGGATGTTGAATTTAATCAACTTCAAAATATAACGTCGCTTCTATATTTTGAAACTTTGCAAATAGATATACCTATTGTATCTACCTACTTAATACCAATGACAATACAAACAAATACATATCTAATTTGGTTCCGTTTGTTAGGGTTCCGTAGTAAACAAGGAACCCTTATAGTTTCGCCATGTCCGTCCGTCTGTCTGTCCGTCCGTCCTCGGTTAATCTCATAGACTATTAGTGCTAGAAATCTGTAATTTGGCATGAGTATAAATATTAATCACGCCGACAAAGTGGTGAAATAAAATTTTGATAAATATTTTTTTTAGGGTAGCTCCCCTACATGTAAAGTGGGGATGAATATTTTTTTTCTCGTCTACCCCATAGTGTGGGGTATCGTTAAATAGGTCTTTTAAAAATACTGTGGGTGTGGGAACGTCATTTTTCGATTTCTAGATCCGTTTATAAAATATGATGTTTTAAAGTGCAAATTTTTATTAGAGTCAAGTGTCCCCCCCCTCTATCAGCCAAATGGCAGTATATAGGAACTTGAAAAAATTCACAGCAGTAGGTTATATAATCAATTTTAAAGGAAAACTATCACGGCTAAGTAGGGTTCACAGGTTAAGGAGTTATATCTGTTTTTCGAGGATTGTGACTACGGAACCCTACACTGCGCGTGGCCCGCCACGCACTTGGCCGGTTTTCTTATTTAGTTTCTTTTTAACCCCCGACGCAAAGACGAGCGACGGGGTGTTATAAGTTTGACGTGTCTGTGTGTGTGCGTGTGCGTGTGCGTGTGCGTGTGTTTGTGTGTGTGTGTGTGTGTGTGTGTGTGTGTGTGTGTGTCTGTACCCCTGTAGCGCTCAAACGGATTTGTTTGAAAGGTGAATTAGTCGAGAGTGTTGTTAGCTGTGTTTGATGAAAATCGATCCAAGATGGCCGCTGCTACAAAATGGCGGATTAGGTACATATTTTTTCATAACTCCCTTAGTATGGGTATCAAATGAAAGGGCTTGACTAGTATAATAGCACTATGCAAATTCAAGATGGCCACCGCCACAAAATGGCGAATGTCGGGGGTTTTTTAAATTTTCAATTTATACTAGTAACGATTGCAAATAGGTACGTTAAATGTGTTTTCATAGAAACTTTACCATCCTTTCTAGTGGAATATTAATAATAGATATCTACCCTCCTGAGTTCACCTCTATGTAGACAAGACAGCTTCTCTTAAGTTCTAACACCGCATAAGTAAAAAAAGTAAACTTTTTACGAGAGCAAAAAAATATGTTTCTTTCTAGTTTCTATTGTTTTTGTCTCAACATAAGAAATTTCCAAAAATTTTAATTGAATACTGAAAATACATCAACTGGTAAACAAAATGACATTTAAAAAAATATTCGTGTACTGTTCGAAATTTCATCATTTATTGCTCACATAGAATATTTACATGGCAGTAAAAACATACATGATACAATACAATATACTGGTTATAGGTAATATAGTTTACTAAAAATTTTGTATAGGATTTATAGAAGTGTTAATGATATTAAATGAAATTTTATTTTTCTATTATTGCGCTAATTTTATTTTTAAAATCTTTTTGTTTACCAGGCTGCATAGTTTTAAATTTTAATACCAGGTAGGTACGACGTTTTAAAATATCTCTTAGTTAGAGTAGGTATACCTATTATGCCAAATAACCGCATGAGCTCTCTTAACGTTTCCATGTTAATAAAGCAATAGAGCAATCATTACAGGCAGATATTAAATTACAAATAACTCGTAATTACCTCGTCACTCGTATCGCATGTCAGATTGACTCTTATCACGCTAACGGACGCTCCTACCTATACTCTGATTTTTAATTCCGTGGAATTCTATTAATGTTACCAGAGATAAAACAGTAGGTATTAGGTAGGTATGTATATCTAATATGGTAGACAAAAAAAGATAATAAATTTAAAACTTACATACTCGTATGTACATAACTACAAGTAGGTATATAAATTAAAAATTTAAAAAACCCCCGACATTCGCCATTTTATGGCAGCGGCCATCTTGGATTTGCAATAGTGCTATTCTACTAGTCAAGTTATGAAAAAATATAGGGTAAAACCCGGATAGATGCCGCAGTTGGATAGATGCCTCAGTGTCAAAAAACCTGACTTTCCAAACTCGTGACTAAAAATTGATAGTTTAAATAAGAAGCGCAGGCTCCCCAAACCTCAGGCCCCTACATACATTTGTATTAAAACAATTTGTTTCGCTTGTGCGTGTGATTATCTCCGCAGCGAACGCGGCAAATCCTTCAAAGTTTTAGAGGCGAGTATTTGCCGTTGTATAACTTTTGAAGTAGTAGAAGATTCTGTTATATTTTTTATTATGTCAATACACTGGTTCAATAAGTGTACACCTAAGTGTAAATAATCGCTCTTTAGTATTTAGTTTATTTAATAAATAAAAGGGCATCTATCCATATCAAAAAGGATAGTTGCCTCGATTTTTCGAGGTATAGGTGCCCTTAGGTGCATCTATCCCCTAATATACCTATAGATATATCAAGTATTTTTTTAATATTTTTAATGTTCTTTTATATTTTTATTTCTTTTTTCAATAAATTCCTGATAGTCTTAATATACTTCGGGGCATCTATCTCTTTCAGCCCGATCTGTCCAGTGGTTTGAGCTGTGCGTTGATAGATCAGTCAGGCAGTCAGTCAGTCAGTCACCTTTTCCTTTTATATATTTAGATAATAAAACCTTATGAAACTATGTATTTTGCTTATTTTTTTCATAGGGCATCTATCCTTTTTAGTATTTTCATAGTGGGGCATCTATCCACACAGGTAGGCATCTATCCCCAAAAAAAAGGGTCTGCGAAAAGTTAAATTCTGCAAAATCTGTAATCGTTAGGACAACAAAAACAAGTCATAATGGAACCCAAAAGATTAAACTAGCTATATTCATAAATATTATTTGTGATAAATTGATATTTTAAAAGTTATGAGGCCATTTCAAAAAGTGGGGCGTCTATCCGGGTTTTACCCTAGGTATAATCCGCCATTTTGTAGCGGCGGCCATCCTGGACTGATTTTCTTCAAACATAGCTAATAACACTCTCGACTAATTCACCTTTCAAACAAAAAAAAACCGCATTCAAATCGGTTCAGCCATTTGAGCGCCACAGGGGAACAGACACACACACACACACACACACACACACACACACACACACACACACACACACGCGCACACACACGCACGCACACACACTCACACACACACACACACACACACACACACAGTCACACACAGACACGTCAAACTTATAACACCCCGTCGTTTTTGCGTCGGGGGCAAAGAGTTCCAGTCGGGGGTTAAAAAAACCAATGAAATTCTGACAGTTGTCATTTAAAAATGGAATGAGTTATTTGTATGAAAAACGGGGTTATCACCTGAAGTTCGATTTTACCCCAAACTAAAGTAGATACCTGAAGTAGTATCTGTCAGGCATTTGTTATATCTACATGAGGCAATTGATTTTTATTTATGTGTAAGTTTTGAATTTATTATCTTTTTTGTGGGAACAGTTTTATTCTGGTATTATTAAGAAACGTCAGAATTCCATGGAATTAAAAATCAGAGTATAGTTCAGATACTCATATATTTGTGTCATCCGCATTCCGTGCAATTTCTGAAAGAGGTATAAAAAAAAACTGGCCAAGTGCGAGTCGGGCCTCGCTCTTTTAGGGTTCCGTACATAATTATGAACAACATAATATTTTGGGCGTAAGAAATATTTCATTTCCGAGCTAGACATCGCAACAAACCATGAAAGAAAAACCCAAAAAATTTTCGTTTGTTTTGGTCACAGCTTACAAACTACTTTATGAATAATGCCACTTATTTTTACTGCCATTTGCCATTTACTGCCATTTATTTTTAAGTAAAAAATTAAAAAAATATATATTCGTGCTCTATTCAATAAGTTCTAAACAATGATATCCCACACGCTAGGGTAAGAAAAAAAATTTTTTTTTCGGCTCCTTTTTCGTGTATGGGAGGTCCCCTGAAAAATAATTTAATTCAAGTTCTAATTCAATATTTAGTTTTGGGTTAACGTTTTACACCAAATACAAAATTTTAGATTTGTAACTCATTTAGTCTATGAGCTAGAGACCTGTGACCAGCGGACAGACAGACAGACAGCCGAGTGACATTAATAGGGTTCCGTTTTTACCCTTTGAGTACGGAACCCTAATTAATACCTACTCATTACTGTAGTTTCATTTTAATGCGCGACTTTTAACAGTATGAGCTCAAAGATGCATAGCAAAAACAGAGTTCCCGCGGGATTTTTAAAAACCTAAATCCACGCCAAATCCACGCGGACGAAGTCGCGGGCATTCTCTAGAGTCTAGTAGGTATGTAGTTATATATTTGTAATGATTTCACATAGGTATTATTGCGTATAGGTCCTACTAATACTAATACCACAATACCTAGTATTCAAATCGTCGTAAACGGGGACAGATTTTAAATAAATTGTCAATTAATCATCAATATAATTTATACAGTCACAAAGAAATATTTTATAGCGTACTAAGATGCGACCACAGATTAATGATTAGGCGACGCCACAATAAAAATACAATGAGTAAATAAATGGAGTCAATTTAAATAATTCCTTACAATGATTAAATGACAATTAGATATTGGTTTGTTTTTTTACTAAGTTTTTTAACAATAAAACGGTCCAATAATGTAATTTTAGTACTTAGTTAGACTTGCCAATAACTGCCATTTACGTAAATTGTAAATCATTTTTAATTTATTACATGCAATAAACCTTTGGCTCACGCACCGCACCCTGTTTGTCTATTCAATAGACGTATTTAAGAAACATTTGAAACGTTTAAGAGCAATTCATTATAATATTAAATATTAATTTGTAGTGAATTTTTAATAAATTAAGGTAAATTAAATACATTGTTTACTTAGTTAAGAATATCTTTTTATTACAATTGGTACAATTTTAATAAAAATATCTAGTGATTTACAGGCATTAAATAAGTACCTAGGTTTTGTTCTAAAAGTTCTTTTTAAAGGACATTAAAAAGGGCTGTATTTTTTAATTGCTACTGAGTAATATCAAGTTTTACTTATATTTTCGTGATATTTGGTATTTTTTTCGTCCTTTTAGAAAAAAGGAAGAAGAAACAACTAGGTTGTTACCAATTTTGTTTTGGAATGGAATTTATTTTTCCGACCGAATAATGCCGACAAAATCGTCAATTAATATCTTATCTTATTATTTCTTATTAATTCATAAAATCCTCTTAAATAAATAAATATAAAAATTAATAAAATAGATATTAGGATTTTCAGTAAATAAGAAATAATTTTTGAACAATCCAGATAACTTTAGTAAGAATTTTTTTTTAATAATTTCGTTATATTTTTATTTGTTTGCCAAATTGAATAAAATGTGGAAAGAGATGGAAATATGTACATAGCTAATTTTGGTAAAGTTATAGTTCTTCAGCAATTATCTACCTACCCACGTATCTTTAGATACAGAAAGTAGGTAAAAAAATTTCTAAATTCACTTGATACAATGACGATAAACAGACAATCTGTAACGACATGATTAGAATATAGTTATTCTCGAACAATAATAACAGCATGTATTTTCACATCAAATGTTAAATTTCAATTACTTAACTGCCTCGTTAGTCTATTGGTTAGCATATTCGACTGCAGATCACGAGGTCCCGGGTTTGATTCCCGGGACGGGTAAATAATTGTTAGGTATTGGGTTTTTTATTGTCAAGAAATTCTCAGTACCAGCCAGGGGTTGGTAGTTAGCGGTGTTTCACCGCCGTGCCGCGGAGAGCACGTTAAGCAGTCGGTCCCGGTTATTATCACTATCATGTAACAATAGTCGCTAAAGTCCGCTAATCCGCATTGGAGCAGCATGACGGGTCCAAGCTCTAAATCCTTCTCTCCTGAGAGAGGGGGCCTGTGCCCAACAGTGGGATGTCAAAAGTCTATAATGGTGGTAGTGCAAACGTTAAATAGGTAGAGACGTATGTAGGTAGATTAGATATAATACCTACCTATACCATATCATACTTATGATAATGCAAATCTTCCTACATGCAATTAAGTTAAGAAATCTTACTCGTACTTATTTATGCGATTGTTCATCCCACATATCAGTTACTAAATATGCGATCATAAAACACATTTGATAGACAGGTATACCTACTTATTTATTTAAAAAATATATAATTTCTAATTTACCGTGAGTGTTGGCGATAAATAAGTCAATTAAAGAGCGATTGAGCTAGCATGATAATAGATAGTTATAAATTAAAATCTCGGTCTGTAATTTGTAACAATGAAAAAAAATAATTCAAGAGATTCAGAAAATGCTCTCGACTTAAGAGAACGAATAAATTCCAATTTCTTGTAATTTATATATCTTTTGCTTTTATCAAAATAATTGTTTTGTTTTCATGCAATTATAAATTACACTAGCCCCTAGCAGGCAACCGAACAAAGTCGCGTGCCTTCTTACCAATGAAAAAGAAAAAAAAAAGATTACATATAGGATTACCGCAGTCGGCACTCTTTAACATCGAACGAATAATTTAATTAAACGAATGTTTTTCAATTGAAAATAAACACTAATACGGAACCAAACGTGGATTAATTGAATGGCTAATTAGTGAATGGAGCCGGGACGTTGGCTGTCATTATTATGTCCCTTTTATGGGACACACGAGTAGCGGGAAAAGTTGACGAGTTATTTTTTAATTAAATTTTTTTGTTTAGAATCTACGTATCATACCTTAGCAGTGTTGAGCTCACGTATAGGTATTTTTCTTAGAAATACCTTTAGCTGAATACCTTTACCCGCATTGCCAAGTTGTGAATAATTTAGTTATTAACCTATGATGTTAAAATAGACAACTTTTTTTTATTACCGTTTTATAGGGAATTCCATCTACCGTCACGGTCTTGCGCCGTTTGTATCCAGCGGCTCCCTGCGACTCGTCTCTTGTCGGTTTAGCTTCACAACCCGTTGTACTGTATCCAGCTCAACACTCACCTCGCGCTATTTAGAACTGTAAACACAGAAGTTTAGAAATAAATAGCAAATAAAACCGGCCAAGTGCGAGTCAGGCCTTGCTATTTTAGGGTTCCGTAGATAATTATGAACAACATAATATTTTGGGTGTAAGAAATATTTAATTTCCGAGCTAGACATTGCAACGAACCGTGAAAGAAAACTCCAAAAAATGTTCGTTTGTTTTGGTCACAGAATACAAATTACTTTATGAATCGTTGTTTTTAGTATTTTTTTGTTTAAATACAGTGTATATTTACATAATATAACGAAATTTCATATTCCTAACTGGTTTAGTTTTTGAGATAGCCCCCGTCACAAAAATGGTCTAAAACTGACAACTTTGATGGTCCCCCATTTCCTTATTTTTTAAGCAAAAAATTAAAAATAAATATATATATTCGTACTCTACTTGATGAGTTCTAAACAATGATACCCCACAAGCTAGGGTAAGAATTTTTTTTTCGGCTCCTTTTTTATGTATGTAGGTATATATTTTGGGTCAACGTTTTACACCAAATACCAAAATTTAAGCTTTGTAACTCATATCGTCTGCGAGCTAGAGACCTGTGACCGGCGGACGGACGGACAGACATACAGACTGACTGTCTGTCACAGACAGATACAGCAGTGACATTAATAGGGCTCCGTTTTTACCCTTTGGGTACAGAACCCTAAAAACGATCATATTTAGACAAAGTTAAAAGGAAACCTGCAATTTACATATCACTACATAGTATAAAACAAAGTCGCTTTCTCTGTCCCTATGTCCCTATGTATGCTTAAATCTTTAAAACTACGCAACGGATTTTGATGCGGTTTATTTTAATCGATAGAGTGATTCAATAAAAAGGTTTGTAAGTAGAAAAATTGGACCCGGTAGGTGGCGCTAATAGCGGGCAGGACGACGTCTGCCGCTAGTAAAATATAAATACAATAATATGTTTTTAATGTTTTAAAAGCTATCCAACTCAAGGGACAGGCAAAGATCGAAAGGTGTTGAAAAAGTACCTACCTATTAAGCATTTTATTTATTTTTAATATACCATTACTATGAAAAATAATAATATAGAGTCCGGTAATGTGACTTTACAAAAGTCCTACCTACTTGTCTAGATATAAATATATATTACAGCATTTTTGTAATTAATGTATGCAAACCTACCGAACATAAAAATTATGGCAACATGTTTAATAGATTTTTTGTAACTAAATTGTGTTATATAACCTGCCTTTTAATATATTATATTTTGTGCATAATGAGAAAGGATCTAGAATAATGTATAGATTAGGTTTAGACTCGAGAGAGACTTGTAAAAATGTATAATATTATATATAAATAAATGATCGTAAATTGTAAATATGATACAGTACAGTCATTAAAGTAAAATTGTTAATAAAATTATATTCATAAACAGGTACTTTGTATTATTTCAGTGGAATCCTCTATCTATATATATCCATAACAATATTGTAACCTAGATAATTATTTCGTGGTAGGTATTTGTAGCGTTAAAACAATTTCCGGAAATCATAATCATGCCTCGGATATAAAAAAATAATCTTAACTAACAAATAATTTATTAAAAAAGAGGCACCGAATGCAGAATTATTTATTTTTCGACTTAAAAAGATTTCTTTTAAAGTCAGTTAAAAATAATAAATTATAATTACATAGTTAAAAATTATTCTCACTTACTTTTCAGTTATAAACCTTGTTAATTAGTTAGAGTTTGGTGATTTCTTTCGAAACTTCAGAATATACTCGTATTTTTAACTTCGGCTTATTTTATATTCAGATACTTTTAACTAAATTATATTACTTACATTGGAATTAGATAAATTTCAGAAACTAAATAATAAAATTATATTAAAATAAGTTTACATAAGTACCTAGTTATAATTAAATATCAAGTATCCAGGCCTCATTTGTTAGGCAAAAGAGCTTTGGTCCAAAAATGCGGTCCGGCAGTCTTCGAGTGACTTCACTTATAAGGGCTCTGGAGTACTCCTAAATGAATAATGAGTTCTTAGTAATTGTACGCTTAAGGAAAGCAGTGGACGGTCCGCTTAATAACTCATCTTATAGGTACCTATACAGAGTGTTTGATTTAAGTATTTGGAAATATTCTCAAAGTATCGATGTGGGAATGCTGAGGTAGTATACAGTCACAGACAACGATTAATTTGATCAGAATATAATTATGAATTAGATACTTTTATGATAGCGGCAATTTCTAATAAAATAAGCACTCTGTACCTGCTTACTTACCATTACAAACGTGCGAACTGAGTCATAAAATCTGATAGATCATATGGTACGGCAGCCGCCGAACAAAATTTTTAGTGATTAATAACAAGCTGAATTTTCGTGAGTAGGTTCGTTTCAATGAGACGACCAACTTTTTTATCTATGAAAATTCTCGATGGAGGTAGCTTCTCGAGTGGGTAGGTGTTAAAAATTTCGATTCGCTCGGGTGGGAAATCGTTCCACTAAATTTGTAGGACTGTATGGCCATTTCATTATACAAGTATTTATTAGGCTGCATTCAAAAAATCAGGTAGTTAGTAATAATATTCTACAGCGTCCTTCACTCCGAATATTTCCAAATAATGAGGTTATAAAAATGATTAAACATTATTAATAACTAGCTGATTTTTTATATGCAGCTTAGTAAATACTTGTCTAATGAAATGGCTACATAGTCCTACAAATTTAGTGGAACGATTTCCCACCCAAGCGAATCGAAATTTTTAACACCTCCCCACTCGAGAAGCTACCTCCATCGAGAATTTTCATAGATAAAAAAGTTGGTCGTCTCATCGAAACGAACCTACTCACGAAAATTCAGCTTGTTATTAATCACTAAAATTTTTGTTCAGCGGCTGCTGTGCTAATAGTGTTGTGAGGGCTCTCCCTCGTTCTTTATAACATGTTATCGACTATCGACAAAACCTTTATTATTGTTACGCACAACACCACATAATCAGGTTCTATAGTTCCATAAGGCCAAACATATAAAATACGATACAAATAATTTATGATTTGGATCGCACGTTTGTAATGTCCCAACTTGTAGAGCAAAGTTGCATATAGTCTGATTTTTAATTCGGTGCAATTCTGACAATTGTCATTTAAAAATAGAATGAGTTATTTGTATGATGTTGGCTTACTACCTGATCATATCTACATGAGGCTATATCAATTACCATATAGAAAGTTCTTGGTCGTATCAAAGAAAATTTGCAGAGTAGTCGGATGTACCGGAATGGTAGGTATAGTACCTATTTTAGAAACTTTATAATAATAATAATAATAATAAATCTTTATTTTAAGCAACTGGGGCTCATTGTGTTAGTATATTACAATCTTATAACTAATGTTAGTAGCTTATAACTAAAACTAAAACATTATAATTAACTTAAGTTTGCGGCCTCACCAATACTTGAATAGTGTGTTCAAGTATTGGTGAGTCCATCTTACTCGCAAAAACTTTCAGGATGCTGTTGGAACTCGCACGCCATCGCATCAGCAGCGATGACGACTTCTTTCGCATTATCGCGAAGAAATCGTCAGTTCGCTCATTCGCGAACATGCTTGATGCGGAACAAAACCGCGGCAATCCCAACAGCATCCTGAATCCATTATTATATTGCACTCTTAAGGTGTTCATGGCGTTTTGTGCATAGTTGACCCACAGGCTGCCCGAGTAGAAATTTTGGAATAATAATACACGTACAAATAAATGATCACATTATTATGTAATAATGAAGGATATTTAAATTTTACAAATATGCACTAAAAACGATGAATTTCTAGGATGAGTGTTTATGAGACATCCAAGTTTTCAACCTAACACTTCTAATAGAACATATGTAAGTATTTACCTAGCTACTTGTATGTGAACGATCTAGTCAGATCGGAATCTCCGTGGCAATGTAAACGTGCGGTGTAATACTACCTTGGTCACTGATCTATGTAAATCGGTTAATTAGAACCGACTTGTTACATGCGTAATTGTGTTTTTACGCACGCTCCATTGCTGTGTTTACCTACGTTTATATGAATTAAACTAATTGGGGATTTAATTAAACGACTGTGTAATGTCCATGTTAATAAATAAAATAAGCAGAGATATCCATGAGATTCATCATCATGATCAACCCATTACCGTCTCACTACAGAGCACGGGTCTCCTCTCAGAGTGAGAAGGGTTTTGGCCATAGTCTACCACGCTGGCCAAGCGGATTGGCAGACTTCACACACCTTTGAGAACGTTATGGAGAACTCTCAGGCGTGCAGGTTTCCTCACGATGTTTTCCTTCACCGTTAAAGCAAATGATATTTAAATACTTAAAACGCACATAACTCCGAAAAGTTAGAGGTGCGTACCCGGGATCGAACCTACGACCTCCGATTAGAAGTCGGTCGTCCTAACCACTAGGCTATCACAGCTTTTTAGAGATTATCATGCGATCAGCTTATCATGAGATTAAAAATTGGTTAAAAAAGTCAAGTTTTTTTTAACTTTTTTTATTTCTCACCTGATGGTAAGTGACGATGCAGTTTAAGGTAGAAACTTGGAAGACGTATGGCCGTTTTTATTAAACTCATAGGATAACTCGTAGGTATCGCGTCATCGTACCTACCTACGGCATATAAAATTTCCCATATAAAGGCCATGTAAGAAGACGGATTATTTTCTTATTGTATTTCCTATTGATGATTTTAAGTATCGTGTTGAGGCAGAAATACTGACCTTTTATAAAATGGCTATTGATTAACGCAATTACGCTATCGCCATTTTATGGCGTTGATTGCTAAGAAAGGTGTGAGTGAAGGTACTCGGAACTATAATGTGAATTGTGAGAAATTGTATTGGAAAACGTCAAATTTAGTTCCTAATTTAGTTCGATACTTGTATGAATAGTGGAGAGAAACAAAAGAAAATCCCGTTGTCCTCTTCACAATAGATGAAATAGCAAGGACAAAGACAAGCGTCCGTTCAATTATGTAAGAAATTCGTAACTATCTACCTTAACAAAAAAATTTCAACACATGAATTCACAGATCAAAATATGTCTCGTATATACTTTGATTACAACGTTTTTGGTCATAAATGATTCTTTAAAAAAGAGTTTTGTTTTTCTGGAACTGCATTCCGAACCAGTGGTAGATTCAAATTGACGATTCAAAAGTAGGTACTTGTAAAAGTTTATTTGAATAAAAAACTTTTCTATTCTATTCTATTCTATTCTATTGCAGCACACACCATGATGCAGGTGTCACTGTTTACAGAAGAGTGTTATTGGAAATAAATTGGTGTAAGCACATATTCCAATCACATTTATGAGAAAAACCGTGTTGTCAAAATATACGAGATAAGTATGCCCTTTTTGAAATTGCATATTATATTCAAATCAAAAATAAATTATTAACCACACTCTAATAAAGAGAAGAAAACAATCAAATTTATTTCTTTATCCGTAGGCCTATTGACGTATCGGGTTCCCCACGCCGTCGCGGTCGCGTCGCTGTCATACTTTTTGACAGCTCTTAACGTTTCATTCTTATTTCAAACTTTAAAAAAAAGTTCGTCTTTTTGTTTTTATTGGTTGACAAACTCTTTAGAGATACACGATTAAATCTGTTAGACGTTTCAAATGTGGTTCAAATGTTTATTTTTACGTGCTGACGCCTGTCTTGTACGGGGAGGCGCCTTATAGATTTCTAATGAATGCTCATAAAAAGTGTCGAGTGAGTTTGGAGAGCTGTTTTTTGTTCGATGAGTGTACCTAAATGGAGCTTTGTTTTACTCGTATAAATTGGGACAGGGTAGGCTAGATTCGTGTTATAAAACTACAATAAGCAAAAGATGTTTCTACATCGAAAGGAGCCACTTTTTGTTAAGCAGTAGTAATAGAGCATGTTAAGTTGTAGTACTTAGCTGGTTGTGTTTCCTTCGAATTAACTTAACTGGTAGTCCGGCAGCCGCCAAATAATTTTTTTAGTGATTAATAACAGGCTGAAACTTCGTGAGTAGGTTCGATTCAACGAGACGCCTAAGTTATTCTCTGTGAAAATTCTCGATAGAGGTAGCTACTGTAGTGCGCAGCTATAAAACATGTGGATTTGGTGAGTGTCGAAATTGTATGGATAACAGTAGGTAAGTGTTTTATTTGAATATCGAGATGATTGAATAATAAACTCGGAAAAGCAATTGTCCTACGAAATTGATGGTTTGTCTGCAGCGTCCTCCACTCCGAATATGTTCAAATAACAAAACACTTACTGTTATTCAGTTGCTTACTGTTGTTTGCTACTCACGAAGTTTCAGCCTGTTATTAATCACTAAAAAATTTGTTCGGCGGCTGCCGGACTATGGGTTTTCGATCACTTCAAGACTGAAAACTTGGCCTTAAAATTAATGACAGTAGATGAATATGTTGCAATTATGAGCATTGGAGGTGGGTGCTGAAACTCAATGGCATAATTATGCTCAAACTTTAAAATTATTTCTACTTCAACAAGAAATACCAACCTGTGTTATTTATTTTATACTAGCTGCAGCTGATGCCCGCAACTTCGTCCAAGTGTTTTTTTTAGGTTTTTTAAAAATCCCACGGGAACTCTATGATTTTCTGGTATAAAATGTAGCCTATGTCCTTCTCCAAGGTCTAGTCTATCTCTGTACCAAATTTAGTCGAAATCGGTTCAACGATTTAGGCGTGAAAGCGTAACATACAGAGTTAGTTACTTTCGCATTTAGGTAGGTAAGGATCTAGAGACTGAAATAGGTTAACGTCGACTACCAATAAACATTACGAGAATGTCCTTATTATGGACCAAGCACCCTGCAGGTTTTTTGAAGTTGGTAATGAGTGTAGGTAATTAGGTACTTGCCTACCATTAAAAGGACATTGGGGATTTGGTCAAGCACCCTACATTATGTTTTTTTAGGTTTAATTAGTTTCCGTTTCGGCCCGGGCTTGAGGCGGTGTATTATGATTAATTGCACTATTTCGTTGTGCCTATTCGGTAATCCATCATGTCGCCCCTAACACGCTAAAATGTTATCTAATGTTATGAAAATGCTTTCATTTGTATGTTGGCTGTAATTGCGTAACGTACCTATAATATAGGTACAATTTGTTGTGTATAATTTATAATTTATTTTTCCTTAGGTGTCTAGGTAATCAAGTCCACAGTTAAGTCTCTCCTCGCAGCAACGCGTAAGCGACCCACTGATGCACTTCACATAGGACGTTCTTACTGCGAACTTACAATGAAGCCATGTTTAAGTGAAAATGCAAATAAGTACCTACAAGAACCTCTAAAGGGCCCGGGGAAGAGTCGCTTTCGTGTTCCTCCGAGAGGTGTTTTGCGATTTGTTTAAGACAGCTAAGGAAAAACATATACTTAGGAGATATACCTATTACCTACCGATCTATTTGAGGTTTCTTACCTCTCGCACGCAGCTCAGGGATGAATATTTGTTTGGCGAGACCTATACTTAAGTTAAGAAAATATTTTTAATTTTGCAATAATAAATTCAAAATATTTACCTAGTTGGGTAGGTACGTATATTAAAAGCGCCGAATGTAAGCTGTAAGCTTATATTTTGTGGCTGAAGCTTGCTCGCACAGAGTTTATATTTTGTTGATGACCAAAGACAGAATGAGATCTATAGAGCATTCTCTGACTCTACTCAGACTTGATAAAAATAGATATGTCCCTGGCACAAATCTGTCTTATTATAACTCTATCTTGCGATGAGTAGAGACAGAGTACCCTCTATTAGATCTCAGCCTTAGTTCCTATCGTTTCAGATTGAGAGTAGCGTTGCTGTTGGGGAATAGGTACGATAACTTAAGAGACCCCGCCGACATACAATTTCAAGTCGGCGAACTAAATCGCAGAGTAATAGGTCTACTGATGAGCACAGTGACGACTGATGACACCCCGCACATTATAACCAACTAAATCATTCAACTAAGTAAATAATTGGACAACAATTGTATCAGAATCGAAATTCCCTTCCGATTACGTCCAATTTAAAATTTGCCCGATTAAAATGTGAAAGTTTGCGATTTAGTTGTTCGATAGTCAGCCAACTTGAAATTGTATGTTGCGGGATCTCTAATACAAACACACATGGTACAAACGAGAGTGTAGCTAAACCAAAGGTCACCTTTCTAATGAGCCGTCATGGAACTTTATCATTGGACTCCCGGACACAAACATGCCGGTAGCGCCGCTAATTGAAACTCTAGCCAAAAATTGCTCACGAATTATCCAAATTGGTCCGCCATTTCGTAACACTACGCTCGCAGCGCGGCGGCACCCGTCCCTTGAGAGATCTCCTATTAACAGAAAAAAATCCGCTAAAGCTATATAACATGGGGTCAGGGCTTGACTAACATCGACAGGGTTGTTGGTTTAGATTAATAAACAATTATTATTTGACTGAATAATATGCATTAACGGCATGTCTCGGAAATCTCATTGACATTTTTTTTCATAAATGTAACATAATAGAAATATGCACATATATAGTATGCATCTATACTAATAAATAAAATTGAAGTGTCTGTCTGTAATTTCGAAATAACTACCACATATTAAGCTCATATGGTTATTTGAACGATACCATAACCGAATCACACGTTTTTAAATTTTTTGTCTGTCTGTCTGTCTGTTTGAACGGGCTAATCTTCGGAACGGCTGAACCGATTTTGACGGGACTTTCACAGACAAGTAGAGGATTAACTTAGGAGTAACATAGGCTACTTTTTTAACCGACTTTCAAAAAAGGAGTTGTGTTGAAATCGGTAAATACAGATGTTAAAAACGCCCTGATAGGTATTTTCGCTGCGCGCGATCGCGACGGCCGACGCTCGCGCTCCCCGCGCCGCGCCGCGCCGCGCCCCTGCGCCCTGCGCCCGCCGTACGCGGTACCGCGGTACGCCGCCGCGCGGCGGGGGGCGGGTGGACCAGAAATCTACTTATCCCTCAGGATTTGTGAAAAATACAAATACACGCGGGCGAAGCCGCGGGCAAAAGCTAGTCTATACATATAATAAAATCGTAGAATTGCCGTATCTGTACATTGAATATTTTTGCAAAATAATAACTGGGGGATGTTAGGGATAAGTAATAGAACGTAAAAAAGCTATTTTTGAAATTTTTGTCTGTTTGTCTGTTTGTCTGTTTGTTTGTCTGTTTATCTGTTTGTCTGTTTATCTGTTTGTCTGTTTGTCTGTATGTTTGTGCGCGCATCACGTAAAAACTACTGAATGGATTGAAATGAAACTCGGCATGATTTAAGTTCATACTATGGAGTAACATATAGGATACTTTTTATCCCGAAATTCAGCACGGTTCCCTTGGGAGAGGGGATGAAAGGCAAAATGTGTACTTAGCTGTAATTCGTTAACGGGTGGTCCGATTTCATTCATTCTTTTTTTGTTAGAAAGTAAATACTTTAAAGACGATTGACTAATCTCTGAAAGGCTGGACTGATTTTGATGGGACTTTCACTGGCGGATGTTTACATTTTGATGTACCTAAACATCCGCCAGTGAACTTTTAACAGTTTTTAGCAAGGTATAAGCTCAAAGGAGCTTAGGAAAAGCAAAATGAGTCCCACGGGATTATTAAAATCAATATCAACGCGAACGAAGTCGCGGGTATCCGCTCGTATATAATATAATTAGCCCAGTGGTTAGGACGACCGACTTCTAATCGGAGGTCGTGGTTTCGATCCCGGGCACGCACCTCTAACTTTTCGGAGTTATGTGCGTTTTAAGTATTTAAATATCACTTGCTTTAACGGTGAAGGAAAACATCGTGAGGAAACCTGCATGCCTGAGAGTTATCCATAACGTTCTCAAAGGTGTGTGAAGTCTGCCAATCCGCTTGGCCAGCGTGGTAGACTATGGCCAAAACCCTTCTCACTCTGAGAGGAGACCCGTGCTCTGTAGTGAGCCGGTAATGGGTTGATCATGATGATGATGATGAACATAATAGAAATAATATATCTACGCACCTACTTAGGTCGGAAATTACTCATAAATGCCATTAAAACTGTCACCAGCGCCAATGCAGCAATAATTCTGGAAAGGTCAATTCTTTTTCTTACATTAATATGAGAAACGTTGGAAGAGCCCTCACCTTTCACTGACAGTTTATAATTTATCTGCACTGAATGTAGGTACCTACTGTTTATGGAATAGGTATCTTCATGTTTCCTTTTATGTTTTAAGTGTAACCCATATAAATGAGTGTTACGACAAACTAATATAAGCTGTAGATAGTACATAATTAATTAGATGTCATTCCATTAGGTACCTACATGGAATGATCGCTGACCTGTGAAGCAACTCAAGTCTATTTCCGGAATGATCACGTGCTTACTTATATATTTTAAACACCGAAAGCAAAAAGAAGGCTTTTAAAAGTAGAAGTAGACGTTATGTTCGTTTCTCTAGTCCCTAGCATATGACTCAAAGTGGGTGAAACGAATTACAGAATGGATAGGAGACAGAAGAAGAATAAAAGTCGCCAAAAGGAAAGGTGGAGGGATGTGTTCTTAACAAATAAGTAGGTACCTACTAGGAACAAATTGGATAACATTAAAAGTTAGAAATAGGGACCGGGGACGTATAAGAAGACTGCCCTGTTTTCAGTCCCTGTGCTGAGGTGACTTGTACTGTACTAGACCTAAATAGGGAAATAAAACAATAAGAAATATGTATTATTTTAAATGTATCTAGAATTCTAGAATGTTATTATGTTATAAATAAACTGTGATGTACCTAGATGTATTAAATGTAAAGTGTACCTAATATAGTAGATAACATTATTCGGTATTAGATATAGGTAGATACATATTTATTGTTTTTTATTTTATTTTATTTTTTAGCCTTTTCAGCTAGATCCCGGTTTCGAGTTCCCGACCCGGGACTAAATGAACCCGACCCAAATGAAAATTATTAGGTTTTTCTGACAAAAATATCAGTAGCTAGCAATTCGGAGCTGCGAAGATGGTGGTGTTACATCACCGTGCCTCGGAGAGCACGTAGAACCGTCGATCCTTACTCTTCCGGTCGTGTGGGATTGCCGTACGAACGGGCTACGAGAGTCAGGGAATAGAGTGCATCTGTATTCGCAGATTACATTTGTGCACTAAGTATAACAATATCCTAGTAATTGGCTAGTCTTCGTTGTTGATTGTCTGCCGTGGCCGAAATTCGGTCATGAACATTATTTTATTACAAGGTTACGACGAGCAGAGTCCCGGGAATAAGTAGTCCCGGGAGGATAGTCCTGTGAACTGGAAAAACACGAACCTTCTCTAGGTGCTTTGATGCTTTTGACAAACAGCGGTTAATTGAAAACGGACATTGTGTGGTGTAAGCTACGAGCGAGTTGAACCAGAATGTGGTAGTAAGTATAGGTACACTGGTAGACCAAAAAGGTGAGAACAGTATTACTTGGACTGCAGGAGGGGGTTTTAGCTGATTACTGTCTTCTGCGTATATCCAAGAGGATTTTCTTTCCTACGGAAAATAAAGCTACGAGCTAAGTAACCTTTTCTTTCCTAGTTATTTCCCAAAGGCCTACCTGAGGGCCAGGATCGACATTAACTAAGAGTCCTGACTACTGGCCCACGGCGCGTTGCGGCTTCGCATTTGCTTCTGCGCATCGATGGATCCTACACGGATCAATCCACAATATGCTACACTTGCGCTGTTATACAACGACAAGTGGCGGAGTCCACAAATATTTCAGTTGGCTCTGATATACCTATGCCACGTGGAAAGTTATAAGGGGTTGATTTTTTTGTAGTGCACAAAGCTTAGATACTTTCCTAGATGGAATCGCAGACAAGCGCACTTGTCAATTAATAAAATAAAAATAATCAAAAACCCTTATAATTTAAGCGTTTTTGTTTTGAACCATAGCACAGCGCGCAGGGGTGCACCGAGGGGTCTCGAGTGTTGCTTTTCCTAACGAGTTTATTGAGCCGCCACCCCTGGAGTGACACCTTAGACTACTTCTGTCACTAAACGCCCTTAACGTAACCTCTCTAAATATTTTCATAACACAGGGCTTATTGGAATTGGCTCCTTGGCTGACACTTGAACGCTAAACTGTTTTAATACGAGTATTTATTCATTATTACCTATCTAATGTAATTTAATATAAACGACTCCGTGCAGTCCCAAGATGGTAAATGACCTTTCTACGATTTCTCTACAACTCCCTATTGTAGAGTATGTGTGATTCCTATGTGGATGAAAAATGTATCCAATTCATTGCACCAACGTCGTCGCCTCGGTCGGCGGCCTTAACAGAACGCATTTGCCCCAGCGGCCTTTGGTTCTGCGACGGAAAAACGCACAAACAAACATACAACCTCTTATGTCAAACGCCTATAGGTATACTGTCTACAGGCATGAGCTGTCCACTGCCAATTTAGCTTGCTTAAATACCCTCTGGGCTATGACGATTCTCGTACTGATTTTTCGCTCATGGATCCATATAGCCCGCTAAGGGACTTGGAATTTGTGGACGAGGTCAGCTGTCAGTGTCCACGTTTCCACTCCATAATCATACGTTATCACAGGTAGGACACGCCATAGGTAAGAGGTTTAACATAAGCTCCTTTAACCTTTAAACAATAAAATTATAGAAACCTAATACGCAGTGGACATTTATTTACTGAACACCTTACGCTAAACTCTTTATCCGAGCGATAGTTAAGGAATTCGTAAGCGTTCCTTCCGGCTCAACTTGGGTTAAATATGCAATCGAGGATTAAAATTTTCGGTAGGTAACTAGATACTACGAAGGATTTGTGACTCAAAATTAAAGGATGACATTATATGTAGGTATTTTTGTACCCAAAATAGTAAATGTAAAGTCTCCACCAAAAAATTGCTAACTTGTACTCCCAGCTAGTGACAAAAGTTGGCAATTTTCCTAAATAGTATGTAACATCCATCTTCTATCTATCTATCTATCTATCTATATCTATATCTATCTATAATAATATAAAGTAGCTTGTCCTGACTGACTGACAATCAACGCGCAGCCAAAACCACTGAAGCTAGAAACTTGAAATTTTCACAGTAGCTTCCTTTTATAACGTAGGCGCACACTAAGAAAGGAATATTGCAAATTCCACCCCTAAGGGGGTTAAATAGGGGATGGAAGTTTGTATGAAAGTCTGTCATTTTTCAAGTTATATCCAAGAAAATTGGTATTTAGGTTTTCGGTTAAAGATAAAGAGTTACGAGTTTAAAGAAATTTGGAAAAACAACTCCCAAGTGGGTTAAATGGGAGTTGAAAGTTTGTATGAAAGTCCGTCATTTTTAAAGTTATATCAATGAAAATCGGTATTTGTATTGTCGGTTAAAAATAAAGAATTACGTGTTTCAGGAATTTTAGAAATTCCACCCCCAAGTGAGATTTATAAGAATCCACGCGGGCGAAGTCGCGAACATCAGCTAGTTCATAATATAATATGTAAGTAGATAGGTATAACATGGCATACAAAATTCTTCTATCTCTTCTTCTAAACTGAGTCTTCTAGTTTTACATTGAGAAAAATTCTTGACGTTCCTTTCTGATTTTCTCCCTCCAAAAGTTTCTGTTTCTTTCAAAAGAGAGAACTTTTACTTACCTTACAGCTGAATTGGGGTACTGTGAAATTTTTGGCGTAATCTGAATGGAAAAGATTTTTGCATTTTGGAATGACTGAATTAGAAGGAATTTCAGGAAATTATTTCAGTGTATGATATTGATAGGCGAACTACCAGCAAGGCGAGTTATTTGGAATAGTTTTAAAACTACAGTTATCTATTAACGTTCTCTTTGAAGGCGTATATATCACTACATAGTATAAAACAAAGTCGCTTTTTCTGTCCCTATGTCCCTATGTACCTATGCTTAAATCTTTAAAACTACGCAACGGATTTTGATGCGGTTTTTTTTAATAGATAGAGTGATTCAAGAGGAAGGTTTGTAAGTAGAAATTGGACCCGATAGGTGGCGCTAATAGCGGGCAGGACGACGTCTGCCGGGTCCGCTAGTGTATAATATTCTATTATAGTATGATAGTTTATATCTATTTTACTAGACATCTTACACGGCGCTCATGCGCCTTTAGAGTCCGTTCAAAAAGAGAATCAGCGTGGCCAAACAGTGAACGAATGCGCCATAGCATTGTAATTGTATTGCCCGCTAAACAAAAGCACAGCAGTGCCCTCAAATCCCCACGCCGATTCTCTTTTTGAACAGACTCTACTCTATATCCACTGAATTCGATGGTTGCAAGCCTCAACATAGTGATTATACATCCAAATTGTCCTGGGTCGCCCTCTAACGGTCTAATAACACGCAGCCGCCAGCTGTGGGCCACTGGGTGAGCCCTTGCTCTATATCCTTCAACCCTGCTTAATATTATATTCCTACTTATGGCATAGAGCATAGGTATCAAAATATATCGACCATGGTTACCTACTTTACGTTCACGTTTTCTGATTGATTGTGATTCCTCTTGATCGGACTTCAGCTACTGCGCCGAAACTCAATAGAAGCGCAGATTAGCAAACTACGTAGGAGATATTATAGTGTGCAAGTGGGTATAGGTACGCAAACCCAGGTGCATTCTCTATTCCTTCGCTCTCGTAGTCCAATGGGACGCTATTTCAACGCGACCGGGAAAGACCAGCAGCAGGGTGTGTAGGTATGTGTGTGTGTCTGTCTGTTCCACCGTAGCGCTCAAACGGGTGAACGGATTTGAATGTTGTTGTTTTTTTTGTTTGAAAGGTGAATTAGTCGGGAGTGTTTTAGCTATGTTTGATGAAAATCTGTCCAAGATGGCCGCCGCTACAAAATGGTCGATTACATATTTTTTCACAACTCCCTCAATATGTGTATCAAATGAAAGGGTTTAACTAGTAGAATAGCACTATGCAAATCCAAGATAGTCGCCACCATAAAATGACGAATGTTGGGGGTTTTTAATTTTTAATTTATACTTGTTAATTTAGCTTGTTGAAATAACCTGGAATAACGGTAAGTAGTGCAATAAATACCATCTCTTTGATGGGATAACAAAGTTTTTCTAAGTATTGTAATAGGTATATTCAAAAACGATAAAACAATGCCAGAATGTTATTGAAAAGCGTAAAAAATGAGCATAACCCTCGTCGACAAGGCAGTAAAGTGATTTGGGGGCGCCCTCAGCCCTCGGCCCTCGGACTGGCAACTCAATAATCTCGATTGAGTCTGCGAGGGAGGGACCGCAAACTCCAATCTTGTTTTATGCGTTTCAATCTTGAACAATAGGTGTGGCATTAAAACATCAATTAATAAATTGACTATTCTAAATCGACAAATACAATATGAATTCATTGTAAATTATTTAAAAAAATTACGGCATGCGGTGAGTGGTTGCAAACTACTTGACTGAAAAATTCCAATTTTGTAATTTTGATTAAATTAAGATTATTTTTCTGAATCAGATTAAGTTTCTGAATAAATTAGCTGTGACACAGCTGTACAAACAGACATAGTTTCTTAACGGAACTTGTTTTACTATGGAACACTAAAAAATATGTGAAAATTAATTACTTATCTATGTGTAATAAATAAAAATCAATGTTTGCCTTTATGTCCACTCCTAAACTATTCATCCGATTATGATGAAACTTTGGTGAGTTGTTCTGCATAGGTACGCCCGCGAAGGTTTCTGGAACATAAAATCCGGCACCCATTTTACAGAGATATTAGGTACCTGCCGGAGATGCCTCCATGCTAGTGGGATGCCGGCGTTTGGTGCATAGTCTATTCCGAACGATAATTTAGGAAGTGATTTAGGGGAGTCCTACAACTGAATAACGTGGATTGAGTCTGCGAGAGTGGGACCGCGACGTCTCCAATCTTGCTTTCCGCGTTTCAATCTCGATGAAGTGTTTTTTATTCACTCGATTGTCAATACTCATTAACGGGATAACTTGGTATTTAGGATTGGAAAACCTGGAGGCTTTTAGTACCTACTAGGCACCTAGTAGTTAAAACATGTAGGAAAGGTAATCTAAACTGAAGATTCGAAGTCGAAACTAAAGTGACACATGGGTACCGAATGCCCCAGAGCTAGGTATCTTGTAGAGGATATTGCGACCTCATTACTGCCCACATTAATATGACGCCCGCAGAGAGTCACAGACACCGCCCGCCCTCCAAACAGATCTATTGACACCGCAAATACTACAAAAGGATAGGCTTTTTGTTTGCTTGTGACATATTTATACCAGCCGTGTCCACGATTATTGCTGGGCTTCTGGGCAACCTAATAACGAGTCTAAAGTCTGTTCGTTTACTTACGGTCAACGTTCGTTTACTTACCACGTTCGTTTACTTACCACGCTGGCCAAGTGCGGATTGGCAGACTATTTGGAGATTCTGTTTTATTCTTAGAATAGAAAAAAAATTTCGGTTCCGTTGGCAATGAAAATAAAAGTATTTTTGGAATTCTATTTTCGATCGAAGTTTTTCGAGAAATAGTTTTTTTCGGTATAAGGCCAAGGTTATTATAACTTTGTCACAACTCACAATAGTAAATCCAATATGTTCGCTTGACGGAGTAAGTATGTATAGGTAGGTATCTACAGAAGCCGTTAAAAGGTTAATTTATAATAGTAAAAACCTATCTAATCTTTTTATCAGCTTTGTTGTCATAAAATACCTAATGATAATTTTTACAAAATTCCTTACCTTTTGTTGGACTTGACAATTATTACCATATTTTAATATGTAAGTAGGTAGTTAGGCACTGCAGTACTTAGTTATAATTAAGTGAAGCTTATTATATTACATATTTTTGCAAAGTTCTAGTTTCCATAATATCCGATTCGAGATGGATGTCGGATGTCATTTCGGTCGTATATAAATACTTTTCAATATTAATTATTTATTATTGTCAGGAGTGCTAAGAGATGTAAAGTGAATTTAAAGCAGCCGTAAAGTAGATTTTCTGTGTTATTTAATAAAAAAATAATAATGTAATAATGAGGCAATAGGCCTAGTGGTGTTACAGTAGGTTTATCGTCTTTGTCGTTGTCGCTTGTACGAAGTGTCGCTGGTGTGGGTAACGTGGAAACGTTGCTCTGCGAAAGTGACATGCATTGTTAACTATAGTACTTATCATAAAATATTAATTTTACGTACCTACCTAGTTCATAATAGGTATTTACTTAGTTGTTTTCAACGGAAAATTGCTGACCACGTAGGTAATTTTGGTAAAAACTATTAGCGTTAACCTTAGGAAATGTGAGGCCCTAATAATGAAAAAAAAAAAAAATTGTGGATGCGAATTTAAATAACACTCGTAATTTAAATAAAACTTTCAATGTGACGAATTAATAACACAAAAAAAATCCAATTAACTACTTATGTAGAAGAAGTATTAGATAACTAATTTGGAATTTGATTTTTGTTCACTCACTAGTATCTACAGATATATTATCCGACTTTAAATAAGTAGGTAGATATACTTACATAGATATAAAAAAGCTATAATGTTTTAGAAATCTCAGAGAAATCGGTGTACCTACTTACCAATCAAAGATATTAGTAACCTATGGGTAAGTACATACTTATTTTATGCGTGTAACTTAGTAGTTTTTTTTTCCCGTGGTGGAAAGCTTTATGGCTACCCCCGTTCTTTGGGCAGAACGGGGGTTCTGTGGGACTCCCCCCCGAGTGGGGGTATAGATACCCTAACTAAAACCACCACGGCTGTTCCCTCTTGCTGACTGTGCTGGACGCCTGGGGAACCCGTTGCATACGTCCCAGGCGTCTGTTAGCAACTTAGTAGTACCTACCTACATAAGACTAACTAGGTGTGTTGTTTTACTAAAACCTTCCTGAAAGTATGTTGATTACGACAGTGAAATTCCTTGGGACCCCAACGTCTATTGGTTCTCCGAAATATGAGCCCCACCCATTGCCACTTCAGTTTCGCAACCCGCTGAGCTATGTCGGTGACTCATCTGGTTCTTCTACGGATCTCCTCACTGATTTGATCGCGTAGAGAAACTCCAAGCATAGCTCTCTCCATCGCTCTCTGAGTGACTCTGAGCTTTCTTAATTGAGGCCCATCGTTAGCGACCATGTCTCGGAGCCGTTTATCATTACTGGCAACACTGTTATTATGTACCTATGATTACGACATACCAGGCTGTATGGTCTACGATCTTTGCCACTCCCGAAAAGGATTTAAATCAAATAACAACAACAAAAAAGGACATTATTCTATCTATTCTGATATTTGACAGATTGCGTGCAGCACAATACCGATTTTTGCACATTGCCACTCACTAAAGAGCACATTGGAAATACCTACTTAATTTCAGTATTTTATTCACATTAAATTACTCAATAAACAGGTCCGGAGGGAAATGTTAAATTTATGTGCATTTTAACTCCCGACCGACATACCTACCTCCGTAGCGGGGGGGTGTATAATGCAGCTAATTATGAAATGTAGTTAAAACCATTAAAAACTTGTCAAGACCGCTTTAATTAAATTAAATTTCACGCCTCGTTGGCTCAGCGCTGCCAGCTGAAAGTCTTATTAGGATCGAAAGGTGCTAGGTTCTATTTCTGCCTGGAATAAACGTCCACGAGGTCCTGGGTTCTTATCCCGTATCGGGCCAAAGACTGTAACCAATAAATAATAATAAAAAATTAATATACCTACCTAAGGTATATTATTTTTTTTTTATTCAAGTACAAGTTAGCCCTGGACTGCAATCTCACCTGATGGTAAGTGATGATGCAGTCTAAGATGGAAGCGGGCTAACTTGGAAGAGGTATGTATACCCCTGATCGGTTTCTACATGGCATCGTACCGGAACGCTTAATCGCTTGGCGGCACGGCGTTGCCGGTAGGGTGGTAACCAGCCACGACTGAAGCCAGACCAGACCAGAGACAATTTAGAAATTATAAAATCCCAAATTGCCCCTGTCGGGAATCGAACCCGGGGCATCCCACTTATAAGACCGCAGCGCTCACCACTGCGCCAGGGAGGTAGTCGAAAAGTTTATCTGTCAATAAGTTCTCAATTCCAGCTCGGAGGTTGGTGGTGCTTCATCCGCGTGCCTCGGAGAGCACGTTGAGCCGTCTAATCTAGTTAGGTATTATCACTATCATATTTTTGTGACAATAGTCGTCAAAACACACCAACCGGCATTGGAACAGCGTAAGTAGGTATAAGTAAGTTATCATTTATTTCTAAAAAAAAACAGATTTACAATGGGTTAGATCTATTTAACCCCCGACGCAAAAACGACGGGGTGTTATAAGTTTGACGTGTTTGTGTGCGTGTATGTGTGTGTGTGTGTGTGTCTGTCTGTTCCCCTGTGGCGCTCAAACGGGTGGACCGATTTGAATGCGGTTTTTTTTGTTTGAAAGGTGAATTAGTCGAGAGTGTTGTTAGCTATGTTTAATGAAAATCGGTCCAAGATGGCCGCCGCTACAAAATGGCGGATTACATATTTTTCACAACTCCCTTAATATGGGTATTAAATGAAAGGGCTTGACTAGTAGAATAGCATTGTTGCAAATCCTAGATGGCCGCCACCACAAAATGGCGAATGTCGGGGGTTTTTTAAATTTTTAATTTATACTTGAGTTAAGCTACTGAAACACCGGCTTTAACTCACGAGTATTTTGTCGGAGTGTGCCCGACTAGTTTCGAACCACTGCGCCAGGAAGGTCGACAGCACTGCGCCAGGGAGTGATCAGAACCGATAGATGCTGGGGTCCCTAGGTGCTGAGTAGAGACCTCGCACCGGGAAACGCGTCGGAAGACCCCCCACTAGCTGGACGGAAAATCTAAGTTGACCGCTGGATACAGGCACAAAGTAGTGTTCTGAGGCGATACTTGCAAGAGACCTATGCCCACCAGTGGACATCTATCTGTTAAAACGATAACGAAGTAGGGTAGTTTATTAGTTTGACATTTATATTGTAATTATAAAAGTTATCGTTTCATCCATATATCCTGTCCCAGCTAGTAGGTATTAAGTGGTTAGCGAGATGATAAAAACCTTATTAAATTCAATGAGGTCCAGTATAAGGGATTAGGGGTCGCTTCACACTTATCCGCTTATTGTGTGACAGTCTCTAAACAAAAGGTTTGATTGGGAACTAATTTTATCATTCTACGATAACGAAGTATACTTACTTAATACATGGAATGTCAAACTCAAATATTTACCTACTTTTATACAAGGATTAATTTTAATTTAACCATTGATTGGTTGCGTTTTAGATATAATTATGAGTTGAAACGCACGAAAGTTTACCACTTTCGAAGCACATTGAAAAAATAAATGGTTGCCTGGTTTTTACGGAAACCAGGCCATATTACAACCATTTCTTTTATGGATTGTAAAACAGTAAATACAGATAATAATTAATACATTTATGTACCTGTTTTTTCTGGGCTCCAATAAGAAACCTGTAACCGACGCAGGATAGTCCATTTCCAATTTATATGAACTTCTTTTTCAAGTTTTTCAATTACAGGAAGATGTGGACGAAGTTAATTTCAGTAATAATTTTTTCTGTTCTTAAAACTTTCTGTGTTAAACTGCGAGTAACTGTTACATGTGAAGAGACCCCAGGCCGACCTTTCCTGTGGATAATTTCGCTATTATAAAGCATAAGTAGGTGGACAAAAAACCCCTGTAGGCACATTGTTCTGTGGAGGTAATTCGCGCGGGCGGTGTTTTTGTCGCGGGTTCTGTTCTCGGTTGGGAACACACGGCCTGCCGGCGGCCGCCGGGTCACTAGCTCGCGGTCACTGTGAACAATGTGATTATCGGAATGATATTATATAAGTAGATTTTTAAAGGTGCTTCTCCACCAGCTCGATCGGCCCCGATCGGCCTCGCTCCGGCGTCTGTCTCCGGTCGTGTGAAACTATGAGAGTGAAGGAATGGAGAATGCACCTGTGTATACTTACACACTTGTTCACTAAATTATCTCCTGCGTGGTTGGCTAGTCTCAGCCTTAGTCCTTAGTTGAGACTGGCTGTCGTGGCCGAAATTCAGTCGGGAGGATTATTACATTCACCATTATCAACCCATTAGATACCGGCCCACTGCAAGGCACGGGATCTCGTCTCAGAATCAGGAGTGTAAGGCCGTAGTCCACCACGCTGGTCAAGTACGGATTGATAGACCTCACACGCCTTTGAGAACATTTTGGAAAACTCTGCGTGCCGGTTTTCTCGCGATGTTTTCCTTCACTGTTGAATCAATTGCTTACAAGTGTAAATTGAAAATTTAAAAAACCCCCGACATTCGCCATTTAGTGGCGGCGGCCATCTTGAATTTGCAATAGTGCTATTCTACTAGTCAAGCCCTTTCATTTGATACCCATATCAAGGGAGTTGTGAAAAAATATATCATCCGCCATTTTGTAGCTGCGGCCATCTTGGACCGATTTTCATCAAACATAGCTAAGAACACTCTCGACTAATTCACCTTTCAAACAAAAAAAAACCGCATTCAAATCGGTCCACCCGTTTGAGCGCCACAGGGGAACAGACAGACACACACACACACACACACACACAGACACGTCAAACTTATAACACCCCGTCGTTTTTGCGTCGGGGGTTAAAAACGCACATAACTCCGAAAAGTTAGAGGTGCGTGCCGGGGATCGAACTGTATTCCCCCGAAAGGGAAGTCGATATCTTAACAACTAGGCTATCCACTTAATAACACACATACCTACTAATCCTACTTAATATTGTAAATGTGAAAGTGTGGATGTTTGGATGTTTGTTACTCAATCACGCCGCAACTACTGAACCGATTTGGCTGAAATTTTGAATGGAGATAGATTATGCCCTGACTTAAAACATAGGCATCACTTTTTATCCTGGAAAAATCCACAGTTCCCGCGGGATTTTGAAAAAAACTCAAATCTACAGCTACAGCTATCTAGAATAGGTACTATTACTACTTATATAGCAATCTACCTTGAAAGAAAGTATAAAGGTTGGAAAAGGGAGCGGTTTGTGAAAAACCGAAATTCACGCGGGCGAAGCCGCGGACAAAAGCTAGTAACATAACCTAAATGAATGGTAAGTACTAAGTCGTAAATAAAAAGTCATATCTGGTCCACGGTTGATCATGAGTCGCGCGGTTCGTTTCCGGCGGGAAGCAGCGCCGGCGCCGGAAATCCCCGAGATTGGACAAAAATTGACGACGAACATCATGCTGTTACCGTTACCCGCTGCCCCCCCACCCCCCCACCCCCACCCCCTACCACCAACAAGCTACCTTGTTCCTACTCACCCCCACGATCACGATGTTACCGCCCGCTCGCTGTTACCGGGTGACACTGTTAACCTTACGAGCCAGAACGGATGAACGATGAGGTTTCTAGATTTAGGTAAGTACGTAAGATGTTCCTTTTTTTTAACCCCCGACGCAAAAACGACGGGATGTTATAAGTTTGATGTGTGTGTGTGTGTGTGTGTGTGTGTCTGTCTGTTCCACCGTAGCGCTCAAACGGGTGAACCGATTTGAATTCGGTTCTTCTTGTTTGAAAGGTGAATTAGCCGGGAGTGTTCTCAGCTATGTTTGATGAAAATCGATCCAAGATGGCCGCCGCCACAAAATAGCGGATTAAATATTTTTTCACAACTCCCTCAATGTGCTTGTAATGCAATGTACTTTAAAAAAAAACTAAAAATCTGCCTTCACCTAGCCAATCCTCAAGCTTATACATGGGTTACTTTGGTCCTCCTATGAATTTCTTTGTTACGAATTTTGTCCTTCGAAAAAATATAAATCTTTGCACAGTTGATAGCCATCAATTCCGCTCAACACGTGAGCTGATAGAAATGGAATCAATATAGCGTCGGGCCTCACCGGGTCCCCAGGGGGCCGGGGGGCCGGGGAGGCCCCCTGTTATTGTTTCCGCGCCGCAAACTTGATAAGTGAAAAACTTTTACACCTCACCACTTTGTTGCGACGATTGAGTGTCTTGGAACGGTTTCTGAGCTTTAACATAGGTATAAACATAAGCACGAACATCGAACGCTGAAGGAAAGTGGAGGGGGTAAGCTATTGTATTACGTGCGCGACAGTTCCCATGCGCAGCTATCCCCTCCAAATTTCGTTCAGCGTTCGATGTACGTGCCACGGGTATAGGTATGTTAGCTCTAAGAAACCGTTTCGCACTCAAAAGTCGCCCTATCGTTATTTTTAATTTTTTTATTCATAGCTACAAGTTAGCCCTTGCCTGCGATCTCACTTGATGTGACAAAGCAGTCTAAGGTGGAAGCGGGCTTAGAAGAGATATTGTAGCGTTTTAACCTGGGGGGTTATTCTGTAACTTAGTTAGCAACTGAAAATAGTTGCCAACTATTTAGTTCGATATACATTGCTGTTTCATAATTTCACACAGTAAAGCACTGTGTGAAATTATGAAACACTTTATAATTTCCCACAGTAAAGCAGCAATGTATATCGAACTAAATAGTTGGCAACTATTTTCAGTTGCTAACTAAGTTACAGAATAACCCAGCAGATCGGTTTCTAGGCGGCATCGTACCGGAACGCTAAATCGCTTGGTGGTAGGTAGTATTTCTTTAAACTGTGGTGGTAGGGTGGTAACTAGTTACGGCTGAAGCCTCCCACATGCAGTCTCACCAGACTAGACCAGATACACTTTATAAATCCCAAATTGCCACTGCCGGGAATCCAACCCGGGACCATCCACTTATAAAACCACAACGTTCACCACTGCGCCAGGGAGGTCGTCAGAATTATTTAGAGTAGGTACCTAGAGGAGCATGTGGCCAGTACATATCAGTCACAGTATCAGTCGATTGATGGTAAAGTCTGTTCATTCAAAGCTGTTCATTTACTTACGGTCGTCACCTTTGATCGCGCCGCCTCGGCAATGCGCGGCGTCTTTCCAAAGGCACGCAGGTGACTTCAAAGCATGCCGCGCGGGGTGTACAGGCACAAGGGATTTTGGCGTTTTATACCTACCTACTCATATTTTTTTATTAAAATTCTCTTTCCTTTTTATATATTCGTATTTTATTACAATATAACCATAAACATAAAATATATTATTATCATGAACACGGGTCTTCTCTCAAAATGAGAAGGATTTTAGTCTATCACGCTGGCCAAGTGCGGATTGGCAGACTATTCGGAGATTCTGTTAGAATAGAAAAAAAATTACAAACAGAAAAAAATAATAAAAATAAAAGCAGAATACTAAGAGCACCTGCGCCTGTACCGAGTACCGACACTATGCTACCGAACGGACTATAAATAAAGGCGTTAGTTTGCGGAAATCCATCATCATAATCTATGATAATAACCCATAGAGCATGCCGCATATACAGATTTGTATGTTTTAGAGAATTAGGTAGGTACAGCGAGATATTTTTGTTTTTCATCGCTTGTAAATACGAAATTAAGTGGGTAACTACTAACTAGGTAGTTAGTTGATTTTGGAGGTCCGGGTTTGAACCTTGTCCTTTCCTGGGATTAATGGAGATTCTACCGTGTCGGAGAAACTCAGAAATAGTTCGTTTGAGAGCATAAAAAGTTAAAATATGTAGCTCTATAAGTATAATTAGCTAATTAATTAAACTGTTCACACCACCTTCATACTATGTTGTGGACAGCTGTAGGCTAAACCGATCTCTTCCAAGCAACATCGTTGTGTGTAATAAATAACTTCTACTTATTAAAGTGAAACATCACTACATAGTATAAAACAAAGTCGCTTTCTCTGTCCCTATATCCCTATGTCCCTATGTCCCTATGTATGCTTAAATCTTTAAAACTACGCAACGAATTTTGATGCGGTTTTTTTTAATAGATAGAGTGATTCAAGAGGAAGGTTTATAAGTAGAAAAATTGCACCCGGTAGGTGGTACAGTGGTACTAATAGCGGGCAGGACGACGTCTGCCGGGTCCGCTAGTAGCGGGCAGGACGACGTCTGCCGGGTCCGCTAGTTGTTTATAAATGGCAAAATATCTTAAAACTATTTCGGTATCAAGTTGTAGAAATATATTTTTTTTTTTGTTAAAATAGGTAGTTAAACTTTTACAAGCGTTTTTGAATTGTCGATACTTACAAAGGTAACACAAGTAGGTAACTATAAATTAAAAATTAAAAAAAAAACCCGCGACATTCGCCATTTTGTGGTGGCGGCCATCTTGGATTTGTATAGTGCTACTAGTCAAGCCCTTTCATTTGATACCCATATTAAGGGAGTTGTGAACAAATATGTTATCCGAAAATTTGTAGCGGCGGCCATCTTGGATCGATTTTCATCAAACATAGCTAATAGCACTGTCGACTAATTTACCTTTCAAACAAAAAAACCGCATTCAAATCGGTTCACCCGTTTGAGCGCTACAGGGGAACACACACACACACAGACACGTCAAACTTACAACACTCCGTTGTTTTTGCGTCGGGGGTTTAAAAACAAAAATATCTCGCTGTAGGTACCTACCTAATTCTCTAAAACATACAAATCTGTTTTAAAAATTAATCATAATACCTGATAGGTAAAGGCGATGGCGACAACTTCAGTTATTCTAAGGATGCCTTTAAATATTTTAATCTAAATTGAATTCCAAGCAAAAGATCCCACGCTAAGGAGACTTCAACACACTTAACGTCTGATTGGTACAAAAAGGTGTCCATTATACAGAAGCATCAGAGTGTAGCACCCGTCATTATGTTGTTGAGACGGAGACGGGCGCGCAATGGGCACAGGCGCCCACCTTACTTACAAAAAACAACTATAAGTGTATGTCTGTCTATTTGGTGACTCATAATCTCAACAAAACATCTCCTTTTGACGACCTCCTCCAGCTGGCGCAGTGGTGAGCTCTGTGGTCTTATATCTAGGTGGGAGGTCCCGGGTTCGATTCCCGGCAGGGGCAATTTGGGATTTTATAATTTCTAAATTGTCTCTGGTCTGGTCTGGTGGGAGGCTTAAGCCGTGGCTGATTTAATCAGCCACTGGTGGTAATACCACCCTACCGGCAAAGCCGTGCCGCCAAGCGATTTAGCGTTCCGGTACGATGCCGTGTAAAAACCGATCAGGGGTATGCATACTTCTTCCAAGTTAGCCCGCTTCCATCTTAGACTCATCATCATTTACCATCAGGTGAGATTGAGGACAGGACAGATAATATACTATGTTATAATTTTGTCCAAAAATATTTTAAAATCCTGCAAGCTTAGGCACAGTGGTTGAAACGCGCATCAGATGACGATCGGCATACAGCGCGCGGTCATTCAACTCGGGAGTAGACGTGTGCGCCGCGCCGACCCGCCGCCGCCGCCGTCATTTTTTCGACGCCGCCGCCGCCGATCTGCGTATCGGCGTAAAATCGGCGCGAGTTCTAAATGTTTTAGAACACCCTCCAACATCATTCACCCTCTTCTATACCAACTAACCTAACGATTACACCAATGATTCATATTCCATATTTCTATACAATAAATTACAAAAACAATTTCGATCGATATGAAGTTACACCTTCCTATTCATAATAAAACTTAACTAACAAACTTACCTAACTAAAAAACTAAACTTACTCTGACAACATCTGCTTCATCATCTTGTAAAAGCCAAAATAAATATCCATTTTATTTTGGCTTATGGATTTATGTTTGTCAATTTGTAGATCACTCATGGCTTTCGATAATGTATCTAACGAGGGGTTAGAAGACTTATTAGAATATAATAGAAAAGTTTTTTATTCAAATAAACTTTTACAAGTACTTTTGAACCGTCAATTGAATCTACCACTGGTATTAATCTATTGACGAAATATGACGTCAATAATTATAGAAAAGAAGATAATACCGACTCGAACCACTATCTCTAGAGAGGCCTGCAACTGATTTATTATACGACTCCATGTTAACACACACATAACAAGATATTATATTGGTAAAAATTCAGATCTATACAGTTCTCACTACAGACCTTTTAGTCCAGTAACTTTGAACATCCGACTTTGCGTCAAATCGTGTAGTTCTGATTTTTTTGCAGACTTGTTTTAACCCTTATGGACTTGTTTTTGACAATACCTTTTCAGGACGTTTTTAAAGTAGAATCGTCGTCGTCTCAACCAATGGACGTCCACTGCTGGACATAAGTCTCTTGCAAGGATCGCCACAGAACACGATCTTGTGCTGCCTGATTCCAGCGGCTGCCAGCGAGCGACTCGCTTGAGATCGTCTGGTCATCGAGTGGGGGGTCTACCTATGCATCGTTTACTGGTGCGAGGTCGCCATTCAAGCACCTTGGGATCCCAACGTCCATTGGTTCTTCGAGTAATGTGCCCCGCCCATTGCCACTTCAGTTTCGCGACTCGTTGAGCTATGTCGGTAACTCTGGTTCTCCTGCGTATCTCCTCATTTCTGATTTGATCCCGCAGGGATACTCCGAGCATAGCTCTCTCCATTGCCCGCTGAGTGACCCTGAGCCTTCTTATGAGGCCCATTGTTAGCGACCATGTCTCAGATCCGTAAGTCATCACTGGCAACACGCACTGTTCGAAGACTTTCGTCTTCAGACACTGAGGGATATTGGACGAAAAGACATCTCTAAGTTTCCCGAATGCTGCCTAGCCGAGTTGGATTCGGCGGTTGATCTCTTTCTCAAAATTGGACCTACCTAGCTGGACCGTATGTCCCAGGTATATTACTAGTCTACACTTACTTAGTCTATACTAGTCTACAATTTCGAGTGCCGAGTTCTCAACGATTACCGGGTGGAGCGGAACATGAGCATTAGACATGACCTTTGTCTTACGTTCATTCATCATGTTCATTTTTAAGCCCACCTGTTGAGAAACTCTGCTGAGATCATTGAGCACTGTACTGAGGTCTTCCAGTCTCTGCCATCAGGACTATATCATCCGCAAACCGTAGGTGAGTGATGTACTCACCGTTTATGTTGATGCTAAGTCCGTTCCAGTCCAGAAGCTTAAAGACCTCTTCCAACGCAGCGGTAAATAGCTTCGGGGAGATAAAATCTCCCTGACGCACTCCTCGCTGCAACTGGATTGGCCTCGTAGTCTGGTCCTGTATACGGACTGACATAGTGGCGTTTTCATACAAACACTTCAACGCTTGGATGTACCAATAGTCGATCCGGCATCTCTTGCAGTGATCTCAATACAGCCCAAGTTTCCACCAAATCAAAGGCTTTCTCATAGTCTACAAACGCTAAGCAAAGTGGCCGGTTATACTCTTCGTCTTCTGTATAATCTGCCGCAGCGTATGGATGTGGTCTATGGTACTGAAGCCTTTTCGGAACCCGGCCTGTTCGGGAGGCTGGAAGTCGTCGAACCTACGAGCGAGACAATTCGTAATGACTCGAGAACAACTTATAGACATGGCTCAGCAGCGAGATGGGTCTATAATTCTTCAGCAGGGTATTATCGCCCTTTTTGAAGAAAAGAACTGAAACGCCTCTGTGCCATGCCTGTTATGCCCATGTTATGCCCTCGTCGATGACGGAATTGAACAGTCGCTGAAAGACTTTAAGAACCAGTTTTCCACCTGCTTTCAGGAGTTCCGCTGTGATTCCGTCATCACCTGGTGCCTTGTTGTCCTTAAATTGTTTGAGTACCTAGTAGAATAAAATTGCTATAATTTAAGACCAAAACCAGCTCTGTAGATACATTACTTACTGAGATGCTCGTGACTTCGCCCGCGTAGATTCTTAATGGCATACAAACTTATATCTCCTATTTAATCAACTTGGGGGTAGTTTTAAAAAAAAATTTAAACACTTAATTCTTTATTTTTAACCGAAAATCTAAATATCAATTTTCATGGATCTAACTTGATAAATGACGTGAACACGTGACGGGGTCTCATTTAAATTTTCATCCCCAATTTAACGTACTTGGGGATAGAATTTTCAAAAATCCTGAAATATATATTTTTTATCGCAAGCCCAAATACCAATTTTCATGGATATAACTTAAAAAATGATAGAATAGAATAGAAAAGTTTTTTATTCAAATAAACTTTTACAAGTGCTTTTGAATAGTCAGATGAATCTACCACTGGTTCGGAATGCCATTCCAACCGAGAAGAACCAGCAAGAAACTCGGCGGTTGCTCTTTTCCAAATTTACAATATCAATATAACAATTTTATGTTAAGTACATGATTGAATTGCCGTCTCGCGCATTGCTGGAACGAGTCAAATCCACGCCTTTTTATCATTTATATAAGTAATCATAATTTTATTCAGATAAACTTTCACAAGCGTTTACGAATCGACAAATGAATCTACCACAGGTTCGGAATGGTGCTTACAATTCTACACATGTGAAGAAGGGCAGACAAAAGTAGCCCCATTTCCGACGGTGGCACCCGTTCACGAGCATGACGCAAGATCCAGCCATTGCTTCGCTCAACCATATTCGAGGGAACGTAACAACCCGCACCACACGACACCACCACAGAAATGTTTAAAGAGAGCGTGACATACTTAGGCTACCCATGATCAAAGCATCGAATTGAACACCAATAATCAAATACTCATTTTAAGACATGAGTTAAATTTTCTTAGATTGTTTCCAAGCAACCTGTCATTGAGAAATTGCTCCATGCTTTTTTATCATTTATATAATCTTCAATTGTATAATATGCTTTTTTTATGAGCATATTTTTAATAGAGTTCTTAAACTTGTGTAAAGGCAAGTCTAAGATTGCTTGTGGAATTTTATTATAGAACATTACGCCCATTCCCACAAATGACTTTTGGACCCTCTTGAGGCGTAACTGAGGAATCACGAGCCTATTTCTATTTCTTAATTGCCTGTCGTGTAATTCGCACTTTTTAATGTAACTGTGAATGTTTTGCCTAACAAAAATTATATTGTTATAGATATATTGAGAAGCTACCGTAAGAATACCTATTTCTTTAAATTTCTCTCGAAGGGAATCCCGCGGTTTTAAATTATAAATTGCGCGAATTGCCCTTTTTTGTAAAACGAAAATTTTTTCAATATCAGCCGCTTTACCCCATAGTATGAGTCCATACGACATAATACTATGGAAATATGCAAAATAAACAATTTTTGCAGTTTCTATATCTGTTATCTGTCGAACAGCGTAAGCAGCAGAGCTGAGCTTGCCAGCAAGTGTTGCTATATGGGTGCCCCATTGGAGCTTTGCATCTAGGGTTATTCCCAAGAACACAGTTGTGTCCTCAGTTTTCAATGGCTCACCACTTATCTTTAAATTTTTGCTAGTAACCCTTGTATTGGGCAATAGAAACTCGACACACTTGGTTTTTTTTGCATTCAAAAGTAGATTGTTTGTAGTAAACCAGTGTGAAACTTGAGATAATGTATTATTTACATCGTCAAAATTGTCCTTAGTCCTATCGACTTTAAAAATCAAAGACGTATCGTCAGCAAATAGTACAATATCTCAAGCATTTTTGACAAAATGTGGTAAATCATTAATATAAACCAGAAACATGAATGGACCCAGAATAGAGCCTTGGGGAACACCCATTACTGAGGCTGATCCGGACGACTTAACATCATTGATACATACTCTCTGTATACGATCACTGAGATAAGATGCAATAAGACTGAGTGCATCTGTGATAGACTTTCATACAAACTTTCATCCCCTATTTTTATATTATTTATTACTCCCTGAGGGGTAGAATTTCCAATAATCCCTTTTTTAGTGGGCCCCTACATCATAATCATAATCATTTACTTATTTATCATAAACGGAAGTTATTGTAAACGTCCTGAAAATGTACTATCAAAAACTAGTCCTTTACGGTTCACCAAAATCGCCAAAATCTGAACGCAAGGTACCCCATACTTGCAAACGTTAAAGTTACTGGACTATTTGGCAAGTTGTTGTTATTGCAAAAGTTTTATTTAATTGTACCTGTTGGATCTTCGATAGCTCAGTTGGATAAAAATTTCTTATAGTATGTATTTCCCAAAAAAAAAAGGCTCACCACCACGCCGTCGTTGTACTGCGCAGGAGTCCGACCGTCGTCAAAAATGTAGTTTCTTCTTGCAGCAAATATCTCGAAAACACACTGGACACAGTTTTCACACGGAAGAAGGGCAAATCTTCTTTTTTGGATTAGAGTTTAACTTTTTAAATTGCGTTGTTAATTTTGCCGGCCGGCTTGAGTCACGTTACGGTTCGAACCAGAGTTTTTTTCGTTTGACAGCTTACTTTTTTAATGAGTGTTGCCCGCGCTGCGCTCTGGTCATTTGGCGGCGGTTGTTAATATCCTACATTTCCCCCCACCGAAATCCGACCGGATTTCACCAGTTACGATACCAATTGAAAACTTGAAAATTAGTACATAACGGTTAGTTGATGTTTGAATAGATAGTTTAATAGAACGTGGACTGTAAATAATAATAATTAAAGTGTGTACATAAATATAAAAATAATCTTTTTAGTTACTTAGATATATATAATTTGAATTTAAATAATAAAATTGAAGCTAAGTTGAACTAAAATATACTAAAGGTTGAGACTAAGCTGAATCCTGTTCCAGAGGTAGAGGACTGAGCTTAACTATGGGTCGTGTGAACTCCGAAGTTTTAGTTCGAACACTGACCACGCGGACTATGCCGTCGGGACCAGGATATAGTTTAGTGACCCGAGCGAGACTCCATTGCAGTGGTGCAAGGTTATCGGAATTCACCAAAACAAGATCACCTACGGTTATGTTTTGCGCTTTGTCAAACCATTTCTGACGCTGTTGAAGTAAATGTAGATAATCCTGTCTCCATTTCTTCCAAAATTGTTGGGAGATCTGTTGAACAAGTTGCCATCGATTTAAGCGAGTGGTAGAAATTTCTGTGATATCATATTCCGGTACAGATAATAGCTCGCGACCTATCAAGAAATGCGACGGAGTTAACATCTCGAACTCGTTAGGATCGCTTGAGAGGGCGCACAATGGTCTAGAATTGAGAACTGCCTCGACACGTGCAAATATAGTGGAGAGTTCTTCGAATGTTAAAGCTCGCGTACCGACTGTTTGTTTTAAGTGTAACTTAGCCATTTTGATCGCGGCCTCGTATATCCCGCCAAAATGACTACCCGCTGGAGGGTTATATCTCCATTGGACATTACGTTTTGAAAATTCGCCTACTAGGTCTTTGAAATTGGATTTAAAGAAGTTTGCTACTTCGGCGAGTTGCCTACCTGCAGAGACAAAGTTAGTACCACGATCCGAAATTAAGGAATTGCACAACCCGCGCCGTGACGTAAAGCGGTCAAAACAATTTAAGTAGCTTTCTGTGCTTAAAGATGATACAACTTCCAAATGCACTGCTCGCGTTGCACAGCAAACAAAAAGACAGAGGTACGCTTTCGAAATACGTGCATTTTTCCGTGTGGACTCTTTGATGTAAAACGGACCACCCATATCCACGCCAACCGTATGGAAGACATGGATGTCCTCTGATCTAAATTTAGGGAGCTCACCCATCATAGGTTGTCTAGCAGAAGGCTTGACTCGAAAACACGCAATACATTTAGTTGTAAGCGATCGTATAGCTCTGCGTGCGGAAATGATCCAGTATTTCTGACACAGAATACTTTGAAGCGTACGTGGACCAACGTGCAGGTGTAACCTATGATAGTGATCAATTAAGATTTTTGTAAAATTAGACTTCTTAGGAAGAAGTAAAGGATGTTTTTTATTGAAAGGCAAGTCTGATTGAGACAACCTACCCCCCACCCTGAGGAAATTGTCTGAATCGATGAAAGGATTCAGCTTTCGAAGGGCTAAACTACATTTCTCACCTTTGGACAAAGCAGCAATATCATCAGAGAAATGTTGTTGTTGAACACTTTTGATTATTATATCATGAGCTTTCCGCATTTCAATAATCGAGAGATCCTTTCGCCTGTTCGGCTGACATCTACTGTTATTGAGAAATAGATAACAGCGGGCTACGACATTGATTAATTTGGAATAGCTTGAAAACTTTTCTGTTAATTCAGAAATGAAATTGGGTTCAGAGGTTTGGGTCGTAATCAGACCAAGAGCAGGGCTAGGCTTCAGCTCTGGTGGATCCTTATCCCTGAACTCCTCAATTGACTTTATGGGCCAGGTCGATCTGTCACCATAAAGCCACTGAGGTCCATTCAGCCATTCTGAAGTCTCGAGCAGTGTTGAAGGTAAAGCACCTCGAGAACACACATCAGCTGGATTACAGTCGCCTGAGACATGATTCCAGGATGAGCTGGGAACCGCTTCATTAATTTTGCTAACACGCGTAGCCACAAATGTCTTGAGTGTGTGACTGGGCGTGTTGAGCCAGTTCAGAACCACAGATGAGTCCGTGAACAAAAGTAACTCAGACACTTGTTGTCTATTTGCCACAATCGTATATACGTATTTGATTAATTTTGCTAAAAGGTGCGCTGCCATCAGTTCCAATCGTGGAATGGAGACCGTCTTCAGAGGCGCAACCTTGGATTTGGCAATGAGCAAACTGACTTTTGTATCAGTGCCTACAGTACGTATGTAAACTACAGCCGCATAGCCTTTGGAGGATGCGTCGCAAAATCCTACAACTTGAAGCTGAGTATAGTTCTTGAGAACAGCATGTCGATCATGATTGAAGTTAGTTAGTAAATGAAGTTCACTAACATATTTTTGCCACAGAGCCTCAAGATCAGCGGGCAGGTTGTCGTCCCATCCCAGCTGCTGAGACCAGAGCTGCTGCATTAAGCACTTAGCGTAGAAGACGCAAGGTGCTACAAACCCGAGTGGATCGAATTGTCGACCTATTTGGGACAATATGGTTCGCTTGGTTACCACAGGGTTTGGAGGTACCGTTGAAAATGTAAAAGAGTCAGAAGCTGGTGACCATTGCAGACCAAGAACTTTGATGGCGAAATTCTTTTCATCATCGAACGCTAGTGGGGTTTCTCGCTGGTCATCTGGGAGATGTTCGAGCACTGGCAACGAATTGCTGGACCATTTTCGCAAAATAAAACCACCACATTTTAGGAGCGCGATGAGGTCATCTTGAAGGTGTAGAGCTTCATCGACTGTGTCTACAGACCACAAGAAGTCGTCCATAAAGAATGCTGTTTTGAGAATCTTGGCTGCTTGAGGAAAGGTTTCAGCTTCGTCATCAGCTAAAGTGTGCAGCACCTTGATAGCTAGGTACGGGCTGCTGGCAACACCATAGGTGACTGTGTTGAGTTCATAAACTTGAATAGGTTGATCAAGAGAATAGCGCCATAGAATATGTTGAAATGGCCGTTGATCTTTTTCTATAAGTATCTGCCTGTACATTTTACAAATGTCAGCGGACAAACAAATTTCTTTGAGTCTGAAATTGATTATAAGCTCATTAAGATCAGCTTGAAGTTTGGGGCCTGGTAGAACTACCGAGTTGAGAGAGTTCATGTTCGAGGTACGGCAAGAGGCATCAAACACAACACGATGAGAGGTCGTAGTACTTGAAGGTTTGACAATACAAAAATGTGGGATGACATATGTCGAATCCACGTCTTGCATTGAACCTAGACAAGTCATGTGACCAAGAGACTCATATTCATGCATAAATTTGTGATATTCAGCCTTGAGATCCTTGTCGCGTTCGAGTTTAGACTCCAAGTTGAAAAGCCGACGAGTAGCAACCTGTCGCGAGTCACCAAGCTCGTAACCCGGTCGCATGGGATACTTGACTATATACCTACCGCTACTGTCGCGCCTATGTTCCTGAGCGAATAGTTGTTCCGCCAAAACATCATCCGGGTTTCGCGGTACCTCAGTAGGTATATTTTCTAAGTCCCAAAAAGTCCTCATTATTTGATCTAAATTTAAAATGTACTAAAGTTGCTTTGCTCAACTTCAGTTTGAATGGAAGAAGGCGCAGACTGAGTTGAATCGAGAGATAACACAGTTTGACCTGCTATCACATAACCAAAGATTGAGTTTAAAGCCGCAGGTATACCACTTTCTTTTGATATAATACGTTTGCCATCATAAATATAGGGGAATAAATCACCCGCTATTAAAATGTCTATAGGACCCGGTTTGTAAAAAGAGGGGTCTGCTAGATTTAAATTTTTGAAGTTATTGATCACCTTATCAGTTAAAGGCATGGTGGGCAAAGCACCCGTAATTTTTGAAACAATGACTGTATCAGTCGACAATACAGGACCTGCTCTATTGGTGGGCTTGACTGTACACGTGGCTAGCCCGAAATCTTGAACCGCATTTCCACCTAACCCGAGTGGTTGAAAGTGACATTTGCGTCGAGCTAAACCTAAACGCGAAGCTAATTCTTGAGTAATATAGCCCGTCATAGCCCCACTGTCAATAAGACACCGTGCAGAGTGGTACTTACCCCAACGATCTGCTACGTGTATAATGGCAGTACCGAGCAAAACAGTCAAAGAGGCCGAACACGTCAACGCAACTGTATTCTTTGCAGAATCCTCGTTTGAATTCATGTGCAATGAAAAGTGGTGTTTTTTACTGTGACACAGTGCACAGCTGATTATAGATGTACAATCAGCTGTTTTATGCTGACGCAAGCAATTTTCACAGAGCTGTAATTTCCTAATTGCATCTAAACGTTGTGCCGGGGATAGTTCAAAATATGCCGGACACCTATAAATAGAATGTAATTTTTTACAATATAAACACTCCTTAGATTTGAACTGTGTAGACTCACCTTTAGATTTATCACTACTTGAAACCTCTGATGCAAATGCAGGCTTTGAAATATTGAAATTTGATTTATTTGATTTATTTTGTTTTGAAAAACTATTTGATACCTGACTATTTTTACTTTGATTTTGTTTACTAGAAGAGACCGGTTTTGATTTAATTTGGCCTTCAGTCATCTCAAGTACCCTAATATGATTTTCAATGAATGAAATCAGTTCAGTAAAAGTTGGTATAGAATTTTGTGAAATTGACTGTTCAAACTCCCTTCTGGTATTCGAGTCTAAGTTCCTGATCCCTATATAAAACAATATAAACTGTGCTAAATCCGAAATATTCAATAATTGAAGCGCCTTAACACTTTCTTGAAATGTTTGAAGAAATGAATTTAGGCCGGCCGCACACTCGTTGTGAAGCGGCTTGAAATTAAACATTTTATCTAAATAGTTAGTAGCTAAGGCTCGTTTATTTTCATATCGCTTAAATAACGCACTCCAAACTATTAGATAATTCTCTGATGTGACAGGCTTGTTAATATTTGCAAAATTAACAACGCAATTTAAAAAGTTAAACTCTAATCCAAAAAAGAAGAATTGCCCTTCTTCCGTGTGAGAGCTGTGTCCAGTGTGTTTTCGAGATATTTGCTGCAAGAAGAAACTACATTTTGACGAAGGGCGGACTCCTGCGCAGTACAACGACGGCGTGGTGGTGAGCCTTTTTTTGGGAAATACATACTATAAGAAATTTTTATCCAACTGAGCTATCGAAGATCCAACATTTTGGTCAATTCGAACCGAATTATTCCAGTTACGAAATCAATATTCATATATTTACATATTCAAATTATAATATTTTCGTATGTATTTCTAACCTTGTGTTGTCAAATCTCTAATCTAACAGTGCGGACGCCATTGCAGTTGCAAGTCATTCAAATCCAATATTTATGACGTAAATACGTAATTTCATTTTTTCGCATCCTATTAACAATTCTAATTGGTTTTCAATATGTCTAAAAAAGATAAATTAGACGATGACCTATATAGATCACTAATTCACTACAACCTCATGTACTTACAAAAGAATTATATTTCATGAGAATAAATTCCTTATACGAACTGTCAAGGACGGTCAATGTCAATCCCGAAACGAAGCAATTGTTTTTAGCTAAGTTGAAAGATATTGAAACATGGAAAGCCTCTTTTGAACAGGCGGTTTATGAGATAAATACTTTAAATAAGAGGTATGATCCTGACTACATTCCTACCTATAAAGAATATGAGAGTTTCGACACACTTTATTATTCAATTAAAACAGTTGCATCGAATTTAAGTAGTTCCGATTCCGACATTCAAGGTCAATGCGATAAGAAATGTAAGTCTGGCACAAACGCGAAATTACCTAAGCTCGAATTATTTCATTTTGACAGTGCTTTAGAAAATTGGCCGACGTTTCGAGACACTTTTACTACCTTGATACATAATAATTCTGACTTGACAGATGTTGAAAAGTATTATTACTTGTTGTCTTCAGTTAGTGGGCCTGCCCTAACGATACTCAAGTCGATGCCTGTCACATCAGAGAATTATCTAATAGTTTGGAGTGCGTTATTTAAGCGATATGAAAATAAACGAGCCTTAGCTAATAACTATTTAGATAAAATGTTTAATTTCAAGCCGCTTCACAACGAGTGTGCGGCCGGCCTAAATTCATTTCTTCAAACATTTCAAGAAAGTGTTAAGGCGCTTCAATTATTGAATATTTCGGATTTAGCACAGTTTATATTGTTTTATATAGGGATCAGGAACTTAGACTCGAATACCAGAAGGGAGTTTGAACAGTCAATTTCACAAAATTCTATACCAACTTTTACTGAACTGATTTCATTCATTGAAAATCATATTAGGGTACTTGAGATGACTGAAGGCCAAATTAAATCAAAACCGGTCTCTTCTAGTAAACAAAATCAAAGTAAAAATAGTCAGGTATCAAATAGTTTTTCAAAACAAAATAAATCAAATAAATCAAATTTCAATATTTCAAAGCCTGCATTTGCATCAGAGGTTTCAAGTAGTGATAAATCTAAAGGTGAGTCTACACAGTTCAAATCTAAGGAGTGTTTATATTGTAAAAAATTACATTCTATTTATAGGTGTCCGGCATATTTTGAACTATCCCCGGCACAACGTTTAGATGCAATTAGGAAATTACAGCTCTGTGAAAATTGCTTGCGTCAGCATAAAACAGCTGATTGTACATCTATAATCAGCTGTGCACTGTGTCACAGTAAAAAACACCACTTTTCATTGCACATGAATTCAAACGAGGATTCTGCAAAGAATACAGTTGCGTTGACGTGTTCGGCCTCTTTGACTGTTTTGCTCGGTACTGCCATTATACACGTAGCAGATCGTTGGGGTAAGTACCACTCTGCACGGTGTCTTATTGACAGTGGGGCTATGACGGGCTATATTACTCAAGAATTAGCTTCGCGTTTAGGTTTAGCTCGACGCAAATGTCACTTTCAACCACTCGGGTTAGGTGGAAATGCGGTTCAAGATTTCGGGCTAGCCACGTGTACAGTCAAGCCCACCAACAGAGCAGGTCCTGTATTGTCGACTGATACAGTCATTGTTTCAAAAATTACGGGTGCTTTGCCCACCATGCCTTTAACTGATAAGGTGATCAATAACTTCAAAAATTTAAATCTAGCAGACCCCTCTTTTTACAAACCGGGTCCTATAGACATTTTAATAGCGGGTGATTTATTCCCCTATATTTATGATGGCAAACGTATTATATCAAAAGAAAGTGGTATACCTGCGGCTTTAAACTCAATCTTTGGTTATGTGATAGCAGGTCAAACTGTGTTATCTCTCGATTCAACTCAGTCTGCGCCTTCTTCCATTCAAACTGAAGTTGAGCAAAGCAACTTTAGTACATTTTAAATTTAGATCAAATAATGAGGACTTTTTGGGACTTAGAAAATATACCTACTGAGGTACCGCGAAACCCGGATGATGTTTTGGCGGAACAACTATTCGCTCAGGAACATAGGCGCGACAGTAGCGGTAGGTATATAGTCAAGTATCCCATGCGACCGGGTTACGAGCTTGGTGACTCGCGACAGGTTGCTACTCGTCGGCTTTTCAACTTGGAGTCTAAACTCGAACGCGACAAGGATCTCAAGGCTGAATATCACAAATTTATGCATGAATATGAGTCTCTTGGTCACATGACTTGTCTAGGTTCAATGCAAGACGTGGATTCGACATATGTCATCCCACATTTTTGTATTGTCAAACCTTCAAGTACTACGACCTCTCATCGTGTTGTGTTTGATGCCTCTTGCCGGACCTCGAACATGAACTCTCTCAACTCGGTAGTTCTACCAGGCCCCAAACTTCAAGCTGATCTTAATGAGCTTATAATCAATTTCAGACTCAAAGAAATTTGTTTGTCCGCTGACATTTGTAAAATGTACAGGCAGATACTTATAGAAAAAGATCAACGGCCATTTCAACATATTCTATGGCGCTATTCTCTTGATCAACCTATTCAAGTTTATGAACTCAACACAGTCACCTATGGTGTTGCCAGCAGCCCGTACGTAGCTATCAAGGTGCTGCACACTTTAGCTGATGACGAAGCTGAAACCTTTCCTCAAGCAGCCAAGGTTCTCAAAACAGCATTCTTTATGGACGACTTCTTGTGGTCTGTAGACACAGTCGATGAAGCTCTACACCTTCAAGATGACCTCATCGCGCTCCTAAAATGTGGTGGTTTTATTTTGCGAAAATGGTCCAGCAATTCGTTGCCAGTGCTCGAACATCTCCCAGATGACCAGCGAGAAACCCCACTAGCGTTCGATGATGAAAAGAATTTCGCCATCAAAGTTCTTGGTCTGCAATGGTCACCAGCTTCTGACTCTTTTACATTTTCAACGGTACCTCCAAACCCTGTGGTAACCAAGCGAACCATATTGTCCCAAATAGGTCGACAATTCGATCCACTCGGGTTTGTAGCACCTTGCGTCTTCTACGCTAAGTGCTTAATGCAGCAGCTCTGGTCTCAGCAGCTGGGATGGGACGACAACCTGCCCGCTGATCTTGAGGCTCAGTGGCAAAAATATGTTAGTGAACTTCATTTACTAACTAACTTCAATCATGATCGACATGCTGTTCTCAAGAACTATACTCAGCTTCAAGTTGTAGGATTTTGCGACGCATCTTCCAAAGGCTATGCGGCTGTAGTTTACATACGTACTGTAGGCACTGATACAAAAGTCAGTTTGCTCATTGCCAAATCCAAGGTTGCGCCTCTGAAGACGGTCTCCATTCCACGATTGGAATTGATGGCAGCGCACCTTTTAGCAAAATTAATCAAATACGTATATACGATTGTGGCAAATAGACAACAAGTGTCTGAGTTACTTTTGTTCACGGACTCATCTGTGGTTCTGAACTGGCTCAACACGCCCAGTCACACACTCAAGACATTTGTGGCTACGCGTGTTAGCAAAATTAATGAAGCGGTTCCCAGCTCATCCTGGAATCATGTCTCAGGCGACTGTAATCCAGCTGATGTGTGTTCTCGAGGTGCTTTACCATCAACACTGCTCGAGACTTCAGAATGGCTGAATGGACCTCAGTGGCTTTATGGTGACAGATCGACCTGGCCCATAAAGTCAATTGAGGAGTTCAGGGATAAGGATCCACCAGAGCTGAAGCCTGGCCCTGCTCTTGGTCTGATTACGACCCAAACCTCTGAACCCAATTTCATTTCTGAATTAACAGAAAAGTTTTCAAGCTATTCCAAATTAATCAATGTCGTAGCCCGCTGTTATCTATTTCTCAATAACAGTAGATGTCAGCCCAACAGGCGAAAGGATCTCTCGATTATTGAAATGCGGAAAGCTCATGATATAATAATCAAAAGTGTTCAACAACAACATTTCTCTGATGATATTGCTGCTTTGTCCAAAGGTGAGAAATGTAGTTTAGCCCTTCGAAAGCTGAATCCTTTCATCGATTCAGACAATTTCCTCAGGGTGGGGGGTAGGTTGTCTCAATCAGACTTGCCTTTCAATAAAAAACATCCTTTACTTCTTCCTAAGAAGTCTAATTTTACAAAAATCTTAATTGATCACTATCATAGGTTACACCTGCACGTTGGTCCACGTACGCTTCAAAGTATTCTGTGTCAGAAATACTGGATCATTTCCGCACGCAGAGCTATACGATCGCTTACAACTAAATGTATTGCGTGTTTTCGAGTCAAGCCTTCTGCTAGACAACCTATGATGGGTGAGCTCCCTAAATTTAGATCAGAGGACATCCATGTTTTCCATACGGTTGGCGTGGATATGGGTGGTCCGTTTTACATCAAAGAGTCCACACGGAAAAATGCACGTATTTCGAAAGCGTACCTCTGTCTTTTTGTTTGCTGTGCAACGCGAGCAGTGCATTTGGAAGTTGTATCATCTTTAAGCACAGAAAGCTACTTAAATTGTTTTGACCGCTTTACGTCACGGCGCGGGTTGTGCAATTCCTTAATTTCGGATCGTGGTACTAACTTTGTCTCTGCAGGTAGGCAACTCGCCGAAGTAGCAAACTTCTTTAAATCCAATTTCAAAGACCTAGTAGGCGAATTTTCAAAACGTAATGTCCAATGGAGATATAACCCTCCAGCGGGTAGTCATTTTGGCGGGATATACGAGGCTGCGATCAAAATGGCTAAGTTACACTTAAAACGAACAGTCGGTACGCGAGCTTTAACATTCGAAGAACTCTCCACTATATTTGCACGTGTCGAGGCAGTTCTCAATTCTAGACCATTGTGCGCCCTCTCAAGCGATCCTAACGAGTTCGAGATGTTAACTCCGTCGCATTTCTTGATAGGTCGCGAGCTGTTATCTGTACCGGAATATGATATCACAGAAATTTCTACCACTCGCTTAAATCGATGGCAACTTGTTCAACAGATCTCCCAACAATTTTGGAAGAAATGGAGACAGGATTATCTACATTTACTTCAACAGCGTCAGAAATGGTTTGACAAAGCGCAAAACATAAACGTAGGTGATCTTGTTTTGGTGAATTCCGATAACCTTGCACCACTGCAATGGAGTCTCGCTCGGGTCACTAAACTATATCCTGGTCCCGACGGCATAGTCCGCGTGGTCAGTGTTCGAACTAAAACTTCGGAGTTCACACGACCCATAGTTAAGCTCAGTCCTCTACCTCTGGAATAGGATTCAGCTTAGTCTCAACCTTTAGTATATTTTAGTTCAACTTAGCTTCAATTTTATTATTTAAATTCAAATTATATATATCTAAGTAACTAAAAATATTATTTTTATATTTATGTACACACTTTAATTGTTATTATTTACAGTCCACGTTCTATTAAACTATCTATTCAAACATCAACTAACCGTTATGTACTAATTTTCAAGTTTTCAATTGGTATCGTAACTGGTGAAATCCGGTCGGATTTCGGTGGGGGGAAATGTAGGATATTAACAACCTGTTGTTGTTAACAACAACAGTTCCCAAAAAAAAAAAGGCTCACCACCACGCCGTCGTTGTACTGCGCAGGAGTCCGACCGTCGTCAAAAATGTAGTTTCTTCTTGCAGCAAATATCTCGAAAACACACTGGACACAGTTTTCACACGGAAGAAGGGCAAATCTTCTTTTTTGGATTAGAGTTTAACTTTTTAAATTGCGTTGTTAATTTTGCCGGCCGGCTTGAGTCACGTTACGGTTCGAACCAGAGTTTTTTTCGTTTGACAGCTTACTTTTTTAATGAGTGTTGCCCGCGCTGCGCTCTGGTCATTTGGCGGCGGTTGTTAATATCCTACAGTACCTATCTGATTTTCAGTAAAAATAATTCTACAAGTTAGACAGTTTTATTAAAATTATCCGCGCCGAAATTACGCCGAAAACACGCCGCCGCCGCCGATTTTTGACCGGCGTGCGCCGCCGGAGATTTTAACATCGGCGCACACGTCTACTCGGGAGTCAAGGTGACGACAGGCCTGTGTCACTCTTGGTACTTACGCGATTTAGATACCTACAATCGCGGCCTCACCCGGTTAGGACGACAATCAGGGGACAAACTAATGAAAAACAGATAGTACCTACTTTAAATACTTCTGGAGTACGGAACCCTCGGTGCGCGAGTCTGACTCGCACTTGACCTTTTTATTTTTATTTAAATAAAAAATTAAAGGCAATCCAATGAGCCAATCTTCTTCCATTGCGACTAGTCTTCTCGGAAGGTTCAAACTGATGTTATAAAATGTTGTGCAACATTGTTAAACGTGTTTTACCAATGTTGGAGCATTGAAAACATCTAATGGCGGCTCCTCACTTCGCGTATTCGTGTTCGCGTATTCGTATAGCTTTATTCGGCAAAATATTTGACGAACACGCGAATAAACATTACATGACAATTAGACCATCCACACATGGAGCAAATAGCCAAATACCCGAATATTCGCCACAATGTGTTACCAACTCTCAAAAATATTTTTCCCTAAAGCTTAAGTCAAAAACACTAATAAAAAGGCCAAGATTTTTGCTTTAAATTCGAAATTAATGGTTTGAAATTATGATGATAATATTGGTCTTATAAAAAAAATTGTAAACAAGAATTGTTTTAACGTAATTCCAAAATTATGATTCCTAATGAATGATTCAAATTGCTAATTTTATGAAAATTTAATTTTGAAATTACGGTTTTCATGATAAATAGTCCTAATAAAAAATACGAGACATTTTTTTTGAAAATTAAATTTTGAACAACTTTTATTTAAAATCTAAAAAGACAAAATACTTAAAAATACCCCAAAAATATAAGGCCCCTAATAAAATCCCACCGATTTTTTTTTACTCCCTAAATTTAGGGAGGAATCCCTAAGTTGGCAACTATGATTGGCCGAATACGATCGCACATAGGTAGTTACTCTATGGTAGATAGATAGGTACTCGCTAGTAGTCTGTGTTCTGTACTCCGCTAGGAGTAGGTACCTAACTATAAAATGTATATGTTCTGTGGTTCTGTGGATATGTCGGACCGTCGGACGAGATAGCACTTGCAGCGGGATTTTTAATTCTTGTTACTATATTAAATATAGATAAATTTTATGTGATTATTTTTTTAGGGTCCCAGATACAAAAATTAATTTGGTGGTCGTCGTCGCCGTTATCAACTGATAGATATCCACTGTTAGATATAGGTCTCTTGAAGGGACTTCCACACGCCAAGGTCTTGTGCCGCTTGTATCTAGTGGCTCCCTGTGACTCTTCTGATACCGTCGGTCCACCTAGTGGGGGGTCTACCATCACTGCGTTTTCCGGTGCGAGGTCGCCATTCTAGCACCTTGGGACGTCACGGGACACAACGTCTATCGGTTCTCTGAACTATGTTAATTTGGTAGTTCTAAAAACCCTAAAATGGTCCACCACCACCACTACTACAGTCTTTCTAACGTCCCACTGCTGGGCACAGACCTCCCTCTCTCATAGAAGAGAGGGATTTAGAGCTTAGACCCGCCACGCTGCTCCAATACGGGCTGTAACGACTATTGTCGCATTATAGTGATAATAACCGGGACCGAATGTTTTAACGTGCTCTCCGAGGCACGGGGGTGAAACACCGCCATCTACCAACTCCGAGATGGCACTGAGAATTTCTTGACAGAAAAAACCAAATGATTTGCCCGACCCAGGAATCAAAGCCGGGACCTCGTGATCTGCAGTCGAATATATTAACCACTAGACCAACGAGGCAGTAAAATGGTCGCAATGTCCCAGACCCCAGTAATTCATGGTAATAAAACGTGTTAGTAACGGCACAAAAACAAATACAAGTGACGCTCGTATTAGTAAGCGGCACGCGAGCGCTATATTAGTATATTATTAGCTATGCGTTTATCCTGAAGAGTATGTTCCTTGATGTGAATAGGACGAATATGTAGTCACAGTATTTGTGTATTTGTCTATTCGGCTCCTTTGATGCGCGTTGAAATACCGACAGCTGTGCGGATAAGCGTGTTTGTTATTCGTCATAATCTAGATTATAATTATTAATCTGTGGTTAGTATATGATCTATGTTGCCAAATAGGCAAATAACGCGAATATTCGTCAATTACCATCCACACATCGCCGTTTTCGGCAATTAATGTTATTCGTCCTATTTGCCGAATAGGCAAATAAATTTACCCAAATAGGCAAATAGCGCGAATGTTTCGTCAAGTATACCATCTACACATCGCCGTTTTCGGCAAATATGGCAAATACGCGAACACGAATAGCGAAGTGAGGAGCCGCCATAACAAATGATCACAAAATATCACTAATGTTAAAAGTGTTAGCAATGTTAAATAATGTTATACAACATCTCCACCACTGTAGCCGCACCATAATCACTATCACTACATAGTATAAAACAAAGTCGTTTTCTCTGTCCCTATATCCCTTTGTACGCTTAAATCTTTAAAACTACGCAACGGATTTTGATGCGGTTTTTTTTAATAGATAGAGTGATTCAAGAGGAAGGTTTATATGTATAATAACATCCATTAAATTGTGGAGAAATACTGTTATTTTTGAGGTTTCTAATGTGATGTCGTAAATAATTACATTTTTTCCGCTTACATTGCAAACGCAGGCTGAACCCTACGAGATTTATCAATATAATGTACTAAGTATTGTACACATTGAAAAGGTCTATAGAAAACTCCGCGATGGTATATGTCTATCTCTTATGGATATCCCACAATAACTTTTTTTGTCATTTACTTTTTTACGACAAATAATGGCTAATTTTAGAAGCGATTTTAACCAATACAGCATTAATCCTTATCTAATTAAATACCTTAAGTACATTGTTGATTTATTATAGATCTATATGGCCCTTTACAGCATATGATTTAAATGAATATTTTCGAAGATATTACAGATTTAAAAATTGCGGGACATAGCCTATACGCGCGGCGCGCGGTTCCAGCCGGCCGGCCGGGGCGGTGCGTAAAGTTCTCCCCATATAGCATTTTGAATTTAGCAGCGATCGGACGCGTATGCTATCGGAGCTCTCTAGCGAGGAAAATAACAATCACACTAATGTTATAAAGGCGTTATTAAGTTATTAAGTTTGTGTGTATGTTTGTTCCTCTTCTCCGCCGCAACTACTGAACCGATTTGGCTGAAATTTTGAATGGAGATAGCTTATGCCCTGATTTAACACATAAAGTAACTTTTTATGCCGGAAAAGTATTCCTGTAACCTAACTAAAATAGATATAGACCTCCAAAACGCCACAGAGGGCGCTGACTGTTCTTAGGTAAATCACGCTCACATAACCCATTATTCCAATACTTTGCTGTGTAGCATGCATTGGCAACACATAGGCTACTTTTTATCCTGGAAAAATGCACAGTTCCCACGGGATTTCGAAAAACCCGAAATCTATATCTACAGCTATAGGTAGATTACTATTTACTATAGCGACCTTGCTTGATATTTTAAGTATAAAGGTAGGAAAAGGGAGCGGGAACGGGAACCGGAACTCCACGATTCCCTCGGGATTTGTTCAAAACCGAAATTCACGCGGGCGAAGCCGCGGGCAGAAGCTAGTATACATATATAAAGCTTTGATCAAACTGAGGCGTCTCCCGCGCGGGACGCGGGACTAGTAGGGCTATTCTCTAAAATACCATCTCGATATCGAAGCTCACTCAAGTGAGATAACTCGCTTCGAAAGCAAACTCACTTCACCTTGGTTTGATATTCTGTAAACATCTGCTACGCACTTGCGAAGTGAAGTGAGTTTGAGTGAGAAGACCTGTACTATCGAGTTTTACAGAGTACAAATTAGCAAACTCATCTCGAATTCACTCTCTATAATTCGAAAATGGCTTTACAGAATAGCCCTGTAGTCGCTCGCGCCGATAGCGTCATATAACTTGTATGGCGGTGTTCACATTGACGCGAATGGTCGCTCGAGTTGAGCGAAACCAAAGCGGGAAGCCGGCGGGATTTTGTTTTGATCTCACAATGCCGGTTTTTATTTTATGTTAATGCTTAATTACCTCAAATGTTGTGATTCTTCCTCTGCTACTGCTAACAACAGTAAAACTTCATCTTCGAAATCAAGAGACATGATGCTTCTCCATTGAGGAACCAAAAATGACACGCGGGAATTCGCGTCAGTTTGAGAGGCTAAGCGAGCGAGCGACTCGCGCGAATTCGCGTCCCGCTTCCCGCGCGGGAGACGCTTCAGTTTGAACAATCCTTAAGAGTGGGTTCACACTCGCCCGGTAGCGGGCCGTGCGTGCGAGCGGGCGCTGCACGCGTTGTTCAGTAAACTGCCTCCGTGTCATTAATCAAGTAGGTTTTTTGTGTTGTAAATGCGATTTTTATTGTCTGTGCGCGACTCCTGAATCCATTTGTGATAATGAGCCGCAAGGTGGCCTTTTGCTTTTAATTCAATGTCATTTCGTAATAAGTAACAGACAATCAAAAAAATGTGTGTATACTGATGTATACGCGTAAGAAGTTGTTTTTATTAATTAATTACAATCAGACACAAGATGGCGCAACAGACGAACATGTTTTTTTTTTGCGAAGCGTCTGACTGTCTGGAGGTTGAGAGCAACTTGAAGTTGCTCGCTAACCTCTAGACTCTAGACTCTGTTGCTAACTTCAACATGTCGTTTTTCGTGTCACCCTGTGCGCGCGGTTATAAGGTTATAATAAACAAACACAAGGTTATAATAAGCAGATTTTAAATAATAATATTATGACAAACAGAATATACGTAAGTACCTTTGACTCATATTTGACTCATTTTAGGTCATTTTATAATAGACAACAGACTAAATAAAAAATAGATGGTAAATAGGCGGTTGTAAACCAAGAAAAAACAGATTTTGAAAATAGAAGCTTATAGTTTACTAGCTTGGGTACCGATGTGGATAATCAAAGACCGTACCTTTCGCAATAATTCATGTCATTTCATAATATTTAACAGACTTAATTTAAAAAAAATTATAAAATCGAAAAAAATACCTAAGTGTCGTAAAATAAAAGGCACTTGTTCAAAGATGTTGATTCTAATGGCTTTCCTTTATTATAGATATATAATTCCCCATAACAAACTAGGGATAAAATACATAATTACAATAATAAAGGTGATCACTAATCACACAGCAAAACCGCACGATCAATAAGTAGGTAAGTTGTAAGCTGGAGTCACTATTATAAAGACGCGTTAGACTGTTAAACTACCTATATATAGATGTACCATGTTCGAGAGCCCCGTCTGTGTTTTATATTTAGTCTGTGTTCATAATAAAGTTCGTAATGAGACTCCTTCCTTTTTTTATGCCTCCCCTTCGCAAGGATTCGTGGTGAAAAAGCGTGTGTGAAATTGTCAGATGCTCTTCTGATGGGACGCCCGCGGCACGCCGCCTGTATCTGTATCTACTCCACATGGAAAGGACATAAATAAATAAATCGGTAACCTGAATGTATGTACATTACAATAAATTACAAGTTAACATATAATTTGCACAACGAGAATAGTGCAAGTTAATATACATTATGTGTGTGTGTGTGTGTGTATGTGTGTGTGTGTGTGTGTGTGTGGTGTGTGTGTGTGTGTGTGTGTGTGTGTGGTGTGTGTGTGTGTGTGTGTGCGTGTGCGTGTGCGTGTGCGTGTGCGTGTGCGCGTGCGCGTGTGCGTGTGCGTGTGTGAGTGTGTGTGTGTGTGTGTGTGTGTGTGTGTGTGTGTGTGTGTGTCTGTCTGTCTGTCTGTTCCCCTGTAGCGCTCAAACGGGTGGACCGATTTGAATGCGGTTTTTTCGTTTGAAAGATGAATTCGTCGAGAGTGTTGTTAGCTATGTTTGATGAAAATCGATCCATGATGGCCGCCGCTACAAAATGGCGGATTACATATTTTTTCACAACTCCCTTAATATGGGTATCAAATGAAAGGGCTTGACTAGTAGAATAGAACTATGTAAATCCAAAATGGCCGCGATCACAAAATGGCGAACGTCGGGGGTATTTTTAATTTTTAATTTATACTTCTAGTTACAGTATGAAGTTACATAAATTAGTTATAGTTGGGAAATTACAAACGTGCGAACCGAGTCATAAATCATTTTTACCGGACTTCTCGCTCGCACTTACAGGCCTTATGGAACTGGAACCCGTTTCTCTGGTGTTGTGTGTAACAGTAAAAAATGATTTGTCGATAGTCGATAACAGGTTATAAAGAGCGAGGGAGAACGAGAGAGATCGTAACGTTTTATGGCTCAGTTCGCACGTTTGTAATGTCCCAACTGTAGTTTCATGCTTTTGTGGTACAGGAATTGGTAGTGAAGACGCCGCTTCTCCGAATTTTCCGAGGTAAATTATAACAGAAAATAATATAGACTTACAAATCTAGACAATAGATAGGTAGATATAAATTTTGAATTTCCAAAATTGCGGGAATAATAAAGCATAAAGGACAGAAATTCAATACGCAACCTTATACATACTTATTAATATTCTTACGAGTAACATTATTCAGTACTTATAAGTATATTTTCATTTCAATGTAAAGTTCATATTGCGTGTGAATTTTCCAGATGTTCAGTCTGCTGATGGTGCGCTCGGCTTAGGCGAGATTTGGAGTATTTTGTGTTAGATTAAAATCGGCTTAGACGACTTTGTTATGTTAATGTTTGTCGGAAATGTTAATTTTGTCATAATATTTTACTACTTAAGTAGGTAAGTATACTGTCTGTAAGAAGATAAGAAGGAATCTGTAATTTTTTTTTTGCTACAGCTGTATCTAGTTTCTGTGGGTAAACCTGAAGACTAACGGCCTCTTTCACCACCTTCTGATAAGTTACGGATAGCTATCTACAACTTTTGTCTTTGTCACTTGACATAAAGTAAGAAAGTGACAAAACGGATGTTTAGGTTATCCGACATTTATCAGAAGGTTGTGAAACGGGCCCTAAGTCTTAGAACAATGCGTGTTACAATGGAAAAAGCTTCGCCCGGAGTTTGATCAAGTCAGAAACGAGGAGATCAGTAGAAGCCAGAACAAAAAAATCCGAGACTGGCGAACTACGCAGGAGATGAGATATACCTACCTATTTAGTGCACAAATGTGTGTGTGCGTCAACACAAGTGCACTCTCTATTCCCTCACTCTCACAGTCCGATGGAACGGCAATTCTACACGGCCGGAGAGAGTTCAGGCACAGCACAAACGGCTTTACATGTTTTGCGTAACACGGGAGTATCGACTTTCCAACTCCGGGTTGCTTGTGAGGTTTCTTAACAGACAACCCCAAAAACGTTTTTGGTCCAACCTGGAATAGAACCCGGGACCTGATGATCCACAGTCGAATAGGCTCTACTAGACCTTTTGTTGCTAAAAAGCAAGCAAGAGGTTAGTTAGTAGGTACTTACCTACCTAATAAGGTATCCACTATACTTATAGCTTACTAGATGATGCCCACGGCTTCGCCCGTGTGTATTTAGGTTTGTAAAAATCTCGTGAGAACTTTGATTTTCCAGAACAAAAAGTAGCCTATCTGTAGTAAGTAGTAACCCGCCCACAAAACGGAAAAATTCCGTGGGATCCTTACGATTTCGGAATGCAATTCCTTACAGCATCAGGGTTGAGGAGTTGCACATGTACCTACTCATTCAACAATAAAATCTTTATAATTGGTATCCCCAATATCAATTTAAATAACCGACAGTGCCTAAATCCCATTAGTTTTGGGGATCAGATCCCCTACAGCATCAGGATTGAGGAGTTGGAATCCAAATTTTTTGTAGGACAGTGTAGTAATGTTTCTATATCGATTAAAAAAAAAATACGCAAATCGGTTCAGAAATCTCGGAGATATCGGTGTACATATGTAGAAAAACACAACTCCTCCTTTTTTGAAAGTCGGTTAAAAAAGTAGCCTATGTTACTCCCTGGTTAATTCTCTACTTGTATGTGAAAGTCCCGTCAAAATCGGTTCAGCCGTTCCAAAGATTAGCCCGTTCAAACAGACAGACAGACAGACAGACAGACAGACAGACAGACAGACAAAAATTTTAAAAACGTGTGATTCGGTTATAGTATCGTTCAAATAACCATATGAGCTTAATATGAGGTAGTTATTTCGATATTACAGACAGACACTTCAATTTTATTTATTAGTATAGATATAAATTGTCATAAAAACGCGTATTGGCACATATTACTTAGGTCAAAGAATTTTCTATATCGAAGTAAAGATCTAATCAAGATGATCTCTGGCAAAACAATATGGTATTTTAATGACAAAATTAAAATAAGTACAAGGCATTCGCATAAATTCCATAAACAGTATCTAATGTGCGTTTTAATTAATTATGAACTGTCAGTGAAGCCAAGGTGGGTGAAATTATAAATATATAACTGGTCAAGTGTGTGTCAGAACACGCTAAGGGTAGGGTTCCGTAGATAACAAAACAATTCTAATCAAAACCAAGAATAATAAAAAAAGATCTAAGGTATATCTACTTATTTAGGCATTAAAGGCTCAACCTATTTATGTATTTATTTTTTTTATTTAAAAAATATATAACTAGTTAGTTATATAATTGTTTTGTGAACTCTATCACCGCATCAAAATTACACATTAGGTATCTAGATCGACAATTAACTTGTTAGTTATAGATATTTTATATTGTTTTCTTTTTATTTTATTATTTTATATTATTTACTTACTTAGTTATACAGTAGGCACTCTATTATTGTAGAATTTTTCAGTTTTAAAAATATGATATTTTAGGATTTATGAACGAGGACATCAACGCATATGTAAATCTGCACTCTGTTTATATTATAGTAATTATTCTCAATATTTCGTAAACGGTAATTTAAATGTGCCGTTCTTATTTTTGAAACAAAGAATAATTATGCTATTAATTTAAATTAATTTTTAATTTAAATTTTCGAGTTCGAGGCACTCGAACACAGTTCACACACACGAGACACACAAAAAAATTCTAGGGCACCGCCCTAGAATTTTTTTTCACAATTTTAATTTACGTTTATTTTAATTTTAGTTTACATTGTAAGGAGACTAACTAACTAGTTTCTACAATAATTATTGTTAATGCGTATTTTATTTTAATAAAAATTACTAATGAATTAATAATATTGCAAGTTATGTACATAATATGTGATGATAGGTATCTACACATTGATCTGATATTTCTAAGAATTAATTGCACTTTTGAGCAAATATTATGCAACTTTTGTTCATGCAGAATATGTCGAGGTATGGCACTTGACAGTTGAGTATAAATAATCCATTAATTATTTCTTATGACCAAATGAACTTACTTATGATGCGTGAAGATCAAAATTTTTATGCAAGAATTTTTGATATAAGTAGACGAAGGAAAATAATATATGTACTGCCGATGTAGGTACCCATGAATACCTGAGCGTCTACAAAAAATATATCCGAATCGTTCCCTGCAGAAAGGGCATGAAGAAGTCCTAAGACTGATGCCCTTTCTGCAGGAATAATAAATACCTACTAATCTTTGTAATCACACTAATATTATAAAGGCGAAAGTTTGTGTGTGTGTGTATGTGTATGTTTGTTCCTCTTCTCCGCCGCAACTACTGAACCGATTTGGCTGAAAATTTTAATGGAGATAGCTTATACTCCGTATTATGGGCGACCCGTACGTTTTATTTTGGCACGCATGAATTCTCAGTAAATACTAAACAGTGATAATCGCCGATCTACTCTATACATGTATGTCTGTGTTGTTTACCGATCAGTTAACTGAATCAAGCGCCGGGTGCAGACCATGACGCGGCAGTATCCGCGCGGCGCCGGCCGTCCGATTCCGTGATTACCCACACCGCCTGGACATTCCCAGTTCCCACCGAGCATTCTCACCATTAGGCCTCTTGTTAACACGCCGTGGAAACTCACGTTTTGTATGGATAAATATATGGATACACATACACACAAAACGTGAGTTTTCACGGCGTGTTCACAAGAGGCCTTAGGCGCTCGTAGCGCGCTAAGTGGGGAAAGCGTGTCGCGTTCTATCGATTCTGCTGGAACCAGTGCAGATGTCGCAGCTGCGGTCTATTTTTCTGAAGCTTAGGTAGGGTAGATGCTCCTAGGCCCGACCCCTCAAAAAGTCGGCACTGCGTCTATTTCTGTCGAAATTAGCGTTTTGGTGCTAAACTGTTGCCTCATTTTTAAAATCCATAAATACCATATTTTCCCATTAGAGTAAGCTGAAGCTAAAAAAATACTATTAGGTAATTACAAAGGCGTGTTAGATACTTTGTAGAAACGCGTAAACGACGTGCTGCATATAGTGCGGTGTAAAGAACGCGCTTTTACCGCGGACTAACAACTCAATCAATCAATAAGAGTAGAAGTTCAGATATTATAATATTTCCTATCAGTTTTAGGAGTGTTTAATAGGGCACGCGTGAATTCTTAGTAAACAGTGGTTATCGCCGATCTACCCTTGTATGTCTGTGTGTTAATAGTTGCCTTATAGCTGTTCCTAAGGTCTATATCGATCGATCAGTATTTACACTGGACGTCATCGGCGTCAGGGCCGCTTGTCGGGTTCAGCGCGCGTCTGACAGACACGTCCGATCTCTCCCGATAATCACTTAATGTGCCTTCGACGGACTAGAAAAAAAGAAAAATATGTGGAATTTCAGGCCTTAGCGAACCAAACCGGCTTGTAAAGGATAGTCTGCATTTTGAATTATATCACAATAATATTATAAAGCCGAAAGTTTGTGTGTGTATGTGTGTATGTTTGTTCCTCTTCTCCGCCGCAACTACTGAACCGATTTGGCTGAAATTTTGAATGGACAGATTATGCCCTGACTTAACACATACAGGCTTTTCACACTTATTATCCCGGAAAATAATACATCTCACATAATACATTATTGCAATAGTTTGCTGTGTTGCATGCATTGGCAACATATAGGCTACTTTTTATCCTGGAAAAATGCACAGTTCCCACAGGATTTTGAAAAACCCGAAATCTGTAGTTACAGGTATAGGTAGATTACTATAGCGAACTTCCTAGATAGTAGGTATAAAAGTTGGAAAAGGTGGGAACCGGAAATCCACGATTCCCTCGGGATTTGTTTTACTAGCTCGTTAGTCTATTGGTTAGCATATTCGACTGCAGGTCACGAGGTCCCGGGTTCGATTCGCGGGTCGGGCAAATAATTGTTAGGTACTGGGTTTTCTGTAAAGAAATTCTCAATGCCAGCCCGGAGTTGGTATTATAGTTGGCGATGTTTACCCCAGCTGTGTCTCGGAGAGCACGTTTTTTTTTTTTTTTAAACTCCTTTTTCGGAGTTGCTTTGTTCCCCCAATTTTGTGGTTGGAGTCATTTTCTGGTTTAAGTAATTAATTATTATTTTTTTTTAATTTTTGTTATTTGTTGCTTACTATTTTATATTTATTATTATTAAATTTTTATTGTTATTACATTATATATTCATCAATATATAACTATGTAATTTAGTATATTCTTATATTAATATACATAATACATTAGTTCTTTATTGGCCTATATAATGTACTAACTATAATTTCTTCTATCGTGTTTTATTTCTATTTATTGCATATTTTGCCACCCTTATGCAGTAGTTAATGAAGTTTTCTTGGGTGTTTTTATTCGAAATTATTGCTGACAGATTTTCCACTGTTATTTTGTAGTCTGACATGTGCTCAGCATCGTACCTTAACCTACAAAATATGGGACAATCTGTCAGCAAGTGAATTATTGTTTCCTCTTTTCCGTCATCACATTCGCATGCTGGACTTTCCTTACATTTGTACTTGTGCAGGTACTCAGCAAAGCCACCATGGCCTGTCAACACCTGCACAAGCACAGGGGTAAGTTTTATGTTTTTAAGTACTTTATGAGCCGTTGGAATTGTCGGGAAGAACAACTTTGTCGTTTTGGCTTTATCACTTTTTGTGTACCTGTCATTCCATGTTTTTATTGTATTTGTCCTGATTGATCTCTTAATGAATGACAGCGGACACTTGTCGTATTCAGGTGCTGATTTCTTGAGCTTCGCTGCCTGCTTTGCCAATTCGTCCGCCCGTTCGTTACCCTCCACTCCTGTGTGCGCTCTAATCCAGAACAGATTTACTGTTTTGTTATTTTCCTGAGAATGTCTCAGGTTCTCTTTTATTGAAAATGACAGCGGATGAGCAGCACTAGCGTTGCACAGGAGTTCAAGAGCTGACCTCGAATCGCTGAGGATGTTAATATTACTTTCGGCTAATGTATTTGCGGTCTTAGTGGCCTGGTACAGAGCATACAACTCGGCCTGAAATACTGTACAAAACGGTGACAACCGGAACTTTTTTGACAGTATTTCTTGGCCATCTTTCCAACACGAGAGCGATGCTCCAACCTTTTCCTCTATCCTGCTGCCGTCAGTAAATATTAACATCCCCCGGATCTTATGTTCCTGGACTGTTTGTGGCCCGAGGTTCTCCAAACACTCGAATTGGACTTTTATGTCTTTAGCCGGGTGTACAGCTTTTAGAAAGCTTGTTCTTCCCTCCAGTTCGTTTCCACATAGTATATCCTGTGGCTTCCCGCGTTTGGCTTCATAGAGCTCTTGCACTTCCAGAGAGCATTTCGGAGAGCACGTTAAGCAGTCGGTCCCTGCAGTTAATAAAATAAATACTTAGTTGTTAAAGCCCGCCAACCCGCATTGGAGCAGCGTATAGCGGGTCTAAGCTATAAATGCCTCTCTCCTATGAGCACGGAAGAGAAAAAACATTATTCATTTATTTATCTATGCATATGAGAGAGGAGGCTTGTGCCCAGCAGTGATACGTTAAAAGGCTTTAATGATGGTGGTGTTAGTGAATTTGTTCAAAACTTGACAGGGATACATCTACTATCATAGTACGTAAGTTTAAGAATGTTATGAAGTTGTAATAAAACATTTAAACAACTAATTTCCGAGAAGTAGGATCAATAAAAATGCCCACGTCTCAACTCGTGATAGCAAGTCACACGGGCCGAAGTAAGACGTCCATCGTGTTCCGATTAAAGTGTATTAGGCAAGACCCAAATCAATCGGATGGGGTCACGCTGAGCCGTCCGCGGCGCGAGATGTTATCTGTGCCGATTGTTTCAACTGTTCCCGATCACACCGCGTCTGGTGATGAAGATGTAACTCTATATTGATTGATGGTTGTAGAAATTCGACGGAACCGTCTTGTATCTGAGCTAAATATGTATCGTATGTATACTATTGTGAAAAATTCACTAACCTTGGTAGGAAGAACTAACTAACCTAGCCAACACGTGGCACATTAAGAACATGGAATTAACTCGAATGGAGCCCTACCCGGCACGGCCTCCACCAACCCCTCATAGCCATCCGAACCACGCCAGCCTAACCTGATGACATCGACCTCCTAACCAACATCAGGCCCCTCAGTAGGGCAATAATCCGATATAATATCAAAAGGTAGCTGTGATAGCCTAGTGGTTAGGACGACCGACTTCTAATCGGAGGTCGTGGGTTCGATCCCGGGCACGCACCTCTAACTTTTCGGAGTTATGTGCGTTTTAAGTATTTAAATATCACTTGCTTTAACGGAGAAGGAAAACATCGTGAGGAAACCTGCATGCCTGAGAGTTCTCCGTAACGTTCTCAAAGGTGTGTGAAGTCTGCCAATCCGCTTGGCCAGCGTGGTAGACTATGGCCAAAACCCTTCTCACTCTGAGAGGAGACCCGTGCTCTGTAGTGAGCCGGTAATGGGTTGATCATGATGATGATGATGATCAAAACTGGAATAATCATAGAAAGACTCACCGAACGATCACTTTACACCTACTGCTTCCAGCCTGCGACTAGTCCAACCGACGATCAAACAAATTCTGATTCTACCCAAAGCTTCCCTCCTAAAGTGAATTTCAAAATGACTCATTTCACCACAAACCAAAGACTTGTCAAAAACAAACACCACGCGATACGCCATGCCACCACAGATAGCTATTTAATGTTAACGGATACGATATCGGTATTGATATTGGAACGATATAGGAACTCACGACCCAAAATAAAACGGTAAATATAATAAATCACGACACTATATACAATATACATATAGGGTCACCACTGTTTCCTAAGAATTCACGCGTGCCAAAATAAACACGTGTGATAGTGTGATGATAGGAAACACCTCCTTTTTCTGAACTTCTGTATTTACAGTTCGAAATAGCGCAAAATGGCACTTTCATGGTTATTTTTGTGCACTAAAACAAGTACATTACGTGAAAATCTCGGTGCATAGGTACTTACTGAGTTTGATTTTGAAAACTTTTGTACCTACAAGTGTACGTACAAAAGTTTTTCTCACAAGTTTTTACTCTTTTTGTGTCGGGGGTTAAAAAGAAATGTACGTATACCTCTTCGTATTTTAGTCTATGGTTCTGCGAAGCATTGCTACGGTGTAATTTGTGAAACATATTCGCTTCTAGGTCCCAAGGGTGGACCGATGGACAGATCATCTGGTGAGAAAACAAGGACGTGTATGATACCAATGTACTTATACCATAAACCCGACGAACATCATCTGAACTTAGAAAAAAAAACATTATATCAATGGTGGGTACCTTATTTGTCGACCTCGCTGGCGCATTGGTGAGCGGTGTATACAAAAAAAAAACATAGTACAACAACAAAAAAAAAACATAATAATTATGAACGTATTGCAAACATCGCTACAATCCGAAGGCTCTTCAAATGAAATATAAAATGCATTCATAACCAAAACCACAAACAGCAAAACAAAAAAATCACGCGGCACTAACGGCCACCGTCTATTGTACACGTGGAGTGTTGTTGAGAAAGGGTTGAGCAGTTAGTTGAGTACGTAATGATATGAAACACATTGATGTGCATTTCTTAAGGCTGTTGCGGCTGAATCAGGGTGGAGTTTCACTAGACAGACCACTAAATGGACAGTATCTTCAGAGTTCCGTTGGTTTACATTTGTTTCCCATTCTTAACATCTGAGTAAGAATATATCATCTAGATTCTAAGGCAAGGAAAAGGGGCAAAGGGGAAATGAAGGACTAAAATTTGTGCCAATGGGCTAATGAATACACTCGGTAGACTACTGTAATATACCAGAAGCGAACCCTGTCAAGCTCGCTCATATTCTTTCTGTTTTCACGTGATATCTGGATAAATATGTTTGTGTGTTGGATTTTTGAAGTTATGTTTCTTTAGGTGCGTTATGAAACAATGATGAGAGTGAATTTGATGATGCACAGAGTGACACAAACGACATTTTGAAGTTAGCAACAGGTTACGTACCTACGCTAACTTGTATCGATTCACGGTCTATCTTTTAGGCTATACCTATGCTAGGATTTGTTTTTCAATTCGTTTTGCAGTTTAATAATATAATGTTTTTTCTCATTTAGGTTCTCACCCCAAACATCCGTAAGTAATGAAGATCCGCTTAAAAAATCGTGCTAGAAAAATGTGACCTTTATTATTAATATTTTGTATCATCTTTTTACAAATCGAGGGCCACTTGAAAAGGTTATTTTTCAAACAACAATAAATATACTTGTATAGGATGATTTTATAAAGGAAAATGGCGGACGTATAATGGGACTTAGGAGATAAATGCTTATGATTATGCACTTTGAATGGACACGATGTTTTCCTTTATATGGGCCCCGTGAATGACGAGTCGGTTTTGTATTAATGGCGAAATAATGAGGTTTCCTAGATTGGAATACTTAAGTGCCTAAGTCTATAGCAGTTGTGCTTAGTAAAAAATGGAAGGACGAATTTACCACGGATATGTATAAATTGTCAAGATAATAAAAATACCTCGATACTTTAGGAGTTCTAAGGCATTAAGTTTTTTTGTAGTCTTGTGAATTTTTTTAATGTTATCGTTATGGTGTACCTAATAGATTACATCATCATTCCATCTAAAGTGACATTTCAATACCACTTTACCATATTTTTAAAACTATCACGTGAAAATAAATTATATCTACCAACTTATGGTAGGTAGTTCATCTGTCCATGTGTGGGAATACCATAATTTAACGCTGCTAAAAAGTCCTGATACAATTTTTTTAAATTTTACTAAATACAGTAGTGGAAAAGATTAATTCCTAAAAGTTAATAAGTTACATAATTTAATTAATTCCTACAAGTCTCTACTCTCTATGTCTACACTCTACTATCACAAACACAGAATTCATAATAGGTCATAGAAGTGGTACAGGAGTATGAGTTTGTCGCCGTTTTTGTGAATATTCAAATATAAGAGCGTCTATGCAAATGGTTTATATTTTATGACAACTAAAGAAAAACCGATTTTAAGCGTAATGCCCTGCATTTTTCTGTCAAGGAATTCTCAGTGCCAGACCGGAGTTGGTAGTTGGCGGTGTTTCATCTCCATGCCTCGGAGAGCACGCTCTACATTCCACTCTCCTATGAGAGAGAAGGCCTGTGCCCAGTAGTGAGTCGTTAAAAAGGCTGTAGTGGTAGCGTTGGTGGCCCTACATTATAATAATACACCCTGAGGAAGAGGATATGAAGGACAAGTCCGCAAGTGAGAGGCACGCGTGGCCACCCCGTCCGCAAGAATCCGCAAGTCACCGCAGACATGTGGCGACTGGCGACGACGCGACGTCAAAATTGAAACGTGCGTTTTTTCCAACAATCGACGCGATCATTAGATTGTAATTCATAACGGTCGAACTTTTTGCCCGAGGGTCAGGTGCAACTTTATATTATTTTAGTAGTCACGAGTATAGTTAGGTATATGAACGTGGAAAAAACTGTAGCATTTTGCGGTAGGTTGAGTTAAGTAGTTGAGCTTGGTGGTTGATGATAATTACTTTACTTTTATCAATGCTTTTGTGATATTAAGAATATTAGTTGGGTTTATTCTTATTATTATTAATTATTATAATCTAAGGTTTATTTTTGTTGAACACTAGATAGGTATACTCGACGGTCTTGCGACGGCAGGCGTTGGTCAATATGTACATACCTTGTACCTACTATAGGTACATAATAATAATAAATAATAATGTCCTCCTGACCGAATTTCGGCCACGGCGGCCAATCTCAACCGAGGCAGAGACTAGCCATCTGCGCAGGAGATATTATAGTGCACAAGTGTGTGCGCATACACAGGTGCACTCTCTATTCCCTCACTCTCATAGTCCGATGGGACGCCAATGCGACACGACCGGAGAGAGATTAGGCGCAGGACCGACGGCTTTACGTGCTCTCCGAGGCACGGGGGTGTATCTAACACCGCCAACTTCCAACTCCGGGCTGGCACTGAGAATTTCTTGACAGAAAAACCCAATACCTCATTTTTTTATTGGCCCGACCCGGGAATCGAACCCAGGACCTCGTGATCCACAGTCGAACGTGCTAACCGCTAGACCAGCGAGGCAGTTACCCTGTATAGGTACATACAGGGTATAAGGAGACCGCTTCCGACTTAGCGCTATTAATATTATACTACCTAAACACATTCTCATAGGATAGGTATCGGCCTTGTATCGCGCGCGATTTGTATGTACCTACCTTACGATACGTGAATAGGTCACACAACGATCGTTGACCTCCAGCGTCAGCTGATTTTATTTGAATTAATCAAGAATTACGTAATAAACTTTAAAAATATATAGCAAATAATTTTTTTGCAATTACAGTTCTGTTTAACCCCCCAAAACGGGTATTGCACAAAAAGTGCATTTTTTTTTGTGAAAACGATTTTTTTTCACGTTTTTTTATAGTATCTTATCAATAATCATCAGTAGGTACTATCACCTGTCTTCGTTTCCGAGGGCGTTCCCCATACACCCGTTATTGTGCAAACTTTTGAGGAAATAGAATTTTTTTATGAAGCTCGTAACATATTGCCTTAAAAGTCTTAAGGAATTATCGAAGTCATAAACAACTATCGATACAAAGTAAAATATCGAAAATACTAATCAATTTTATCACAATATTTTAATCCCTTCAATATAAAGACGACAGTTAAATAATCGTTTATCCGGAACACGATAATACTCGTATCGACTACCAATTCGATTGTCACACAATACGTAATGCCAGCTAAATGACAAACAGACGGACATAATCCAGCTCGCCTCGAGGCATTACTGACAAATGACACGGGTCTCATGTCCGACTAATGATTTCTAGATAGGTAGGTAGGTATCATAGAAATATATTATCAAGGATAGAATGGCCTTGTGGAAGGAAAACGTGTGCCAAACTTGTGTACAGTCGTACATAAGTTTCCAAAATTACACTCAGTATACGCACCGAGATTTCGACGTAATTTATGTATTTGTTTTAATGCACAAAAATATCGAACTGTAAACAGTTAAGAAATAGATCGCAAAAAAGGAGGTATCTCCGTATTACACGTGTTTATTTTGGCATGCGTGAATTCTTAAACAATGATGATCGCCGATCTACCCTATTATAATAGGTATGTCTGTGGTAGGTAGGTATACTTAATATATTTCATTAGATATGTTATGAATTTATTAATTACCCTGTGTCTACTTATTCTTTGCGAAATGACTAAAAACACTTACTTCTAGCCGTCTCTATAGTATAATTTTATGGAAAGTTTGAAATACTGACGTTTTTAAAATGCATTGTTTATCCCACTTCTGATCTTAATGACTGTGCCTTTTAAGAAATTAAAACACTATTTTAAATTTTCTAAATTCTCATTAAGTAGTGTAAATTATGCACAACTGTCACAACTGTCATGCATAACACATTAGGAAGAGAATACTTTGTATGAAAAACAATAAAATAAACAAACACTATTTTAATGAGCCATTTATGGAAATTGATATTAAAGTGACTTCACTTATCGTCGCTGCAAATTCAATTGTTTGAATATCGCTATTATCTACTAGTACTTTTACTAATATGTATTCTGTGGTATTACGTAACTGATCGATAAGTGGTATGCATCCGAAGAAAAGTTACAACATGCAGATATTATGTAGAACATCTAGGTACTTCCTAATTTCTTTGCATGTCTTCGAAGAATAACAAACAACTCTTTTTTATAGAGCCATCTATCTATGGAAATCGATATTATGAGAACACGGGGCCCTGTGTTTAAAATTCGAAAACAACCGAATCATCGCCGCGTGATCTGTTTTTGAAAAACGAAATATCTATATCGCAGCGTGGCGTAATTACGCTCTTAATAATTACAATGGGCCGAGGTTGGAATCAATCGGCCGTCATTTGCTGACGTTTCAATCAACATAGCATTGTTTGTATTATGTGTTTAATATCCCTAGATTGTGTTACCGATATACGGGTTTTTTGTCCGGGGCGCGATGACCGGGCGGTTTCGGGCGATACGTCTTCATGTCTCGTATTGAGATGTCTTATAATTTGTTATTGAGTATCGCCCCGCGGACGTTCGGCCGGCGGAATTGAAAAACATGTTCCGAAGGAGGTCAGACCTTGATATACCATTATCAAAACCGAAGATATACCTACCATGTCTTTCGGATCAAAAAATTGTGACAAAAAAAGATAAATTAGTCATTGAAAGAGTTCATTTACTTTGAATAACTACATGTACTAAATTCCCTTGTGATACCTCGTCGTCAGTCAATAGACGTCCAAATCTAGATATCGCCAAAAATCCAGCTGCTTCCTGCAATTTATTTACGCTGCGCCGGTCTACCAACGTCTGTCAATAATACCTACTTCGAACTGTTAATAATAATGCTCTTTAGTTTGGCAACCCTAGTTGAGCTACGTCGAAGATCTTTATGATTTAATATGATTATATTACTCGAAATTCATAACTATTGTAGTACTTATCTATGTTTTTATCACCTGTTTCTGTCTGTGTGTCCAATTAAGAATACTTACAAACAAACAAATCAACATGGCGATTATTTATTTACGTAAACAGGTACCTATAGCCGTGCAGAATAGACTGTGACTGATATGCTGACTAGATATAATGCTTAGCATTATATCTAGTATCTAACTATCTACCTACTTAGTAGAAGGGTGATGCAGGAATTAAGTGAAATAACTAATTCTTGGGCGTACTCTCCGAAATATATATTACAGAATATCGACAATAGAATATGCAGAAGAAGCATAAATGAATTTTGAGGTCTCACTATACTATATCATTGATCTAATTACAATAAAATAGCAACATTGGTTTTGAAGTGACTGTGCATCTTTGGATTTTATGTATCAGGGTCAGTGTTTTTTGTTTTCTTTAGTTTTAGATTGCCTCGGTTTAATTCGAAAAGTCAATTTTATCTTCGACGTCTATCTGGAGGATGTAACTTTATACGATATTTTTAAACATTGCATGTACCATGGTTGCACTGAAGAAATCGTTAAGTGATTTTCTCTAATACCAAATAATCAAAAGGATGATCGAAATCTCGACATTTACATACGACTGGTTCAAGTATTATGAATATAATAAGTAAGTAGATATCTGTGTGAAATCGACTGTATCAATTTTGATGCAATCTTCATCAATTATATTTACAAAAGTATCGTCAACGAGAATAATTGTGATCATCAGAGATCGACGATTCTTCACCATCCGCTGCACACACTCTAGGCACCTCTAGGCGTGTTCGATGTGGGCCCTCGCCCACGGCCTCGCACTTGCGAGGGCCTCGTCAGTGACGACGAGTCGTCACCTGAGAAGGGGGGGGGGAGTTGTTCGACAAAAGTCACGAAATATAACGAGGGGGGAGGGGGGGTATAGTAAGATATCACGTGTACTTATTTTTTCGTCAAACGTGATTTCTAAACCGAATTAATTTTCTAGAATTAAGCATTAGATTATTAAGCACTTTATGCCGGTACTAAAAATAATACCTATTATAGAAATTTTAAGATTCTTTGTATGAACTAAAAAATACACGTGATTTTTGGTGGGGGGTGGGGGGTAGTCTTAAGCCTCACTACGTATCACCATTGGGGAGGGAGGGGTTAAAAAAATGTTAAAAAAACATCACGTGATTAATGGACAACCCCTTACGTGCATCTGCGAAGCTGTAACTATTTTCAAAGACCGCGACCGTTAGATTGACGGAAGACGAGACTTGTCATGAATCACAAAGCAGTTTTGATAGGCTAGATCTATTTGGATTATCTATCTTGGGAACGAAAGAGAAGGGGCCTCGCTGTTGCGAATTCCCCAACGTGTGTCCACGCTACGCCTCTGCCTTTTTTTTTTGACGTGGTGGAAAAGCTTTATAGCTACCCCCGTTCCTTGGGCAGAACGGGGGTTATGTGGGACTCCCCCCTGAGTGGGGGTATACCCTAACTAAAAACCACCACGGCTGTTCCCTCTTGCTGACTGTGCTGGACGCCTGGACAACGGGTTCCGTTGTATACGTCCCAGGCGTCTGTCAGCCGCCCCAGCCACCTGCCGGGGCTCCCGCGCTAAAGAGGAGGGGATCGGGACAGCTTGATCCCCCCCTCAGACAGTGAGGAGACTGTTAGTGACGGGTAGCTAACGCTACGCCTCTGCCTGTCTCGCAACGATTAAAAAACGGTTAATCTCAATATCGAGGAAACAGAAAAAGTAGAACAAACACAGCCGCATAATCCAAACCGCATAATCCAAACCGTAGATATCTTTTTAATCTCCTCGCTAACCTTCTAACAAGTGAGCCATAAAGCGGCGATTTCGTTCAAACAGTTATTTTACTACAAATGGCGATACGAGTTTTTCAGTTGCTCGGTGTTCTTGCTAGGAAACCTTATAAATTACACCGATTATATCAACTATTGCACATAAATAATGCCACTTACCTTTGCCATATTCGCGGCGCAATAGATAAATCGCTGATGCTTATGGTCATTGAGTTATAGACAATAGAAATTCAGATCTCATGAACACGTAATGGAAGTAATTAATTCCTATAAATATTTTTATTTATAGGTATTAATATATATTTTACTAGCGGTCCGCCCCGGCTTCGCCCGTGGTACATAATATATATCCTATAGCACTCAATGATCACGTACATATCCAACGGTGAAAGAATTTTTGAAATCGGTCCAGTAGTTTCCGAGATTAGCGCGTTCAAACAAACAAACTCTTCCGATTTATTATATTAGTATAGATATATATGTTTTATATATCTATACTAATAAATAAAATTGAAGTGTCTGTCTGTAATATCGAAATAACTACCTCATATTAAGCTCATATGGTTATTTGAACGATGCTATAACCGAATCACACGTTTTTAAAATTTTTGTCTGTCTGTCTGTCTGTCTGTCTGTCTGTCTGTCTGTTTGAACGGGCTAATCTTTGGAACGGCTGAACCGATTTTGACGGGACTTTCACATACAAGTAGAGAATTAACCAGGGAGTAACATAGGCTACTTTTTTAACCGACTTTCAAAAAAGGAGGAGTTGTGTTTTTCTACCTATGTACACCGATATCTCCGAAATTTCTGAACCGATTTGCGTAATTTTTTTTTAATCGATAGAGAAACATTGCTACACTGCCCTACAAAAAATTTGGATTCCAACTCCTCAATCCTGATGCTGTAGGGGATCTGATCCCCAACACTAATGGGATTTAGACACTGTCGGTTATTTAAATTGATATTGGGGATACCAATTAAAGACTTTATTGTTGAATGACCTCGAGTAGGTACATGTCCAACTCCTCAACCCTGATGCTGTAAGGAATTGCATTCCGAAATCGTAAGGATCCCACGGAATTTTTCCGTTTTGTGGACGGGTTACTACTTACTACAGATAGGCTACTTTTTGTTCTGGAAAATCAAAGTTCCCACGAGATTTTTACAAACCACACGGGCGAAGCCGTGGGCATCATCTAGTTTTATATATATTGTATATTTTATTTATAAATACTACGCAGAGCTATGCTCGGAGTATTCCGGCGGAATTGAATCCTAAATGAGGGGATTCTCAGGAGAACCAGAGTAACCGACATAACTCATCGAGTCGCGAAACTGAAGTGGCAAAGAGAGCACATACTCGTAGCTCCAAGACCGATGACGTTGAGATCTCCATTCGAGCAGAATGTGAACTGCGCCGATTTTTTGTGGTCACTTGGTGATATGTATGTGACGATGCATACTTTCTTAGAATAGGAAGCAGACCAACTTGGAATAACAGCACTCAATACCGAGCGAGGGAGACATTAATTATTAATAATAACAACAAAACATCATCAACAAAACTTTTTGTTGATCAGTCAATTTGAAGCTTAGCTATAGAATCCGTTTGGCGAAGAAACCGAGCCTCTAGTGTACGACAGCTCTCTGCTAATGGTAATCGGGTAAAAACTGGTGGAATAGGTCATTTGAAATTGAATTCTCCTTAAAAAGTGGGAAACAATTTATTACCTGACAACGTTAAGTAGGTGAGAGTAAAAAGTTTGATGCGTTTATTATTATTTTTGTGGTAACTAACGAGGAGCTGAGAAAGTGTTAGCGTATATGGTCAAAATGGTGTTATTTATATATACGGATGTGCATCAAAGAAAATGAGTTAGATGGTCACTTAAGAAGCACATAACAGAATCCTTTTCTGGCCTGTTCGTAACCGTAGCAGAGTTGGGAAAGAGTAAACGATCCAATTTCACCTTTTGAAAACAATTTTCTTGTGATATACCTAGATAAAAATATAATTAATTACATATTGTTCGAACGAAAGCAAGGTCTCCGATTCTTCTTGTATGACTATATAATGCCTTATAATAACTTCTAGATCTGTTCCTGGATTTTTAAAAAACCTAAATCCAAGCGGACAAAGCCGCTGACAAATTTATTAATAGATATCACTTTTCATAAATATATGCGACATTTTTGTCCTGATTTCTTCACAGTTAAGTTTTTATCAGAATAAAGATAAAGTACCAAAATATAAATTAAATCAAATTCAAAGTTATTTATTTCATGTACATATTATGATTTAAGTCAAAATTGTACCACCCGGTTCGGAAAGTGGATTCTACTGAGAAGAGCTGGAGAGAACTGCAGTAGTTGCTCTTTTCAAAACACATGTTAGCTTCTATTAGAGGGAAGTTGTAAGTTTTACTAGAACTCGCCAATTACAATGGATATTTTTGTGTGAATAGATTGCCCATTGTGTGGCGCTGGTGTGACTAACGGGAGGTTGGAGGTCATATTTAGGTTGGGAAAGATAATTCCATGTTCCATCCGTGCCACGTGTTGGCTAGGTTAGTGAATTTTTCACACACAACATACTTTTTGTAACTTAGCTATATTAATGTAACAACCACGACACTTCATACTATCTTGTGGGCAGCTGAATGCAAAGCTGATTGTTTCCATGCAACTTTGTTATTAAGTTGTATGGGATAAAGAGTTGAAGGTTATCGATTAAATAAAGTTTTAGAATATAGGTACATCTAAAACTAACTTATAGCCTACTATCTGACCTACCTACCTTATGTATTTTAAAACGAGAATAAATTATTAGAGAATTTAAGTACATAAATTTAACATAATGTAAACCAATAAGAATTTGACGCGTATATATCTCTATAATACGGAACCACATACGGAACATTTGTGACTATACCTACCTACTTACTAAAAACTATCCTTCATCATAAAAGCTTATGATTTAACCCTCAAACGCCCGTTTACAACCCCATGGTGGAGTAGCGGGGCGTTAAAGTGATACAGACAGATGAAGATTTCAGCAAACAAACAGCGGATTTATGCATTACCCTGAAAAGTACACTCCCAATTTTAATGGGTTTTTTGCATTTTCTACATATATACATCAAAAGCAGGTTCTTAGATTTACCATACGGCTACAGGCCACAAGGGGGTTAGTATTTTCATGAAAAAGTACTGGGTCGATTTTAATGCGATTTATTGCATTAAATAAGTATCACCTCAGTTCGGTTCTTAGACATTTTACTAACTTTAACTGGATTTACTTTTAATGGATGTTTATAGCACGTTTATGGTTATTATATTTTGAAGTGTTGTCAAAAGGGGGCTGATTAGTGACCTTTTTCGTCACGCAAGTCGGCTTAAAAACGGGTTATTAAACGGGTAGTTAGATTTTATATAGCTGCCTTGACGGTTTCATAATAATATACGAAACATATTTTATGGAAGAATAATTAATTATTGTAGAACATAAAAAGATTCACGAAAAAGTCTGCGACAGAATCGTTTATTTCTTGATAGCAATAGAAAAGTAGTTTTTACAAGTATAAATTAAAAAATTAAAAAACCCCCGACATTCGCCATTTTGTGGCGGCGGCCATCTAGGATTTGCACAGTGCTATTCTACTAGTCAAGCCCTTTCATTTGATACACTATTAAGGGAGTTGTGAAAAAATGTGTAATCCGCCATTTTGTAGCGGCGGCCATCTTAGATCGATTTTCATCAAACATAGCTCACTCCACATAGAACAACACTCTCGACTAAATCACCTTTCAAACAAAAAAAACCGCATTCAAATCGGTCCACCCGTTTGAGCGCCACAGGGGAACAGACAGACACACACACACACACACACACACACACAGACACGTCAAACTTATAACACCCCGTCGTTTTTGCGTCGGGGGTTAAAAAAATTATAGTCGCCATTTGTTTGACAGGGCCTTTAGCCGATTAAGCCGGGCTGAGATTGAAACATCAGTGGTCGATATTTCACACGATTTTACCCCACAATGGGATCGTGTTCTAACTACCGCTGCAGACGTTGCAAACTCGCATTCGGTTACCTAATATATTATTATTACATAGGTACATACATACTTAGATTGCTAAAATCATAACCCTTCCTTTTGGCTTTGCCGTAGTCGGGTAAAAACAATTCGGTTGATGATTTACTTATAAAGGATGACGCTGTAGTTAAGGCACATCTTCACCCTCCAAATCATTGCCCGCAACACATTGCATCAGTCCACATACTCGATAATCCCGCGGCTCAATTAAGCGGGCGCCGCGCAATGACGTGTGTCACAACACAGCGCGGAGACAAATTAAAATAAATGACGCGCGCATCCCTCCGCTCGGGGCTCGGGCCCAGTGTTGTCATACGCCGGGAGGCCACCGCGTGATGTCTGATGTAGCAAATACACGGCCTTTACGTTCTTTTTCAACGAGTGTAAAAAAAGAAAAATTGCCGACTTTTGTGTTGTCAACATGTCGTGTTGGTGACAAAAGTTTCTGCAAAGCCCGGTCTCCACCAGAGAACAATTTCCAACTTTTACCTTGTCAAAACCTGGTGGAGACAAAAGTTGGCAATTTTTTTTTGGTGGATACCGAGCTTTAGACACAAAACTGAATTAACTTATTTAGGTTTTGCGCTTTTTCGCCAAAGTCTCTACTTCCCCCAACCACTAGACTTTTAAATTAATAACAATTGGAACAAGCAGTAATTGGAAATTCAGAAAATTGACATATTTGCGACAAGAGAAACACACTCGACTTTCAACTTGTTTTTGAATAAGAATTGATGAAAATATAAATATTAGCAAACAGTACCTACTACCTACTACTTGGTTAAATAATACAGCCGTTTCTCGGCCTATTACTTTAGTGTTGTCAGTCTAAAAAATTAAAACCCGATTTGTAGGGCTGGGCGGCGCATCTCAATCTGTCAATATAAACAACAGTGTTTATGTTTCAGCTCCCGGGGCCCGGCGCTTAATTAGTTTGTTCGAAATGACAGTTTTAGCGCCACAGGGTAAAAACATAGGCAGCTGCTAACGTGGGTAAGTTGTGTAGTAAATCACCCACTTAGCATGAAAGTTGTGATGAAAACATTGCTACAGTCGCAAATGATGTGATTGGCTGATGATGATGATACGTACATGTATGTACGTTATAGAAAATGTAGTCTTTTTAACCCCCGACGCAAAAACGACGGGGTTTTTTAAGTTTGACGTGTCCGTGTGTATGTGTGTGTGTGTGTCTGTCTGTTCCCCTGTAGCGCTCAAACAGGTGGACTGATTTGAATGCGGTTTTTTTGTTTGAAAGGTAAATTTGTCGAGAGTGTTGTTTAGCTATGTTTGATGAAAATCGATCCAAGATGGCTGCCGCTACAAAATAGCGGATTACATATTTTTTCACAACTCCCTTAATATGGGTATCAAATGAAAGGGCTTGACTAGTAGAATAGCACTATGCAAATCTAAGATGGCCGCCGCCACAAAATGGCGAATGTCGGGGGTTTTTAAATTTTTAATTATACTTGTTTATTACTTCTTTGTTTTTATAAGTTCAAAATTATACGAGCTTAATTAAGTAGAGACCATTATTTAGAAATTACAGGACTTTAATATATGTACCTACTACCTACTTCAATTTTATTTATTTGTAACAGCGCTCGTAAGCGCTTGTAGGTTTCTCTGAGCCTGCATTCCTACATTAACTTAGGGTTACACAATACACAAAAAGACGAGTTATGATTGAGTCAATCAAATACTAATATCTACTAGATGAATACAGAAAAGTGTCTGTGTGCAATTCACACACAGTAGACGTGAAACTGAACTACTGTCGCCTTATGGACTCCTGGTACACAAGAGAGGGTTTTGGTGTCGCTTTTTCGTTTCATCGATTTTAAAATGCACTAAAGAAGTAGCTTTATTTAAAAAAAATATTAGATGATTAGAAATACCTATTATATCTATGAACTTTTTTAAATTTTGACATACTGCTTTTATTTTAGGCTGCCGGCAGTATGGACGCATCCAAGTGACGTGTGATATAATTGCGCGCGACGCCGCCCACTTGAGATAATTCCTTCAATGGCATTTATTGGTCAAACAGTGGATGATTTGTTTGTATTGACATCAATTCATGTAACTTAACGAGTTTGTCACGGGCCGGGACAAAAGTTATTGTATCTACGTCACATCTACGTAGTCCTTTTGTCGACTTGATCGAGGAAAAGAATTCGATTCAGTTAATAATAAATATTACCTAGACACTTATTTATTAATTTTGCCTATTAAATAATTAATTAAATAAGCCAGCCAGGTACATGTTTATAATCTATATTTACATAAACTTGGTACATGTTTATAAACTTTAAATTCCTTTTTTTAAGGTGAAAATCGAATGAAAATTTCTGCTCTTCTCAGATCAGGGCGCGTTTGGAACTCTCGTAGCTTTACTTTTAATTTGTCGTAAATAAATAATTACTAATTCACTTCCCTATACCTACTTACTTCTAAGATTGATTGGCGTATAAAAAGTGTTCGATAAGTACATTTTTTTCGAAATGATAATAATATATTGAGTTAACGTTAAAAAAGTGGCATATCCAAAAATACCACTAAGTTCCAATAAAAAAATAAACAAAAAAGCGCCCTCTCATTGGGCGGGCGCCGCGCGGTTTCACTTTACGCAGCGCTGGCGAGCTGCAAGTCGCTAGTCGGGCGCAAGTCGGGTCGCGGTACTGATTTGCATTTTGCACACTTTTTTAGCTGTCTCGCGTTATGTGCGCTTCATTAGGTGTGTACACGTTCGTGCATTTTAAGGGTACACTTTTAATATCATATATTTTTTTGTTAACCCTATTAATCAGGGACTGAAAGCGGTAGAGCATACCGGTACATACCACCGTTATCATACCGGTACAAAATAGGTACCAAAATCTCAACCTTTATAAAAGATACCTTTATTTAACCGCTTTGCGATTTCGGTACCGAAAAAATACGAAAAGGTACGAAATACGAAATATACGAAATACGAAAAAATACGAAAAGGAAAAGGCGCGGGGTTGAATAATTTGGGCACGAGCCGCGCGCCGCGCGTCCTCCGCTTCCCGTCGGTTCCTGTGTTTGTTAAAACGTAAGGATTTTAAGAAATTCCAAATTCTAAATCTAAAAATAAGAATATTAAAGAATAAAGAATGCCGAAGTGGTGGGATTCATTCAACGGCACATCAAAGTAAAGCCTTATTAGATAAAAATATCGATATAAATAGCGGTACCGAAATAAAAGTACCGTTTTTTATTTCGGTACCGCTAAACTGGTCGCTGACAATGGGCCTCATAAGAAGGCTCAGGGTCACTCAGCGGGCGATGGAGAGAGCTATGCTCGGAGTATCCCTGCGGGATCAAATCAGAAATGAGGAGATCCGCAGGAGAACCAGAGTTACCGACATAGCTCATCGAGTCGCAAAGCTGAAGTGGCAATGGGCGGGGCACATTGCTCGAAGAACCGATGGACGTTGGGGTCCCAAGGTGCTTGAATGGCGACCTCGCACCAGTAAACGCAGCGCAGGTAGACCCCCCACTCGTTGGACAGACGATCTCAAGCGAGTCGCTGGCAGCCGCTGGAATCAGGCAGCACAAGATCGTGTGCTGTGGCGATCCTTGCAAGAGACCTATGTCCAGCAGTGGACGTCCATTGGTTGAAACGAACCGCTAAACTGAAATATAAAGGTACAGAAATAAAGAGGTATAGTCTGTTCATTTTCTTAGTGTCGCTCTTTGTGTCTAGCCGCCTCGGTCGCGCGGTGTTTTGTCAAAGACGCCGCCGTGATTTCAAAGCATGCCGCGCGCGGTGTACAGGCACAAGGGGTTATGCGTTTTATACCTACTCATATTTTTTTATTAAAATTCTCTTTCCTTTTTATATTTTTTTATATTCGTATTTTATTACAATATACTTATTACTACAATATACTATATTGACAACTTGTGCAACAAAATCAATAAATTTGTCTTTGCTTTACGTAGAATATCTAAAATTGCTGACCGAAGCACGGCTCTTTCGGCATATCATGGCTATGTTGTTTCCAATATTCGGTACGGAGTTTTAATTTGGGGTAATGCTTCCGAAATGAATAGAGTCTTTTTAATTCAGAAAAAGTGTATCCGGGCAATTTGTAACAAAGATCCAATGCAATCATGTAAGCCACTTTTTAAAACGCTGAAATTATTAACATTACCATGTATATATATCGCTGCTTAAATCGAAAAGGGCCACAAATCAAAAAAATGCGAAATCGTTTTTATTTCAAAAAAGCGATGTAAATAGGTCATATTTTTATATTCAAAGAAGACTCCCATTGATTTTGCATTTTTCGATACGAAAAAACACAAACGCCTCTTTTACATTTACGAGTTTTTAAGCTAAAGTTCTTAAAAGTTATGAGCAAAACCGACGTTTTTTAGTTGCGCCCTTGTTTCAACACTTTTTATAAAGAAAACGCACGTTTTCTATAAGTTAAAGTGCCATATTGTGGAATACGTCCATTTTGCACTGAAAAATCACGTAATTATATCCCTATTTCTATAGATCAAATTAAATCAAAAGTGCCATATTTTGAAATATGGCACTTTTGGGCAAATTTTTTCAATATTTTTTAATTCTTATTTATTATTTAATTTTTTTTATGTTTGAAGCAAATAGTTTTCTTTTCAGTCAAGTAATAATTATTTCAATTGTTTTTTATAAAGTGGCATGGCCATCTTAATTTATTTATGTTATAGTTTTAGATTGCCTAAGTAAGTTGAGAAATATATTGATTTTAACCTTTTGTATTTTGACTTGTGTCTTATTTTTCAATTATTTACCAGAAAACATTCAATTATTTTATATACAAAAGGGACTTATCTGCTAATATATCTTTCCAGACAACACTGAGGATATATTTCTTAGTATCATTAAATGCAGCTTTAAAATACGCTTTTATCGGTATATAACATGCATATAATTGACAAGACAAACACAAAACTATAGACTAAAAACAAATTCCAAAACTTTGAATGGCTCTCCTGTAAGAAAGTGAAATTCTGACTTGTGGCCCTTTTCGATTTAAGCAGCGATATATCTACGAAGTGGCGTGTTTCGTAAAGAAATTCAAAAATGAATATTTTCAAACACGTCAAAATGTTGTATCATAGATATCCGAACAAAACTATCCACAATGTAAAACTGCTCTGAGCTCAAAAGTTGTTTTTATATGATGATTAAAATTTATAATAAGCTACCCTCTATTATGGCTGATTGTAACATGCCAACACAAAACTTTGTAACACCTACCATGTACATACTTACAATCATGCAACTATACATATAATAAAATCGTAGAATTGCCGTATCTGTACATTGAAGATTTTTGCAAAATAATAACTGGGGGATGTTAGGGATAAGTAATAGAACGTAAAAAAGCTGTTTTTCAAATTTTTGTCTGTTTATCTGTTTGTCTGTATGTTTGTGCGCGCATCACGTAAAAACTACTGAATGGATTGAAATGAAACTCGGCATGATTTAAGTTAATACTATAGAGTAACATATAGGAAACTTTTTATCCCGAAATTCAGCACGGTTCCCTTGGGAGAGGGGATGAAAGGCAAAATGTGTACTTAGCTGTAATTCGTTAACGGGTGGTCCGATTTCATTCATTCTTTTTTTGTTAGAAAGTAGATACTTTAAAGACTACTGGCTAATCTCCCAAAGGCTGGACCGATTTTGATTGGACTTTCACTGGCGGATGTTTACATTTTGAAGTACCTAAACATCCGCCAGTGAACTTTTAACAGTTTTTAGCAAGGTTTAAGCTCAAAGGAGCATAGGAAAAACAAAATGATTCCCACGGGATTATTAAAATCAATATCCACGCGAACGAAGTCGCGGGTATCCGCTCGTCATGCAATAAAATCTATTCTATTCTATAACCATAAACATAAAATATAATATTATCATGAACACGGGTCTTCTCTCAAAATGAGAAGGATTTTAACCATAATCTACCACGCTGGCCATGTGCGGAATGGCAGACTATTCGGAGATTCTGTTAGAATAAAAAAAAATTACAAACAGAAAAAAAAATAATAAAAATAAAAGCAGAATACTAAGAGCACCTGCGCCTGTACCGACACTAAGTTACTGAATGGACTATACCCAAATGAAGCGGTACCGAAATTATAGGTATTTAAACATTTCGCTACTTTTATTAAAAGGGTAGGCCCATTACCGCTAAATAAAACTACTTACCATTAAATTCCGGTTATTCAGTCCCATTTGCTTCTCTAATGCTCTGATGTGTTTGTTGCAGAACACGATGGCCGCTGGGATAGGAGTTTCAAGGAGTGAAGACAGTAAATCAATAAACACGTTGTGACCCCCATGCTAAGGGACTTACGATTTTGGCGTAAAATTACTGGATGAGAAAGGTGTGTAGTCACACATTTTATAGGTCCAGCAAAGCTAGATTAACTGAATTCGGCTCAATGAATATTCGGCTTAGTGAAGATATTAACGAAAGAAAATACAGCAAGGTGCACCAAGCACCCCATGGTGATTGTCTAAAAAATGTTTACTAAAAGGGGTAGAGAATCATTTCGTCTTGAGCTTGAGCGTTAATTTTGTCAATAAAACTGGTACATCGTAATGTGCTGCATATTCCGAGTCAGTAGTAGATTCAATTTGACGATATAAAAGTTTGCAAAAGTTGTTGAAATATGTTTTTTAGAAAAAAAAGCAGCTGCGTAATAATAACAATAAAAAATTTGCATACAGATTTTTATTTCAATCATCTTAATATCTTTTAAGAATTGTAATATTGGAACAAGAAGATTAAAAAATAAACTTTGGTGTGTTCAATTTATTTGTCCCGCGGTGTACCCGAACTGTATCATGTATCAAGGCCGGTGCAGGGTGGTAGCGCTTAGTATCGCTTTCATTGTGTTACGCCTGATCGACTCCCGGGCCATCTGGGATGAAACTCTTATGACATGATAATAATTACTCTCCTGACCGAATTTAGACTATAATGGCCTAAAAGGCGACTAGAAAACTATTCAGGAGATATTACAGCGCGCAAGCGTGTACGCTTTCTATTCCCTCACTCTCATAGTCTGATGGTACGGGCATCCGACACGAACGTAGAGAGGCCTAACACAGGACCGATGCGTCATGCGACAGATTTACTTGCTCTTTGACGCTCAACCTACTATTTTTACGATTATGAAGGCTCAGGGTCATTCACGACCCTGATTACAAAGGGAACATTTACCTCACTCAATTATTGAAAGAGCTATGTTTTTAGAGTATTCTTGTGGATCAAATCAGAAATGAGGAGATCCGTAGGAGAACCAGAGTTACCGATGACGAAGCTGAAATGGCAATAGGCGGGGTTCTTATGAACCCATAGACGTTGGCGTCCCAAGAGGCTTGAATGGCGACCTCGCACGAGGGAATGCGGCGCAAGAAGACCTTTCAATAAGTGAACGGGTGATCTAAAGCGAGTCGCTGGCAGCCGTTGTATACAAGCGGCACAAGATTGTGCACTGTGGCGAGCCTTGCATTGCGAGAGGCTTATATCCAGCACTAGACCTTTGGAGCGATTTTTATGATAAACAGTGCACTCAAAAAGATGAATTAAAAACAAAATCGTTTCTGATCCTCACGGGTTCTAAGTGCTCAACCAACTGTGCATCATTAGTTTACAAAGCATAGGTACCTACCTAATACCTATTATAAGTATGTCCAAAAAATATCTATTACATGTCTATTACAAAATTGTGTACAGCTATTATACTAAGTTGCATACATATCTGTATCGACACTTGATACTTTGCACGGTTTCTTTACTAATATTTGAGCAATAACAATAGATAAACTTGAATATATTCCATAATATATATAAAGTTTGCTTTAGGATTGATTCACACTAAAGATTGAGGAGTCAAAAGTCAAACTAAAGATACCTATCTATAAAAAATCAATGTCTCCTTTAAAGTTCAAAAAAGTAATAAAATGGTAATAAAAGTGATATATAGGTAAATCAGAAATTGAATTGAAATGCGAACTCATTTATTTATACAGAATAGGAAGCAGAAAACAATGTAACCTAAAGAGTCTGAGCGAGGCGAGCGTGATTTTGTTTTCATACAATAGTTTTATGGAAGAAACACTTAGCTTTGTTTTGCAGTTTTAAAAAGCCAGGTGTTCCAAATTCACCATATTAAGTATATCCGGCGACTATGTACAAACTAATTTTTATTTTATTTTATTTGATTCGATGATAAATTAACCCTATGTCGGGAAGGCCCTTCCTTTCCCTAATTCTGCTTCGCGTTATTAAGTCGTTGAGAGCCCCTATGGGCCCTTAGAGGGTTTACAATAATGAGTAAGTGATAACGAGTGGAAAGGAATGCCCCCCGAGTTAATTTATATCTGATGGAGTCATACCTTCGTAATATGCTGCGACGCGAGTCTGACTCCAGCCGGTCTCCTCGCGTCTTCCGCTCCCCCTTCTCCATCTTGCTCTAGCTCCTCGGCGACCTGCATGGGTAAGTTAACTATGACATCACTGTATGATGCCCCTAGTTCTAGAGAGAGTGATTATGTTATATTTCTTAAACGTGCGGTAGGCCATCCCACACCATCCCAATGACCCCGAGCCATGTTTCCCTGGGAAACCCGTAGGGGTACCCGGAGGGATTACGATATACGACCCCCGGCGCACCTTCCGGTAACCTCCTTTGCAGCGCTCAAACACTTATGAGCCCTACTAAGGGTAGAAGATCCCTCGTTGCAGCCAGTACTTAGTCCTTGACCACTTCCTAGCTGATCTAATACGCCCGCCAGGTCAAAGGCATGGTGAGGAGGACCTCCGTTTAAACTTTGGTTGGCCAACCACATCGAGAATAAATTCCCTATCACTGATCTAGATACTTAGCGTCCAGGCACTTAACGTCTAGATACTTAGCTTAAGTTATTCGCCATCCGCTCGGTGCTCGAAGAGATGAGTCTGCCAGACTTCGCCTCTGCTTGCATGTTGTTCTCAGGAAGAGATGGTCGTGCGTTGGCAGCGCTATTTAAATACCACTCGTGAATAACGGAAATAAGACTTGATGTGACTTTATAAATTCCATTTAAGCAAACCACGATATACTAACATATAAATACGCGCGCACGGTACGGGATCCGAGCGGATTACATCGATACACGTTCAAAATGGGAATACCGTTCAGCCACCTTGTCGCGCCCCAATTCAAATGTACTATAGCGAATGAAAAATGACTGATTCGTAATAGCCACAGACTATAGAGCATAGAGCGAACTTCGAGCGAACTCTGCTAAATCACAGATAACATTACATTCATAAACTAAACACTGACCTTAGAGCAGTACGGCTAACTTTGCTCTTGTGCATTTCGCGAACGCATACGCGCTTCGCGACACACCCGGCCGGAACAAAAAATTTAAGATAGGCATAGTAAGTTACTCGTCCATTCTCTGATCTTTTCAAGAGCCTTCGTGGCAGCAACTCTCCTCGACCTAGTTCGCAGACATTCATCCTCCTTTCCATGGTTCCCTTCTAACTCTGCTCTCTCTGTACCAACAACATCCTCTGCAGACTCCTTGATTCCTTGATCCACTACTTCGACCTCTACGTCGTCTTGAACGGGTTCCTCTATATGCATGGATGGTAAATTCTCTTCCTGATCCAACTCGTCTAAGACAACCGTGAGCTTATTTCCATTTTCCTTCAAAGATTCGCTTCCAGTTACAGGAGCCCGTTCGCTAGACTTCTTTCCTCCCATGAATCTCTCTTCAACCTCTACCTCTGATTCTTGGGCTTCAAGCGGGTATAAATGAGCTATTGACCTCGTAAATTCCTTGCCTCCAACTTTCACTATGGCCACTCTACATAAGCCATCACCTCCCCTTTTCAATGAAACGATTTTACCGACTCTCCAGGTTTCTCTATTTTTATTTTCCCCTTTTATCTGAACTATTTGTCCTACTGCTGGAGATAGTTTTGAGGTGACGCGTGGTTCTTTATGCGAGTGGTTATACCTTTCTCGAAGACTAAGCAAATATCTGTTTACGAACATTTCTTTGAACTCTTTTAAGATACTAAGACCTCTTTTCCAACTTTTTATAAGATCAACTTTAATCGACGTACCCCTTTCTAGGCAATTTTCCACTGACTCTTCTATAGTAATGCAACTTCCAGGAGTAAGAAAATCAACTGGTTTCAGAATTATGTCCAATTCCGAATCTACACATGTGAGTGGTCGCGAATTCAGCACTGCTTCAATTTCTTTGATGACCGTAGCTAACTGGCTATCGGAGAGCATGTGTTTTGCTAACGTACGCTTCATACAATTTTTAATTATTCCCATAAGTCGTTCGTAGAATCCGCCAAACCATGGCGCCAATTGCGGAATAAATTTCCATTGAATTTTGTTGTCAATACAATATCGTTTTGCGAGAATCTCTGCTATAAGTTTGAAATGTGTCGCATTATCTGATGTAATGAGTTTTGGAATCTTTCTACTTGCTATCATCCTTCTCAATGCTAATAACCCTTCCTCTGCTGTAAGATCTTGCACTAGTTCCAAATGAACAGCTCTCACCGCTAAACAAGTAAATAGACAAATCCATCTTTTTTGGCCATTCTTGACGAGCACTGGACCCATATAGTCTATCCCGATAAAAGTAAACGGTTTGCTGTAGCCTACTCTTTCTGCAGGTAGCGGTGGGGTAATTGGCAACTTAAACGGACCACCTCCGTGTTTAACACACCTTGGACATTTTTTCAATACTTTCTGCACTTGTGATTTGCCTCGCGGTATCCAGTACGACTGTCTGATGAGACTAAGTGTGTGATTTACCCCTACATGGTAATTATCACTGTGGACCTTCTTTATTAAGTTATTTGTAAAATCACATTCCTTAGGAATCAGTATTGGATATCGTTTGTCAAATGACAGATCTGCATTCTGAAGACGTCCTTTGCAACGTAGCAGTCCATCCACGTCTTTAAATAACTTGAGATTGCGACTTAAATCAGTTTCTTTCCCAGCTACTTCATGGGCAAAATGTTCTGCTTGGAGCTTCTTTATTTTTTCCGTAATACAAAGCGGTTCATTGTGACTATTACTGTTAACTTCTGCTAAATTGTCCTCTGCTTCCCGATTACTATCGCTTCTTCTGGAAGTATTCGGTAGAACCTCCCGCGCCGAGAGAAAAAAAGATTGCGTCTTATCTTTCATAGAGAACGTCCGATTGCTGGATTCCGATAAGAACTGAGGACCTTTAAGCCACCTTTCTTTGTCTTCGTTGGAACTCGTTGGTTTGGTCGCAACATCCGCCGGGTTTAATTCTGAGGGAACATACTTAATCACGAGTTCTTTATTACTTTTTATTTCCTCAACTCTTCTAGCCACGAACGGTGGTAGTAGTTTGTTAGATTGACACCACTCTATGACGATTTGGCTGTCGGTCCATAACGTTTGAAATCCTATTTTCATGTAAAATGCTTTTAAAACGGTTTTAATAAGCCTGCAACCGATAAGAACTCCTAATAACTCTAATCGTGGAATTTTTAAGTGTTGTTGATCCTTTATAGGGACTAATCTTGTTTTGCCGATAACAAAACTTCTTTTTGAACCATATGTTACATATACGACAGCAGCATATGCTTTGAGGGATGCGTCTGTAAAACAATGCAAATGATACTCTTCGCTTCTTACATTTTTTAAATAGCATCTTGATATCGATATTTTTCTAATAGTCTCCAATTCTTTCCTTATTTCCAACCATTCAACTTGGTTTTCTTTTGAAAGTGTTGTATCCCATTTGACTTTGGTCTGCCAAAGCTTTTGGAGAAATAGTTTTGCTGACAAAAGTTGCGGTACTGCTAATCCACAAGGATCGTATACCGACGCTATTACTTTTAAAACTTCACGCTTAGAATTCGCTTCTGTATTTATCTTGAATCTTAGGTGCAGAGTATCCTTCTTTAAATCCCATTCTAAACCCAAGATTTTCACTACTTTATCTTTAACACCATCGGGTATCTTTTCTAAGAACTGTCTCGAATTTGAACTCCAATCTCTAATGTTCATCGATATTCGTTGGAAAGTACTTTTCACTTCTTCATATAACTGTATTGCTTCATCTTGCGTTTGAACTCCGGTTACTAAATTATCTACATAGATATCCTTTGCAATTAATTGTAGGTGTTCATTTCCTTTACAAAGATGATGTTTAATTGTCGCATTTAGTAGAAATGGACTAGATATAACTCCAAAGGGTACTCTACAAAATCGTAAACATACTATGTTTTCTTTACTCGGTGGTTTCTCAATATCTTTCAACCAAATAAATCTAGTTACATCACGATCTTGTTCATGTAATCCTATCTGGAGGAATGCTTTCTCTACATCTGCTGACAAAGCAATATTATGTCTTCGAAATCTAATCAATATGCACGTCAAATCTTCTAACATCAACGGACCACAATAGAGACATTCATTTAAACTTTTATTACCTTTAACTTTCGATGAGGCATCATAAACGATTCTAATGGGTTTGCCCCTTTGAGCGACGCAGTGATGTGGCAAATAGTGTACTGGATGATTTACCTGTTCTTTATTTGATACTACTTCGACTATTCCCTTTGATACTTGTTCCTGTATAGCATTATTATAAGATTTGAGAGTTTCCTCATCTAAGCGCTTGATTAAATTTACTAAGCGACCAAATGCCAATCCATAATTAGATGTTAACGTTGGAGGATATTCATTCCATGGCCAGCTAACATAATATCTATCGTTAATTAATTTGGTAGTTTCATTAAATTTCCTAATAGCTTCTTCCTCTCTAGTAATCTTAGGTGAATCAGTTATACCGATCGACTCAAGCTCCCAAAGGAAAGCTATACTTCCTTGATCTAAAGGCATGTCAGGTTTGTTCAGTCCGAAATCTATCTCTGCTTGGAAATATGTAACAACCGACATATGTTCACTCTCTATCTCCTCATACGGAACCTGACCCGACAGTATCCATCCAAACTCGGAATCTACTAGATATAAATCCTCTTTTATTTTAATTCTCCTTGAACGAACAAATAAATAATAATAATCACACCCAATAAGAATATCAACTTGATTTGTTAACGATCCATCATCTGCAAGTTCTAATTTATTTTTCCACTTATTAAGTTCTTCGCTGTAGGGTACTCCCTGTGAAATCACTGGTACGATATTTACATAAATAATTTTCTTATCCTTAGATTTAGTTTCTAACTCTAGTCGAACAACTGGACTATTGAATTCTTGCGGATTCCTGGAACCAAAGGTATAAACTGATAAGCTTTCTTCCTTCTCTATTGATAAATTTAATTCTTTCGCTATCCGTTGGGTGATGTAAGACCTCTGAGATCCTGTATCGAATAGTATACGGCATCGTGTTCGACTAGACTCAACTCCTTCTCTCCTGACGGCTACTACAGCTGTCTGAAGAACCGTATGTCATCTTCTATCCACCGCTGAGACAGCTGCGAGTTCAGTTGTGGATGAGAATTTCTTTGGGCACAGAGCCCTGTGGTGTTGACCCCGTCTTTTACAATGATAACAAGCTCTAATATCTTGACATTTCGAAATAAGATGGCCTCCTCGGAGACACCCGTAGCACTTATCTTTGATTACCTCTTTCCGCTCATTAGCGGTCTTATATTTTTCGCATCGGTCACTGAAGTGATCTCCATTACAGAATGTACAGAATGGTTTTATTCTTTTCCTCGGTACCTCATCTTCCGTCCTATTTCTTCTTTTAAAGGTTGTGTTTCGTGTCTGTCCTTCGGTATCCTTTCTTGGTAGAAAGCATCTCTTCTTCAGATTTTGAGGTTCTACTCTTCTGGGTCGTGTACTCCATTCATTTCTTCTATCATCATTTCTATATGGTGTCCTTTCCGTCCTGTGTGGACTATACTTTCGTTTGTTCTGAGTGATGTGTAACGCTTCCACGGTGTAATTTTCCGTTGCCTGTGTACTACTTATATGGGTAATTCGGTTAGCGTCCTCTCTGGCCGTGATTAGTTTCTCTAATTCTGCTCTTATCTCATTCACAGATTCGTCTTTAATTTTCAGTTTTAGTTCGTAAATGAGGTCTTCCGGAAATTTACTAAAGATGAGATGGCGTAGGTGATTATGGTTTACATCTTCACCTAGTGATTCTAAAACTCTTAGATGTTTTTCTATTTCATTGAGTGCTTTCCTACACGATGTTATTGTTGAATCCGATGTTGCCACTCTTGATAATGCCGAGTAATGCGCATCTATTAAATGGGAGTCTTTCCCGTATCTTTCCTTCAAAGTATTAATAGCGATGCTATAATTTTTATTTGTAGTGTCGAGGCCCTCAATAGCTTTCTTCGCTTCTCCTTTCAACGAAGCCTTAAGATACAACAGCTTATCTACGTCTGCTATATTTCTGTTGTGGATGTTCGATTGGAATTGATCCCAAAATTGGTGCCAGCTCAATATATCCCCATCAAATTCCGGTAAGTTTAATTTAGGTAAGCGGCACGATGTTGTCGTCTCCGCTGCTTTACTTACTGCTGAAGTATTGGTGTTGTTCTGAAATAATCTCAATTTGACTTCTAACTCCGCCAGAATTTCTTCTGCCTTAAGTTGGATCTCGCTAATCTCGCTTATCTCGTCAACCGCTGGAACATTGACCATCCGAAAATAATTTGTTAAATCGCTATTGAACCTCGTCAAGAGACTTCGTAATTTAGTCTTAAGTACTTCCGCATTAAAGATCAAGTCAGTATTCAGAGAGCCGAGATCTGAAGTTTGATTTGAGAGAGTTTGTATTTGAGTAGCCAGAAGCTTTAGACGTGTTAGTAATAGTTCATCCATGATGAATCCTCTGTAACAGATGTTTGACTTGCATAGGCATTGCTCTCTTATGAAGAGAGAAAGAGAAAGAGAAAAAAAAATTAAAATCAAAATTAAAATTAAAAAATTCTAAATATAAGTATTTTATAATAATTTATGCGATTATTCACTTTTGATTTTATAGGTAAATACCATATTTTATAGTCGCGTACCTTATTGTCCTTGTCTATGATATGTTTACTTTGAGGTTGAAGCACACTCTATGAATGCCATGAAGTGTACCCGTTCCACTTAGCAACCGCTGTATCTGAATTTCATTAAAAAAAATAAAAATCTTGTTCAATCTCTTATACTATCTTCCAAAGATATAAGTCTGGACTAACCCTTTGTTAAAATCTCAAAACAAAAAATTATTTCAAATTATTCAATTATTTAATTCACTCGACATGTAAGTAACCTACTCCTGTACTATGAATCCATATATTTAATTAATCATTTATTTTTGTATATATGAGGGGAATAGGCTCCTTAATATACAAGTCAAAACATCAAGACACCTGTTGGGGTATATGAACAAACAAATATGAATGATTCTCTCTTTGGGTTCGTTTGAAAAAGGTTGTTATTCGCTTCGCAAACACTACACTCAATTCTATCGCTCAATTTCTAATTTTAATTCTCTTAAACTTCTGCCATTATGTCTAGGATATCAATCTACTGTCTACGTTTATTATTTAGATTCAAATCGTATCAAGATACCAATTAAAAGTAAAATCTGGGCGAGTAGTAAAGTAAAATTCTCTTACTAGTCTCTATATACATGCTTATTCAGAATCAAACTCAGTACTGATCCAAAATAACAAAAATAATTCATTTATCCTCATAATTAATTAGAATTCATCATTCACTGCCTTTTCCAAAGGTAGACTTGTATATTCACCACTATATTTCATCAATTTATTCAAGTCAAACAAAATTATCAACTTAGCTAGCTATATTCACTGATAAGGTCACTGACCCTAGGTATAGGTATGTACAAAGATTGGCATATAAAGTATAGACATAGGGACTTGGAAAGTTCCTTAAGGTTCCCCCTTCACTTCTCTACTAAATAACTAGGTATACCTATATTCCTTTCCAAGGTTTATAATTTCACAAAAATAATAACCTAAGCTTTCATGCTACAGAAAATTGTCCACATTCAGTATACTTGTAAATGAAACGTTAACCCTTTAATTAGGTCTAGTATAGCTAATTAAATCTTAAAATCTTTAAACAATCACTCTCAGAGTTAGATACTATTAATAAGAAGGGTCTAATATTTGAAACTTTGTCTACTTACTACAGAAAACAGTGGAACTTACCCCTTTGGCTCAGAGGTTGTTAACTAAATATTGGGAGAATTATGTCACTCCTATTATCAATGCAGCCTTTGTTTCCCTTCTGAAAGTAATTAGACACTATGTAGAAACTATAAATTCCTCTTTAAGGTCTGAATTTATTCACTACATTTCACTTAAATTTACGAAGCTCACTTAATATTTTCACATATTATAAAGATCGGATAAATACCTATTGTCGAATTGTTTATTGTTAAATTAGCTTTACGAGGTATCGTTTCACTTTGCCTTCACTTTTAGACTTCGAATTATTCCATCTACATTTAATATTTAATTTCGTTGCACAGAGAAAAATTTCACGTTGTATTTTAAAGTTCCGCCATCTTTAAGTGTTACCCTTGAAATTATGGCGCTGCGAACTTTCTCTGTATCCGGTTTTAATTGTACGTCGTAACTATTGGAATATCACCTTTAAATAAATAACAATTAAAATTAATATTATTCACCAAACTTATATCCAAAATTAATAAAATTAGTTCGAAGTTCGCTCATACTTATTGGATATTATCTTTGGCAACTCCGGCCCTTTCGTCTTTATCAAGTTGGTACTAACCCGTTATTCTGTTGAAAAAAAAAGACCACGTCCGCTCTTGAAAATTCGTATCATAGTATACACCATAGAGTTGCACGGGCAATTTGACCTCTCTACACTAACTTGTAAAAATCAATGCTGCCAACGTACCTTTTGCCGTTTTCCCTCGCTTTTAAAGTTGAAACTGCGACCATGTGCCGCCTCGCGGCGAACAGCGTAACCTCGTACGGCTAAATGCTACAAAAAGGCGCACACCCTACCCACTATGTTTTTCACATAAAAATTTGTTGAATTTCTCTATAGGTAGGTAGCAACAATCTTTATAGCCTGGCACCTTGTTTCACACATTTAAAATAAAGATACTTCGACGCCATCTTTTACACAATTTGGGGAGCGGAAACGACTTGGTATTTTTAAATCTGGTATGACTCCACGTGCTGAAAGTTCCAGTCTCTTTTACTAATCTCTATACAATCCACCATTATCGGATTCTTTTACAAAATCACAACACGACTCCACCATATCGGGTTTTTTTTTTTTTTTTTTACAAAATCACAGCACGACTCCACCATGTCGGGAAGGCCCTTCCTTTCCCTAATTCTGCTTCGCGTTATTAAGTCGTTGAGAGCCCCTATGGGCCCTTAGAGGGTTTACAATAATGAGTAAGTGATAACGAGTGGAAAGGAATGCCCCCCGAGTTAATTTATATCTGATGGAGTCATACCTTCGTAATATGCTGCGACGCGAGTCTGACTCCAGCCGGTCTCCTCGCGTCTTCCGCTCCCCCTTCTCCATCTTGCTCTAGCTCCTCGGCGACCTGCATGGGTAAGTTAACTATGACATCACTGTATGATGCCCCTAGTTCTAGAGAGAGTGATTATGTTATATTTCTTAAACGTGCGGTAGGCCATCCCACACCATCCCAATGACCCCGAGCCATGTTTCCCTGGGAAACCCGTAGGGGTACCCGGAGGGATTACGATATACGACCCCCGGCGCACCTTCCGGTAACCTCCTTTGCAGCGCTCAAACACTTATGAGCCCTACTAAGGGTAGAAGATCCCTCGTTGCAGCCAGTACTTAGTCCTTGACCACTTCCTAGCTGATCTAATACGCCCGCCAGGTCAAAGGCATGGTGAGGAGGACCTCCGTTTAAACTTTGGTTGGCCAACCACATCGAGAATAAATTCCCTATCACTGATCTAGATACTTAGCGTCCAGGCACTTAACGTCTAGATACTTAGCTTAAGTTATTCGCCATCCGCTCGGTGCTCGAAGAGATGAGTCTGCCAGACTTCGCCTCTGCTTGCATGTTGTTCTCAGGAAGAGATGGTCGTGCGTTGGCAGCGCTATTTAAATACCACTCGTGAATAACGGAAATAAGACTTGATGTGACTTTATAAATTCCATTTAAGCAAACCACGATATACTAACATATAAATACGCGCGCACGGTACGGGATCCGAGCGGATTACATCGATACACGTTCAAAATGGGAATACCGTTCAGCCACCTTGTCGCGCCCCAATTCAAATGTACTATAGCGAATGAAAAATGACTGATTCGTAATAGCCACAGACTATAGAGCATAGAGCGAACTTCGAGCGAACTCTGCTAAATCACAGATAACATTACATTCATAAACTAAACACTGACCTTAGAGCAGTACGGCTAACTTTGCTCTTGTGCATTTCGCGAACGCATACGCGCTTCGCGACACCCTAGACTGCGATCTCTTACCGAAAAGGCTTCAGTATAAGCAAGCCCAGTGTGGGACGCTCTAGACTCTTGAGTACTTCATACAGACGATAAAAAGAGAATAAATATTTAGATATTCAGATATAATAGATATTTAGATATTTAGAATTGATATGAATAGAGAATAGATGATATAAAGAAGGAAGCGGCTGGATGACGAAGGCTGAAGAGTGAAGACCGGGTGTAGTGGTGCTCATTTCTAAGGTATATGTCCAACATTGGCCATCCACAGGCTGAAATGACGGAGAGGACAGACTGTCGCTCAAGTGGTTGAGCCCTAAGATGTCTACACGGCGTATCAGGCCGGCAGATTCGCCGTGTAACCCAATCCTGTGGTTCCTCGGCGGGTTGCGAACGTGTAAGCAATATTATAATTACGGCGAGCGATCCTCGTTCACGCTACACGTGAGCACAATAACATCAGCACTGGAGCAGTCTGCGAGGAGCTGCGGCCTCCGCTCGTTGCAGATTGGTTAATGAGCTGCAAAATTAGGGTACGGGTCCAAAGTCGGGCTGGTATTGTGTTACGTGTGGCGCGAGTCATAAGCGCACCGGCGTGCGGTGTGAATGAAAGGAAGAGAGCTCAGAAGGCCTACTACAATCTTTAATCAAAAGATCCTATTCCGATGCTATTCAATATCGGCGCTTAAAATAAATCGCATTGAATTCGTACCATGAAGTATCTTTTTGTTTCTATATTTTTATACTAGGTTTTTGTTTCGTTCATGACGTCATGACGTCTATTGATCGGATAAAAGAGTTCATGGTACGAAATAGCGATTCAGTTCCGTTTAGGTCTTTAATTGAGTCGCAATTATAGTTGATGGTAGACCCACTGAACGATGGTGAACAGAATATTTACCCGAATAGATATTTAAAAAAATAAGTCTCCAATTTTTCACCTTTTCCAAAAAGTTATGTTGGAGTTTGGTGGAGATTCTCAATTTTATGCATCCGAACAGCGAATTAAATCCGAAATTCGACGGTTCAAACTCCACCAACTTCACTTGATACATACTGTCACATCTATAACAGTATGATACGCGCATTGATGTGAGCTTTTAATCATGTCTTACACCTTTTAAAAGTTAAAAAAGAATATATAACTAGTTAGTCTGAAATAATTGTTTGTGGATTTTTTAAAGAAGATTTAAGTACGCACTCATACGAACGCATTGCGAACTTTTTCAACGGTGTAACCATGAAGCTGTCACAATTAAAGGTCCCGTAAAATAGATATAAAAAAACTTTTTGAGAGGCAGCGCTGGAATCACAAGCCCGCTTGTAATAATGTAAATAATGTAAAATCAGCTGTAATATCACATGTTTTTTGAGCACATTAATAAATAAATAAACGATGAAAATAATACGGTGCACAGTCGCTATCGCTTGTGAATAAGGCCACGCGCTATAAAATGTTAAAAACCGCGAAACGGCAAGCGCGCTGCAGGCGCAGAGTGCATTTTTCGTAGTTTCGGGTAACCCGATACGGCGTTGTGGGTTTTTGTTCTTGCCCCGAGCCCCGACAGCCGCCTCAATGAACGCCGGGATTAATTCAATACTAATTTATTATTTACCAGTTATTAACTTAATACCTTCACTTTTCTGCTTATTTTGTTTTTAACCCCCGACGCAAAAACGACGGGGTGTTATAAGTTTGACGTGTCTGTGTGTGTGTGTGTGTGTGTGTGTGTGTGTGTGTGTGTGTGTGTGTGTGTGTGTGTGTGTGTGTGTCTATCTGTTCCCCTGTGGCGCTCAAACGGGTGGACCGATTTGAATGCGGTTTATTTGTTTGAAAGGTGAATTAGTTAGCTATGTTTGATGAAAATCGGTCCAAGATGGCCGCCGCTACAAAATGGCGGATTGCAGATTTTTCACAACTCCCTTAATATGGGTATCAAATGAAAGGGCTTGACTAGTAGAATAGCATTATTGCAAATCCAAGATGGCCGCCGCCACAAAATGGCGAATGTCAGGGGTTTTTTAAATTTTTAATTTATAAGTAGGTATACCTACTTGTTCAAACCAGCAGTGAACAACGTGCAAAACTCGGAGAATACCTAGATCTAGGGGCGACAACTTTAGGTACGCTGATTGCGTTCCATTGCGAACTTACGAAAATTACAGCAAATACTTTAATTATTTTTTTCGCTTTTTTTGTGGTAGGTATCTTGTCAGTAATCATCACCACTATTACCTGTCTTCGTTTCCGAAAGCGGTCTCTTTACACTCATTATAAAGAGATAAAAAGTGAAAAGTTTACTCATTCAGTTACACTGTCTAGTCGTAGGTCAGTGGTTGGTGGTCGTAACTCAGGAAGGCTTGCAACCCGACACCGCCGGCGATCGGTCGCCTCGACCACCTGGTCGCGAATTAACCGCAAGCTGGCGCTTGATACGCGGCTACTTTGTTTACTAATAACCCCTGACTTTATGTTACAAATAACCAGCTTCTGCCCGCGACTTGGTCCGCGTGAAGCTATGTTTTTAACTACCACCTGGATCACTGACATACGTCAACTGAGCGTTGCGCGCGATCATTCCTTCCGCGCACTCCTAAACTGCGGAACCAACTCCCTTCGGAGGTGTTTCCACGTAACTTTGACTTAGGGTTATTCAAAGAGCGGATCAACAAACTCCTTAAAAGCCACTTTCATAATATTAGTGTGATTTTACTATTTTGTATGCAGTCTGACTTTAGCAATATAAACTGTTCTTATGTACGCAAAATAACGTGGAAAAAAGCAATTTTTTTGAGGAGATTTTTGGATTATATCATTGCAAAATCTGATCGAGTGAAAATTTCAATTGACTATTTATTGCGGCTGTAGCTGTGGACACCCGTGGGATTGGGATATGGGACCCTAAAAATTAGTGTAGATAGGTATTTTAAATTTTTATGTTATATATTATGTAGCTGGTAAAATACCTACTGTAAGTTTTACCTCATAAGCCGGTAATAAGATACCGACCCGGTCCGTCCGGCCACCGGCGCGCGGTCTCACCGCGCTGCTTTTATTAGTATTTAAATGGTTAATAAACGACAATTTGCCGCTCAATTAACTACACGAAATAAGATATTCTGTAGTTGTTTTTTTTCATCTACAAGTTTTAACCCTTGACTGCGATCTCACTTTATACTCAACATAAACTCAATAAATTGACACTATTTTTTTTATAAAGAATAATATTAGCATTGATGAACATGAGTAATATTCCCCTTTCCACCGCAATTAAGTCAAGACTTAAGCTATAGGGCGCCAGAGGCTCTAAATAATGTAGGTACCTATACAGTTAAAGTATGCAAACATTATCTACATATATAGTTCGTTCGGTAACTTAGTGTCGGTACAGGCGCAGGTGCTCTTAGTATTCTGTTTTTATTTTTATTACTTTTTTTCTGTTTGTATTTTTTTTTCTATTCTAACAGAATCTCTGAATAGTCTGCCAATCCACACTTGGCCAGCGTGGTAGACTATGGTTAAAATCCTTCTCATTTTGAGAGAAGACCCGTGTTCATGATAATATTATATTTTATGTTTATGGTTATATTGTAATAAAATACGAATATAAAAAAATATAAAAAGGAAAGAGAATTTTAATATAAAAATATGAGTAGGTATAAAACGCCAAAACCCCTTGTGCCTGTACACCCCTCGCGGCATGCTTTGAAATCACGGCGGTGTCTTTGGCAAAACACCGCGCGGCGGAGGCGGCTAGACACAAAAGGCAACCGTAAGAAAACGAACAGACTATACCTACTAATACAAAGAGGCTTGTCCTGAGTCCTGACTGACGTGTGACTGACTGACTGACTGATCATCAACACACAACCTAAGAAGGATTATTGTAAGTTCCACCCTTAAGGGGGTTAAATATGGGATAAATTTTTGTATGAAAGTCCGTCATTTTTCAAGTTATAACTGAAAATTGGTATATATAGGTTTACGGTTAAAAATAAAGAGTTACGTATTTAAGAAATTTTAGGAAAAATTACCCCCAAGTGGGTTAAATGGGGGATGAATGTTTGTATGAAAGTCCGTCATTTTTAAAGTTATATCAATGGAAATCGGTATTTGTATTGTCAGTTAAAAATAAAGAATTACGTGTATCAGGATTTTTGGAAATTCTGCCCCCGAATTGGCCATGAAAAGTATGAGATTTTTATGAATCCAAGCGGGCGAAGTCGCTGGCATCAGCTAGTTCATCATCATGATCAACCCATTACCGGCTCACTACAGAGCACGGGTCTCCTCTCAGAGTGAGAAGGGTTTTTGCCATAGTCTACCACGCTGGCCAAGCGGATTGGCAGACTTCACACACCTTTGAGAACGTTATGGAGAACTCTTAGGTATGCAGGTTTCCTCACGATGTTTTCCTTCACCGTTAAAGCAAGTGATATTTAAATACTTAAAACGCACATAACTCCGAAAAGTAAGAGGTGCGTGCCCCGGGATCGAACCCACGACCTCCGATTAGAAGTCGGTCGTCCTAACCACTAGGCTATCACAGCTTTTTTCAGCTAGCTATCAGCTAGTTATAGATATGAAACCTACACGTATCTATAAAATATTTCTAACAATGATTATTTGTTTTTTATCATTATAAAAGAAAACCCTCGACTATACTTACATTCTTTGTAAGAATTTGTCTGAGGAGTATAATTATTATAATAGCATGCAGCAAAAATTGAATTAGTGAGATGATAAAAAGTGGTGTAGGTACAAGAATTTTCTACTTATATAGGTATAGCCACTGCGCGTTCACAAGTATGAACAACTGTAGCACACGAGTAGTAAATCTACAGAGAGGAAGCTTCCACAAGCGGCCCGCTGTAGGTATACTCACACAAACACACTCACCAACGGTTCACGGACGCACGCTCGTTCCACTAACCGGTACAGTTGGTGACAAACTGTGCGCATATGTGTGAGTGTACCTACAGCGGGCCGCTTGTAGAAGCTTCCCCTCCGTAGGTACTCTGTGACTGTAGTGAGATACTAAGTAGGTACTTGTCAAACTTTTTTCAAACAGATAGGTAGGTATCTGAATAATTTGACGACCTCCCTGGCGCAGTGGTGAGAGCTGTGGTCTTTCAAGTGAGAGGTCTCAGGTTCGATTCTGACAGAGGAAAAGCAAGAATTTATAATTTCTAAATTGTCTCTGGTCTAGTCTGGTGGAACACTTCGGTCTTCGACCGTGGCTGGTAGATGAATAAAAAAAAATACTGGCTTTGTCAGGTATCGCAAAGTAAAGTAATTTATTTAGCAACGGCAAATATACTTAAGTGGTAGTTACACTTATATTTCATAGAGAATTTAACCATAAAGAATAACAGAATTATATAATTTGTGTTAAGTATTATGCACTTGTATGTAACTTTCCGTGTAGCACTAAGCAGGTTGTTTTTGCATTTTTATTTCTTTCTTTTATTTCACATTATCAGATAAAATAACCTGAAAAAATCACCTTTCAAACAAAAAAAAACTGCATTCAAATCGGTCCACCCGTTTGAGCGCTACAGGGGAACAGACAGACACACACACATACACACACAGAGACACGTCAAACTTATAACACCCCGTCGTTTTTGCGTCGGGGGATAAAAATACTTAAGTAGTCACAGAAAAAACAAGCTGAAAGCATTAAAGTGACAATTGCACGCGCGCTATATCTGCCCATCTAATCCTATGAGGCGTAATATTGTTGTTATAGATCGACCAGAATCTCATGAAAAATAGGGAAATTAAATTTTGTAGTAAGCATCACTAGGTTAACTCGGCTGCCCTAGTGATAAACAAAGTAATTACATTTAGAACACCTTACCTGGGATCGTTTCACGAAACGAAAAATCAAGCAACTGCATTTTAAATACAAAAACAAAGTAATCAACATCCAATTACTTTGTTTTTGTGTTGTGCTTGTTGTTTACTTGGTTTTGCATTTATATTCCGGGTTAGTGTGTGCAGTTACTTTGTTTGGGCAATTCAAATTTCAGTAAACGGTTCAAGTTATTTGAAATATTAAACAGTGTGGTAAAAAACTACTCGACATAAAACTTTTGTTAATGCAAAAAAGTCAATTTCACAAAAAATGTCAGTTACTTTGTTTATCGCTAGTGTTGCTAACTTTGGAATTTCATTTCCGTATTTTTCATGAGATTCTGGTCGACCTTTAATTACGCTCACAGTCGTCTCCATTTTTAGGGTTCCGTACCCGAAGGGTAAAAAACGGAGCCCTATTAATGTCACTCGGCTGTCTGTCTGTCTGTCTGTCTGTCTGTCTGTCTGTCTGTCTGTCTGTCCGTCTGTCCGCCGGTCACAGGTCTCTAGCTCGCAGACGAAATGAGTTACAAACCTGAAATTTTGGTATTTAGTGTAAAACGTTAACCCAAAATCAAATATTGAATTAGAAATTGAATTAAATTATTTTTCAGGGGGGCTCCCATACATGAAAAAGGAGCCGGAAAAAAAATTTTTTCTTTACCCTAGCTTGTGGCGTATCATTGTTTAGAGCTCATTAAGTAGAGTACAAATATATATTTTTTTAATTTTTATCTCAAAAAATAAGGGAATGGGAGGCCATCAAAGTTGTCAGTTTTAGACCATTTTTGTGACGGGGGCTATCTCAAAAACTAAACTAGTTGGGAATATGATATTTCAGTATATTATGTACTATATGCTCTATTTAAACAACAAATACTGAAAACAACGATTTATTAAATAGTTTATAAGCTGTGACCAAAATAAACGAACATTTTTTTGGGTTTTTCTTTCACGGTTTGTTGCGATGTCTAGCTCGGAAATTAAATATTTCTTAGACCCAAAATATTATATTGTTCATAATTATGTACGGAACCCTGAAAGAGCGAGGCCCGACTCGCACTTGGCTGATTTTTAATAGCAGGTGAAAATGACATCTTGTAATTACGCAACTTGTTAATTAAAACACCAGTTTTATATGGTTCCAGCGGACGAGTAGATGCCTTGAAAAAAGAGGTACGTAGGTATTTGCATAGAGAAATTAAAATTGCGCAAAAATTACATGACATTACATTTACTAATTAAATTAAGTAGTTTCTTTAAATTTTTTTAGTTTTTAGGGTTCCGTACCCAAAGGGTAAAAACGGAGCCCTATTAATGTCACTCGGCTGTCTGTCTGTCTGTCTGTCTGTCTGTCCGTCTGTCCGCCGGTCACAGGTCTCTAGCTCGCAGACGAAATGAGTTACAAACCTGAAATTTTGGTATTTAGTGTAAAACGTTAACCCAAAATCAAATATTGAATTAGAAATTGAATTCAATTATTTTTCAGGGGGACTCCCATACATGAAAAAGGAGCCGGAAAAAAAAAATTTTCTTTACCCTAGCTTGTGGGGTATCATTGTTTAGAGCTCATTAAGTAGAGTACAAATATATATTTTTTTAATTTTTATCTCAAAAAATAAGGGAATGGGAGGCCATCAAAGTTGTCAGTTTTAGACCATTTTTGTGACGGGGGCTATCTCAAAAACTAAACTAGTTGGGAATATGATATTTCAGTATATTATGTACTATATGCTCTATTTAAACAACAAATACTGAAAACAACGATTTATTAAATAGTTTATAAGCTGTGACCAAAATAAACGAACATTTTTTTGGGTTTTTCTTTCACGGTTTGTTGCGATGTCTAGCTCGGAAATTAAATATTTCTTAGACCCAAAATATTATATTGTTCATAATTATGTACGGAACCCTGAAAGAGCGAGGCCCGACTCGCACTTGGCTGATTTTATTTGTTTTTATTATTACCTGTAATTTTTTTTGTATTAAGCGATGTGAAAGCCTGCCTTTGTATCAGTGCTCAGACAGATACTCTCAGGTGCGAGATTGTAAAACATAATTATTGTAAAAAAATTGTAATTGTATTAAAAAAATAAATTACTACTCAGTAGCAAACTTTTTTCAGCCATAATTCAATCATCATCGTCAGTCTTCTCAATCACTCCAAAGATAAAGAAAACCGTATTCAACATGTTTGCATTATTCCGGATAGGGTTATAAATAGGGGATGAAAGTTTGTTATGAAAGTCAGTCATTTTTCAAGGTGAACATTGCCTTGGTATCTGAACTTTCAGTTAAAAATAACGAAATACGTACGTAGGTATGGATCTTCCGATATGCTAGGGCCTAGGAGTAGGTCGTTGCGTAATAGTGCACCTATAAGTATAAGTCAATGGATTTAAACTTTGAACCTTTCGGATTTCAGTCCGTCCCGTGACCACTGAACTTCTACTTCTTCTGAACTTCTTCGTGAGGCTTGGGTTATTTTAAGGCTTATACAGAACAATAGTACAAGAATGCGACAGTATTTCACACGAGTAAGTAGTCGGATAGACACCAACCGTGTGTCGTAGGAGTGATAATGTTGTACTGCCCTACAAAGATTTGCGCCGCATTCCTTCGTAATTATCTAGTCTAAAACAGTATAATAGTGTTGATAATTATTATTTATTGATATTTCTACATCCCCATACATCGATCATTATAATTGACGTGATGAATTTATAAGCTGTGATAGCCTAGTGGTTAGGACGACCGACTTCTAATCGGAAGTCATGGGTTCGATCCCGGGCACGCACCTCTAACTTTTCGGAGTTATGTGCGTTTTAAGTATTTAAATATCACTTGCTTTAACGGTAAAGGAAAACATCGTGAGGAAACCTGCATGCCTGAGAGTTCTCCATAACGTTCTCAAAGGTGTGTGAAGTCTGCCAATCCGCTTGGCCAGCGTGGTAGACTATGGCCAAAAACCCTTCTCACTCTGAGAGGAGACCCGTGCTCTGTAGTGAGCCGGTAATGGGTTGATCATGATGATGATGATGATGATGATGATGATGAATTTATAAACCCTCAACTATTATGCCCCATCCAGACTCTCCACGAAGCTACAAGTCACGGCAAATAAATCGACCGGTGACCTTCAATGCGCAGAAGTCGAAAATGAGGTATCTCGGGGTGTGAGCTAGTCGGGAGGAGGGCGTGGGGATCGTTCGTAAGCACTGATTAGCTCTCGCGGATCCCTCGTAAGCGCTGATTGGCTCTCCAATCGTATTGTGTCCCGCTCACTGTACGACGCTGCGCGCACTTGAAGGTCACCGGTCGACTTACGTGCCGGGGTTATACACTAGCATCGATGTAAACGAGGCAACGCGAGTGCGAGAGTGAGGACGGTGCTCTCGTGTCCCCTCGTCTTCTCTCGCCTCGCTTCGCTGCCGCTCTACTTTGTATGACTCACAAGTCGGGGGATAGATTTTTCATACATTTTATATTATGGTACACCATACTGAGTGTTCGAGAGGCCGCGTCGAGCCACAAGAAATTGGCTTGCTGAAATTGTGGCGGCCACTAGTCGTCGCTGCTAGTGGCCCAGTGTGCGGCGGCTGTAACTCTATTATGGCAACAACAGAAGCATGTCCGGCGGTCGCACTGATGTCGGCGGTTGTCCCGTATAGTCAATTAACGGACGTCTTTATATTCCGCGGCACAGAGGCGGCTCGGGTTACGTCGCGTCGGCAACACTGATGCAATCAACTCTACTGTATCTGTCGAATTATCATTGTGCTAGCTTTTGCCTGCGGCTTCGCTCGCGTGAGTTTCGGTTTTTCACAAATCCCGAGGGAATCGTTCCCATCGGTTCCCATTTCCGCTCCCTTTGGAGGACAGCTTAGACGACGAATTAGTGCTGCATTGCTAAAATATGCTGTGGCTAGTATTATTGACAGCAGGGAGCATGACGCTCTGGAATTGCAATTTTACAAGTTTTTGTTAGATAATTCTTTAGAATTTCGTTTCCCAAGTTATTCTTCTGAAGTGTCCCGTACATTGTGGCACGCATTCAGATTTGAATTTGTGTAGTAATTACTGTATCTACACATTGGCATCACATTCTGCACGTTCCATCTGCCGAAGCCTTCAGTCCATTAAAATATGCGTCACTCCACTAACAGGTATCCACTAACTTTGTTTTTTATACATTAAATCATTTTAGAAATCCATTACAATAATCCACCTACTTAGTTAACCTATAAGGTTATGTGGGTATATCATAGACCGATCTTCATATCCGGGTGTCTAACATGATGAGGTCAGAATCCATAGCTCTGCTACGTTGCTCTGCGTCGTATTTGTCGTTGCTAAGAATGGTTATTCCTTCCTATCACAATGTTGGAAAGGATTTCCTAACCCCGTCCTCTTTCTCGGTAGCAGTGCTCTTACACCCCGTACTTTCAATTTTCACTCCATACTGCCACGTGTATACCTATGTATGTACATTTTTAACCCCCGACGCAAAAACGACGGGGTGTTATAAGTTTGACGTGTCTGTGTGTGTGTGTATGTGTGTATGTGTGTTTGTGTGTGTGTGTGTGTGTGTGTGTGTGTGTGTGTGTCTGTTCCCCTGTAGCGCTCAAACGGATGGACCGATTTGAATGCGGTTTTTTTTGTTTGAAAGGTAAATTAGTCGAGAGTGTTGTTAGCTATGTTTGATGAAAATCGGTCCAAGATTGCCGACGCTACAAAATGGCGGATTACATATTTTTTCACAACTCCCATCAAATTAAAGGGCTTGAATAGTAGAATAGGACTATTACAAATCCAAGATGGCCGCCGCCAAAAAATAACCAATGTCGGGGGTTTTTAAATTTTTAATTTACACTTGTGCTTTATCCCTACACCGGTAAAGAAGTTCCACTTCAAAAAGCTCAGCACCGCAGCGTGGCGAATGACACCACCGCGACGTAAACGTTTTTCCCAAACTCGTCATTAGCGTAGCTGGTGGCGCAAACCATAGGAGGTCGGTGTTGGATGAAAGGCATTAGTGGCTCCTCTGGTGCTGCAAATGTTCATGGGCGGCGGTGATCACTTAAACATCAGGTGACCCGTTTGCTCGCTTGCCCGCAATTCATATTTAAATAAATAAAGGATTAGTGTCAGCGGGCTGGCCGTGTCTGTCGCAGAAACGATGACTATTGGGGACACATCACAGGATGTGTGCTGGACTATTGACTGCGTACCGGCAATCGCAGCAACCTTCTGGAGTGACGACCTCTAGAAATGGCGGGAAGTGGTTGAACTAGGCACGCGAAGTGTAACGGCGTACTCCCGTGGAAGCAAGTGTGTAGCAATGGACGCAAATAGGCTCATGAATGATTGGATAATGTTTGGGCTTAACCGGTCCGCGGGCGGCGGGCGAGGTGCGGCGCGGCGGACGCGGGGCCTCGGCGCGGCAGTTCCGAATCGAATATTCTACCATTCACATTCACTCTCTCTCATGACATCAACCAACTTGTAGTGTTGTTGCTGTCATCAATAAATAACATTTAATATTTATCAGTCCATCGTTTAATCACAACATCAAACATATCTACAAACAGATAACTTGACACAGAACTCATCATCAGTCGGAATGGAAACGCAATTAGTATGGTGCGAGCGATTTCTGTCATTGTAGTTTAAGTTGACTTCCACCGTGAATCTTTTCAAGAGATCTACCGATCTACCTCCATCAGCTGGACGAAAAGAAGTAGACTGTCTTGCTGCGTTTCCCGCTGTGCCAACCTGTCCAGCACCTTGGGACTCCAACGTCTATCGGTTTCCTATATTATGCCACTCTAAATTCATGCTTCGTTCAACTATGTCAGGTATAATCTGAAGCTACAGGACTACATAATATTTCCGAGCTCTAAGTCATCACTGGCAATGCGTTGCATTCGAAGACTTTTTTGTAGTGTTACGTACTTATAGAGCCATATTACATATTGCATATACAACATAAATTATACTTAGACTTTGGCACATTAGTGGCTGGCTGGTCTTATAAGCGCGAAATACCAGTGCTGCCAAGCAATTTGAGGTTCCAGTACGATACCTTGGCCCGTGTTACTATAATTAGGAAGTTTTAACAAAACTGCCATATTGGCATAAAGCAGTTTTGTAAGGACATGGAATATCCAGGTTAGCCAGCTTCCATTTTAAACTGCATAATCACTTATTTATTTACCACCTGAGGTCGAAGTCAGGAGGCTAAGAACTATAGTCCGTTCAGTAACTTAGTGTCGGTACAGGCGCTCTTAGTATTCTGCTTTTATTTTTTTTTTATTTTTTTCTGTTTGTAATTTTTTTTTATTCTAACAGAATCTCCGAATAGTCTGCCAATCCGCACATGGCCAGCGTGGTAGATTATGGTTAAAATCCTTCTCATTTTGAGAGAAGACCTGTTCATGATAATATTATATTTTATGTTTATGGTTATAGAATAGAATAGATTTTATTGCATGACGAGCGGATACCCGCGACTTCGTTCGCGTGGATATTGATTTTAATAATCCCGTGGGAATCATTTTGTTTTTCCTATGCTCCTTTGAGCTTAAACCTTGCTAAAAACTGTTAAAAGTTCACTGGCGGATGTTTAGGTACATCAAAATGTAAACATCCGCCAGTGAAAGTCCCATCAAAATCGGTCCAGCCTTTGGGAGATTAGCCAGTAGTCTTTAAAGTATCTACTTTCTAACAAAAAAAGAATGAATGAAATCGGACTACCCGTTAACGAATTACAGCTAAGTACACATTTTGCCTTTCATCCCCTCTCCCAAGGGAACCGTGCTGAATTTCGGGATAAAAAGTTTCCTATATGTTACTCTATAGTATTAACTTAAATCATGCCGAGTTTCATTTCAATCCATTCAGTAGTTTTTACGTGATGCGCGCACAAACATACAGACAAACAGATAAACAGACAAAAATTTGAAAAACAGCTTTTTTACGTTCTATTACTTATCCCTAACATCCCCCAGTTATTATTTTGCAAAAATCTTCAATGTACAGATACGGCAATTCTACGATTTTATTATATGTATAGTTGCATGATTGTAAGTATGTACATGGTAGGTGTTACAAAGTTTTGTGTTGGCATGTTACAATCAGCCATAATAGAGGGTAGCTTATTATAAATTTTAATCATCATATAAAAACAACTTTTTGAGCTCAGAGCAGTTTTACATTGTGGATAGTTTTGTTCGGATATCTATGATACAACATTTTGACGTGTTTGAAAATATTCATTTTTGAATTTCTTTACGAAACACGCCACTTCGTAGATATATATATACATGGTAATGTTAATAATTTCAGCGTTTTAAAAAGTGGCTTACATGATTGCATTGGATCTTTGTTACAAATTGCCCGGATACACTTTTTCTGAATTAAAAAGACTCTATTCATTTCGGAAGCATTACCCCAAATTAAAACTCCGTACCGAATATTGGAAACAACATAGCCATGATATGCCGAAAGAGCCGTGCTTCGGTCAGCAATTTTAGATATTCTACGTAAAGCAAAGACAAATTTATTGATTTTGTTGCACAAGTTGTCAATATAGTATATTGTAGTAATAAGTATATTGTAATAAAATACGAATATAGAAAAATATAAAAAGGAAAGAGAATTTTAATAAAAAAATATGAGTAGGTATAAAACGCATAACCCCTTGTGCCTGTACACCGCGCGCGGCATGCTTTGAAATCACGGCGGCGTCTTTGACAAAACACCGCGCGACCGAGGCGGCTAGACACAAAGAGCGACACTAAGAAAATGAACAGACTATACTTCACCACCTTCTGATAAGTGTCGGATAGTTTATTAACATATTTTGTCTTTGTCACTTGACATAAAGAAAGTGACACAACGTACATTAAGTGCTTATACGCATTAGCGGTCAGCCGCGTACGCGGCTGGCCGCTTTTATATTTTTATATGCAACCGCTCATTTTGTACGCACTAAACCGCGACGAAATTTTATAAAAGAGGCTAGCCGCACGGTTAGCCGCGCACGCGGTTAACCGCTAATGCGTATGAGCACTTAGACTATCCGATACTTATCAGAAGGTGGTGAAACAGGCCCAAAATTAGCTATCGATAGAATAAAAATCCTATGCCTTGTACCAGGCCCTGGAAACCCATCCGAAGTTTTTACCGCGAGCGTGTCACGAGGCCGTGTATCAAATTTGATACATGTTGTCGACCGCAACATTCCCCCACATTCCTAAAGACACACAAATGGACCGGCCATAATTTTTATAGATGATATCAGATTTTCGACGGACCTGATTGATGTTGCGAACGGCTGATGGAAAATTTAACACAGACGTATTACGATTTGCCACACCCGCGGACTTTTATTTTATTTTCAGTGTCTTTGATATTGGAGTGACTGCAGATTTCTTTCTTTCCTTTTTTTCTTTTTTTATCTTTATATTATTCGTTCTTGATTAATTAGCTTGCGGTTTGGCTTTTGTCCCTTTGCATCACTATTTTCGCAATCCTGTTTCGATTGCTCAAAAGCCAAGCCAAAACCTTGGCTTTTTGAAATGAAGAATTTTTATCATACAAAATGTGTTTTTTTTTAAATATAAAGTACCTAGTATAAACATCGGCACGTAGATCGAACACTGAAGGAAAGTGGAGGGGGTAAGCTATTGTATTACGTGCGTGACAGTTCCCATACGCAGCTATCCCCTCCACGTTTCGTTCAGTGTTCGATCTACGTGCCGATGTTTATACCTACTTACTTATTAAAAAGTTAATTTATCATCTTTTGAGGGTTTCGTAGCTCATGACAATCATTTTTCTGTTCTAGTAAAAAGATACAACCATACAAAGCGAAGCTATGTACCTAGGACCAAAAGTCCCACTCACTAACCATCAAAACTTATAGGGATTTTCCGGTGACATACAATTTCGAAATATAGAACGAAGGTGGACCCAGTGAAGGAATAAATTAAGAAAAAATCCAATAAGGAATTAACTAAATAACGCAACCACTTAGCGCAGGCAGACTCACGTATTTGGCACCAGCGAGTTGCTCTTTATCCTGTGAACCAGGAAATCAGTAACTTCAAAGATTGTTACCAAGAATAAATGCATTCACTCTAAAACAAACGTTCGTAATTCAAATCTCAATTAACGCCCATCCAACGGCGTCTTGATGTCGATCCCAATCTCTTCGTTTCACGCACCGTTCGATCGACATCGACAACGTCTCTATGTAGCGGCGCGACAAGCAATTCCCGCAATCTAAATTGAAATCGGAAGTCCGTCTTCACATTTAGAGTCGATATCATCTTGTTCTCGTACGGGTTAACGTATCAATTTTAACCCCTAATTACGAGCGGTCTGGGAGACCGCCTCGGCGACACTAAGTGTTATTAATGTTCGAACATTCACCACCCCGCGGCAAATTAAAGTTGCTATCACGCAGGTGTCAAAAGATACACCGGAGTGGTACAAAAAAGGTCATCAGGCATAAAACGTGTACAACCAATCGTGGTCATAGATTAACCCGGCAGATATGTCGCTCCGGTCCGGCTGCGCGATGCGTTACGTCCATATGCGTGCTCATGTTTAAAATATGTTCAAACATGGTCGCAATGTTGTGGTGACTTGACACAGCGGTTACCTACGATCGAGGATCTGGAGTTATTAGAGTAATTCATTAGTTTTATCGTTTTAATCGGTCGCTGTAAATTCCTTGTAAAACACCGTTGCCTGACGGAAATAAAAAGTAGGTAGTATGATAAGTTACTATCCCTAATATTACTCTGGCAATTTTAAGTTCCAAACAAAGCAAAATATAGTTACCCACGGGTCGTGACTTGAAGTTAAGATTTTCAAATCCTCTAGAGTGCGAAGCAGTCTTCCTCCGACTCTAGAATGCAAGCTAACTGTGTGCCAAATTTTATCAAGACAGTGCAGAGGTTTCGCCAGAATAGGACGGTAAAAATGAGGAAAAGCTTTGATAAGGTGTTTTAATTATCCTTTCTTCAACAGCAGTATGATATCGACAGATCAGATAGAGAGCGTACATCAGAGAATATAACTCTAATACATAATGAAAGTACGTATTTTGAGATTGAAACAGTGTCGCATCTACAAGTTATGTTAGTACATGCGGTGGACGCGTTAACGCGCGTTTTTATTATTATGACAATATTAAATCAGGGGGCGGGCGTCGGAGGAGAGAATGATTTATTGGACCCGAGTCGTAACGTGCGACTCGCTGCCTCGGCTCACTCGTGAACGATAAAAAACCGGCCAAGTGCGAGTCGGATCTCGTTTTATTAGGGTTCCGTACCAACCAAAAAAATGTTCATTCGTTTTGGACACACTTTAAGAAGTGCATATAAATTAATTTATGAATCGTTGTTTTCAGTGTCTATTTGTAATTTAAATACAAGTTATGGTACAAAATATACAGGATTTCCAAATTCCTAACTAGTTTAGCTTTTGAGATAAACCCCTCAACAAAAATGGTCTGAAACTGCCAACTTTTATAATATTCCTCACATTTCTTTGCTTTTGAACATATTATAATAGAAAGTATATTTGCACTCTACTCAATGAGTTCTAGACAGTTATAGGTACACTTTTTTTGGCTCCTTTTTCATGGCGACCCCTTGAAAAATAATTTGATTGAATTTCTAATTCAATATTTGGTATTGAATCAGCACGCCATATTTCCAAAACAGTTCTGTAACTCATTCAGTCTACGAACTAAAGGTCACTTACTACGACAGAAAGTCACGCGGACAGAAGAATGACGTTAATAGGGCTCCGTTTTGTCCTTTGTGTACGGAATCCTGAAAAATGACGCTAATGGTTTGACTGACGAGGTGATAGATATTAAAATAATTAGATGACTAGCTTCTGCCTGCTTGGAAATCAGGTCAATTTAAAAATAATCTGGATCGACTGTACCATAAGGCTTATTCACACATAAATGTAGGTGCTTCTACACCTTGGTACCCCAACGTCTTTTGGTTCTTCGAACAATGTGCCCAATGCCACTTACTTTAGCCTCAAAACCCGTTGAGCTATGTCCATGAGTCCACAGGGTTCTTCTAGTCTCCTCATTTCCGATTTGAGCACGCGAAGAAACTCCGAGCACATAATTATAACCCGCGGCACGTACATTGAACACTGAAGGAAACGTGGAGGGGATAGCTGCGTATGGGAACTGTCACGCACGTAATACAATAGCTTACCCCCTCCATTTTCCTTCAGTGTTCAATGTACCTACGTGCCGCGGGTTTTACTAGGTGTCCATCGTCCAAAGTCCATCGAATGACTCCCATAAAAGTGTCAGCTATATCCTGTTAAAATTAGTTCAGTGGTTTCAAATTGTAGAATTTGTCTACTTTACGATTGTTAAGTAGAAAAAAAAAAAATATTACGTTGCGTTTGAAGAAGTTTTTCGAATAAATTCGCGCCGATTCCGCAATTTTTGATAAGTAGGTATTCAAAACTGTTATATGGTAGTACTTATTTATTTATTTATTAAGGACCGCCAACAGAGCAACATATCAAAAATCATGCCAAAACAAAAATTACAGGTACCAAGCAGATATCCCACCCCAACTAAAGGCAGCCACAGCATGAAAACAGAGACAAGCCGTAATACAACATAACTACTAATATATCTAAACACATATATACAAACACAAAATTGAATACATAAGAGAGGACTAATATTAATAAGGAAATAACCGGATTGTAAAGTACCTGCACGCATCAATTGTCATCTCCCAGTGAGGTGTTTATATTTAAATAACTTAACTTTGAATTTAGTTAATGTATCGCTGAATAAATCAATAGACTTATCCTTGGCAATGAATTCATTATTTAAAGTATTTAATCTAGGTATTAATGAGTGATGGCCAAGATTTGTACGATTTAATTTATTGAGTGAACAATGCAATGGGATGTCGCCGTGTGTGAGAGGGAATTTTGAAAGATGGAATTTTGAAAGATATTTATAAATACTTACTTGGTAGGACTCTCTTGGTACTTGCGGTAACTGCCTACCCATTTTGAGTTCACAGTAAGCAAAGCAGTTTCTTCTAAAAAACTTGCAGCCGCTACATGCACCTAGTTGTAATAAAGCTGCGGCTGATAGGTTTTTTCTCGTGACACATGCACACAACCTAGATACTTTTTACGACTACAACCATAGATCATTCGTCGTCGGCGTCGTTTGAAGTCGGGCTCTCAATGAGAGCGGCGTGTACCTCAGCTGCATTACTTATACACGGCGTGTACTCATAGCCCAAGAGCCCACGACGCGACGGCCAGATCTTCGTTATTTTATAAAAGCTGTAAGTTTATCTGTGTATTGTCCCCAACACAGGGAGGAAGACTATAAAGTTAAGATATAATAAAGCTACTTGAAGTTACGTATTGATCACCTCTCCTGAACAATTTTGTATGGGACTTTTTCACCATACTTTCCGTGTGTGTAGAATTCAAAAAATTTAGGTCTACAAAATTATAGAGAGAGCTGGACGTGGAAAACTGACTAGAGTGCCCTAAGGGATCTCAAAAACTATCAGTCGGAGAGGTACCATCCCCAAACAAAAAATGTTCAAAACCTTGGGCAATTGGGTGAACCGGTGAAAAAAAGATGGCCACCAAACAAAAAAAATTTTCGTCTCCATACAAAAATTTCCTAATTTTCAAGAGGCTCTCCAGAACAATTTTGTATGGAACTTTTTTCCCCTTACTATTTATATGCGTAGAACTTATAGGTCTTCTTTCAGGAAAATTATGAAACTTCATGAATGTGGAAAATTTATCAGAGTACCCCAAAGGATCTCAAAAACTATCAATCATAGAAACATGGTCCTGAAAGCGAAAATGTTCAAGACCTTGGGCCGTTTGGTGAGCCAATAAAAAAAAGATAGGTACCGAACAAAAAAAAATTTCGCGTCCATACAAATTTTTTTTTTAATTTTCAAGAGGCTCTCCAGAACATTTTTGTATGAAACTTTTTCCTCTTACTATTTATATACGTAGAACTTATGGGTCTTCCTTCAGGAAAATTATGAAACTTCATGAATGTGGAAAATTTATCAGGGTACCTCATGGGTCCTCTAAAACTACCAGTCATACAGGCATGGTCCCAAACAAATGTTATTAAGGATCTTGAGCCATTGGGTGAACCGGTAAAAAAAAGATGGCCGCCGAACAAAAAAATTTTTTCTCCATACAAATTTTTTGGGTTCTTTTCAAGAGGCTCTCCTGGACATTTTTGTATGAAACTTTTTCCTCCCACTACACGTATACATAAAACTTAAAGGTTTTTTTCACAAAAAATACAAAACGTAGTGAATGTGGAAAAATTACCAAGGTACCTCATGGGTCCTCTAAAACTACCAGTTATACAGGAATGGTCCCAAACAAATGTTGTTAAAGACCTTGGGCAATTTGATGAACCGGCAAAAAAAAGATGGCCGCCCAACAAAAATTTTTTTTGGAATTTTCAAAAGGCTCTCCTGAACATTTTTGTATGGAACTTTTTTTTTATCACTATTTATATGCGTAGAACTTTCGAGTTTTCCTTCAAAGAAATTATAAAACGTCATGAACGTGGAAAATTTATCAGAGTACCCCAACGGCTCTCAAAAACTATCAATCATAGAGGCATGGTTCTGAAACTGAAAATGTTCAAGACCTTGGGCCCTTTGGTGAGCCAGTAAAAAAAAGATAGGTACCAAACAAAAAAAAAATTTCGTGTCCATACAATTTTTTTTTTAATTTTCAAAAGGCTTTCCAGAACATTTTTGTATTGAACTTTTTCCCCTTACTATTTATATACGTAGAACTTATGGGTCTTCCTTCAGGAAAGTTATGAAATGTCATGAATGTGGAAAATTTATCAGGGTACCTCATGGGTCCTCTAAAACTACCAGTCATACAGGCATGGTCCCAAACAAATGTTATTAAGGACCTTGGGCCATTGGGTGAACTGGTAAAAAAAAGATGGCCGCCGAACAAAAAATTTTTCTCCATACAAATTTTTTAGGTTCTTTTCAAGAGGCTCTCTTAGACATTTTTGTATGAAACTTTTTCCCCCCACTACACGTATAAATAGAACTTAAAGATTTTTTTTTTCACAAAAATACAAAACGTAGTGAATGTGGAAAAATTACCAGAGTACCCTAACGGCCCTCAAAAACTATCTATCATAGAGGCGTGGTCCTGAAACTAAAAATGTAGACCTTAGGCCCTTGGGTGAGCCAGTAAAAAAAAGATAGCTAGGGAACAAAAAAAATTCGAGTCCATACAAAATTTCTTTTTAATTTTCAAGTGGCTCTCCAGAATATTTTTGTATAGATCTTTTTGCCACTAAGCGCATGCATAAAACTCATTAGTGTCCTTTCAGAAAAAATACGAAACGTGATACCAATATTTCTTTTTGTCTTTCAAGAGACTCTCCAGAATATATTTTAGTATTTAGTATTTGGTATGGCCTCCCATTTCTTAATTTTATGAATATTGAAGAGACTACAAGGCCCGCGAGCTGCTTGCAGCTCGCGCACCGAGCGCAACACTAGTTATATATACAGGGTGACTGGAAACAGGATACATTCCTTGCAGGGGCTTAAAGTAGAGCTCATTTGCAGCAATTTTTTTCATATAATGTCCTATCCGAAACTTAGTCGTTTCCGAGTTATTGAAGATTTAAGGTTTTTAGCAAAAAATTCCAGTTTTAAAGTTAAAATTAGTTGCTGAAGAAAATCATACCCGGTTTTGTTGGTTTTTTTGTAGTTTTCTGATAGAAAAACGTTCAGAAACTCAATCAAAATCAAAATAAGCTAGAAAATACCGTTAACTTTTCAGTTAAAGCCTAAAAACCACGTATTATTTTTAAGAAAAAAATCGAATTTGATGAAAAGCAATAGTATTTCTAAAAAAAATGTATGGAACGTTACGTACACATTACTGAAATAACTTCCTTGATTCATTAGCTATCCAAAAAGGTACAGATGTCTACGACTTTTTTAAAAATCTTGATTTTATTAACAAAATTCTAAGGACTGACGAGTCTCAATTTGACCGGGATGGAATCACAAAGTATCATAATTTACATTATTGGGCGGCAAAAGGAGAAAACCTAAAGAAGAAAAAGAAAGGGCACATCAACGGAGGTATTATGTAAAAGTATGGATAGGATTAATCAATTAGACATCTAATTGGCCCGCATTTTTCTCTCAGAATTTAAAAAATACGAATTAGGTGAAAAGAATATTATTTCTAAAAAAAAATGTATGGAACGTTACGTAAAAATTACTGAATTACCTTCTTTGATTCATTATCTATCCAAAGAGGTAAAGATGTCTACAAAAAACTGCAATAACGATAGGTGAACCTATTCCTTGTCCAGATTTAACGCCTTGAAACTTTTATCTTTGGGGCCACATGAATGATTTGATGTACGCTTACCCCATGATCACAGATGAGCTTCGCGAGGACTCTTCGTGCAGCTCATGAAATGCGTAAGAATTAGCCAACAAGAGTAACTTAAACGGAAATACGAAAAAGGCTTTGGGCTTGTATCAAACAAAGAGGTTCACATTTAGAGCAAGTTTAAAATTAGATTTAGATTAAGATTAAGACTAACACTAAGCTTTAGAATAAAATAAAGATTAAAATTTAGATTAAAATCATAACTAGTTTTTCTTTTGCGAACCTAAAATATGTAATTACTAATAATTATTAGTTAGTTTATTGTTATTCCTAAAATTAATCAATTAGTCATTAAACTACTACAAGTTTCAAAGTGAATTAAAAATCGTTCTTGCAGTTTTTTGTAAACATCTTTACCTCGTTGGATAGCTAATGAATCAAAGAAGTTAATTCAGTAATTTTTACGTAACATTCCATAAATTTTTTTTTTAGAAATAATATTCTTTTCACCTAATTCGTATTTTTTAAATTCCGAGGGAAAAATGCGGGCCAATTAGATGTCTAATTGATTAATCTTATCCATACTTTTACAGAATACCTCCGTTGATGTGCCCTTTCTTTTTCTTTTTTAGGTTTTCTCCTTTTGCCGCCCAATAATGTAAATTATGATACTTTGTGATTCCATCCCAGTCAAATTGAAACTCGTCAGTCCTCAGAATTTTGTTAATAAAATCGAGGTTTTGAAAAAAGTCGTAGACATCTGTACCTTTTTGAATAGCTAATGAATCAAGGAAGTTATTTCAGTAATGTGTACGTAACGTTCCATACATTTTTTTTTAGAAATACTATTGCTTTTCATCAAATTCGATTTTTTTCTTAAAAATAATACGTGGTTTTTAGGCTTTAACTGAAAAGTTAACGGTATTTTCTAGCTTATTTTGATTTTCATTGAGTTTCTGAACGTTTTTCTATCAGAAAACAACAAAAAAAACAACAAAACCGGGTATGATTTTCTTCAGCAACTAATTTTAACTTTAAAACTGGAATTTTTTGCTAAAAACCTTAAATCTTCAATAACTCGGAAACGACTAAGTTTCGGATAGGACATTATATGAAAAAAATTGCTGCAAATGAGCTCTACTTTAAGCCCCTTCAAGGAATGTATCCTGTTACCAGTCACCCTGTATAAAGCTACTTGAAGTTACGTACTGATCACCTCTCCTGAACAATTTTGTATGGGACTTTTTCACCATACTTTTTGTATGTGTAAAATTCAAAAATATAAGGTCTACAAAATTATAGAGAGAGCTGGACGTGGAAAACTGACTAGAGTGCCCTAGGGGATCTCGAAAACTATCAGTCGGAGTGGTACCGTCTCCAAACAAAAAATGTTCAAAACCTTGGGCCATTGGGTGAACCGGTAAAAAAAATATGGCCACCATACAAAAAAAAGTTCGTCTCATTACAAAAAAATTCCTAATTTTCAAGAGGCTCTCCAGAACAATTTTGTATGGAACTTTTTCCCTTCACTACTTATGTGCGTAGATCTTATAGGTCTTCCTTCAGAAAATTATGAAATGTCATGAATGTGGAAAATTTACCAGAGTACCTCATGGGTCCTCCAAAACTACCAGTCATACAGACGTGGTCCCAAACAAATGTTATTAAAGACTTTGGGCCATTGGGTGAACCGGTAAAAAAAAGATGGCCGCCGAGCAAAAAAAAAATCTCTCCATACAAAAAAAATCCTAATTTTCAAGAGGCTCTCCAGAACAATTTTGTATGGAACTTTTTCCCTTCACTACTTATGTGCGTAGAAATTATGGGTCTTCCTTCAGAAAATTATGAAACGTCATGAATGTGGAAAATTTACCAGAGTACCTCATGGGTCCTCCAAAACTACCAGTCATACAGACATGGTCCCAAACAAATGTTATTAAAGACCTTGGGCCATTAGGTGAACCGGTAAAAAAAAGATGGCCGCCGAACAAAAAAAAATTCTCTCCATACAAATTTTTTGGGTTCTTTTCAAGAGGCTCTCCAGAACAATTTTGTATGGAACTTTTTTCCCTTCACTATTTATGTGCGTAGATCTTATAGGTCTTCCTTCAGAAAATTCTGAAACGTCATGATTGTAGAAAATTTACCAGAGTACCTCATGGGTCCTCCAAAACTACCAGTCATACAGGCATGGTCCCAAACAAATGTTGTTAAAGACCTTGGGCCATTGGGTGAACCGGTAAAAAAAAGATGGCTGCCGAACAAAAAAAATTCTCACCATACAAATTTTTTGGGTTCTTTTTAAGAGGCTCTCTTAGACATTTTTGTATGAAATTTTTTCCCCCCACTACACGTATAAATAGAACTTAAAGATTTTTTTTCACAAAAAATACAAAACGTAGTGAATGTGGAAAAATTACCAGAGTATCCTAACGGCCCCCAAAAACTATCAATCATAGAGGCATGATCCTGAAACTAAAAATGTTCAAGACCTTAGGCCCTTTGGTGAGCCAGTAAAAAAAAGATAGCTACGGAACAAAAAAAAATTAGTGTCCATACAAAATTTCTTTTTAATTTTCAAGTGGCTCCCCAGAACATTTTTGTATATTTAGATCTTTTTTTTCCACTAAACGCATGCATAGAACTCATTAGTGTCCTTTCAGAAAAGATACGAAACGTGATACCAATATTTCTTTCTATCTTTCAAGCACCTTTCAAGAGACTCTCACATTTCTTTATTTTACGAATATTGAAGAGACTACAAAGCCCGCGAGCTGCTTGCAGCTCGCGCAACGAGCGCAACACTAGTATAGTATAAAGTCTAATTTTTTATATATTCTTCGGAAAAGTAGAAATCACGTCATACAATTGCCAGACATTTAGTGTCGTGGCAAGCCCCTGCCAGACACCCTTACATTTTAAAGTTCAAAGGTGTCTGGCAGGGGGTTGCCATGATACTATAAATACCTGCCAATTGCATGACATGATTTCTAATACTATTCCGTAGAAAATATTAAAAAAAATTAGACTTTATACTTTGTTACCTGATAATGGGAGATAACAGGTAGTAACCATGATCACAACTTCATAGTCGCTGATTTCTTCTCATTCCTCTCTGTGTTGGGGACAATACACAGAGAAACTTTCCGCTTTTATAAAATAACGAAGGTCTGGCCGTCGTGGGCTCTTGCTCTATCAATAATGTCTCATACTTATAGTCACCGGTCACACGCAGCCGGGCGTTTCAATTTTTTTGCACAATAGCTTCATTACAGTTCTGCGTCTGTACGGACTGCTATGGTCCTTAAATTAGAACAAGCAATTACAATTTTACTGAACTCAAATGTCAAATATTAACAAACTTGGTAACAATCTCCGAAAAGGATGATTCTTGGTTCACGGGATCTCTGTATCCCGAGTTTCCGATGCTAAATATGTCAGGCCTATTTTAATTTTTAATAGGCCAAGATTCAGTTTTTGAAGCGGAAATATTTAGTGACAGTTAAAGACCAAGAGATCGTGTTGTTTTAAGAATTTTGCCTTAAAGTACAGTCAATCCAGATTATTTTTAATTTGACCTGATTTCCAAACATTCAGAAGCTAGTTAATTGAATTATTAATATCTATCACCTCGTCAGTCAAACCATTCGCGTCAATTTTTGGGATTCCGTACCCAAAGGGCAAAAAGGAGTCCTTCTAACGTCACTATGCTGTCTGTGTGTCTCTTTGTCCATCCGTATGTCACTGATCTTAGGTAAATTACAGTGTTGCGTTTGCACCGACGGCTATGGTTCTTAAATTAGAACAAGCATAAGTGCTCGAGCCTGAAATTCTTCTGCATTCTGTTTAAACATTTCATAAAGCGATGTAGAATATTGATCTAGTTTCAGTAATGGTAAACTACCCTTATGTCCTTCCTTATTATATCCTAGACCAAGATCAAGTTCAGTTTTCGAAAAGGAAAAATTAAGTGACAGACAAGACCAAGAGATCGTGTTAAGAACTCTCTTTGCACCCGTAACAAATAAAGAAGTTAATGGCAATTGGCTAAGATCCTATTGAAATTTCAAGGCCACAATCAGCCATTGCCAAAAAAATGATTAACCGCATATCCTAGTGCTGACATGAACAAAATAATGCCGTCCGAATTGTACAATCTTTTTTCGCCACCACCAAAATGAATGGACCAATTATCTCGCGCTCGTATTTTAATAATAGATTCATTTTTTCCATTCACAAGTTCTATTTTTCCGCTCCTTCGTGTTGTTACGGCGAGCAATCATAACACCCATCGGTCAATCACTCGGACAAAGCGGCGGCGGTCAGGCGATTGTCAAATACACTCTTTCTTCTCACGAGGCCTTTCTTTGCTATAATAAGCCTCCTACTGTTCTTACGGTGCTCCTGTCAACGAACTCTTCAAATGCTTTTTATTTCCAAGCGATTACAATCCTTACATCGCAAGTAACAAAATATAATATCGGTTGAATGAATTTGGGATGTATCGTATATGTCATTGAGCCGAGAAATCTATAATCGTTATTATTGATAGAACGTTATTAATATCATTGATGTTTATTACAGTTTCAACTTTAATGAAAGCATCAGAAGATACGATTTCAATTGTAGTATCATTGGAGTTAGTTTTGTTGAGGATGGATATGAAACCTATGACCACTGTCATATTATTTTGGAAGCTAAATCGAAATAATACGTCAGTGTCTTGTATTGTTTAGTATCGCCCACTGTTTTTCTTACTAATTGGGCGAGAAATCAAAGAGATGTAGCTGAAGCTGTGTTGGTGAAATGTATTGGAACAACAATGAGTATTGATTTCTATTAGTGCTACGACGTGTGCTAATTTTGGGACTGATGATAAATATAATTAATAATAAAACAATGACAGGAAAGAGTATTGTTTAGTCCCTAACTATGATATCAAACTATCTTCTATCTATACAATATATAAAACAGTACAATGACTGACTGAGGTAGCCTAAGACGTTGGAATTAAAGATTTGAAAGGAGGATTTCTTAATTACTCTCGAGATGCTTTTAGAGGGATTTTTGGTAATTTTTTTGAATACAAAATCACACGTTGCAGATGTGGGTTAACAAGGTCTTTCCCAACACTTTTTGTTTGAAATGTAAACTACTTATTTAAGTACCTAACTGTATTCGTCATGTCTTCGTGAAATGGTAGCAAGAGCCAAGTTCTGATAATAAAATTAATAGCTGCATTTCCGCACTGTGGGTCTACCATCAACTATAATCGCGACTCAATTAAAGACCTAAACTGAACTGAATCGCTATTTCGTACCATGAACTCTTTTATCCGACCAATAGACGTCATGACGTCATGAACGAAACAAAAACCTAGTATAAAAATATAGAAACAAAAAGATACTTCATGGTACGAATTCAATGCGATTTATTTTAAGCGCCGATATTGAATAGCATCGGAATTGGATCGTTAGCTTAAAGTTCGTAGTAGGCTATCTGAAAAGCCTTGGTGATACCAAGAATAAACGAGCTACTTCACTTACCACAGATGACAGAATTCAAAATAGATATAGGCACATCCGTATATCTACTACTGCACCTCAGTTTACCTTTTATTATCCCATTCTTGGCGATTTCTTTCGTGCCATTCAAAGTGTTTGAACATAAAGCCGCATTAATCCGTATTATTTATCCTGTCTGCACAAAAAAAAAGCCACGGCAGCCCCTCAAAAAGCCTAATGAACAATCATAGCGTACTTCAGTGTCGCATTTCAGATGGTTTTGCACATTAGCTGGCATTACTCCCGTATTATGTTTCGTTCGTTCACATGAAACCGTTCATTCAGTGGTTGAACGAAGGTTTTATTTTATTTAAGGTTGGCCATTGAGATGTGACAAAGGACGGCGAGGTGGGTAAATAAAATAATTAGTACGAGTGTTGAGTCGTTTAACGTTACCGCAAATAATAATTGATATTACAGTGGTGTAGGATTGCTGAGGGCGCGTGGTGCAAGTTAGACGCACTAACTTGCCTGTACAAATTGAAAAGCACTCGATAAACTTTTTACTTAAATAAAACCATTTGTGATAAGGAAAAATTTCCAGTTTCAGTAACACTAAAGTGAGAACTTCTATTTTTTACTACATTTAAGGTGGAAAAATATCCATTTTTTTCTAAGTACATCCAATGAAAACAAAAAATCTAGGTATTTTCATAAGATCTAAGGTGGACAATTTTCTACTTTCCTTAGATCTAAAGCATTAAAATATTCAATTTTTACTAGATCTAAGATAGAAAACTTCTTTTTTTATTAAATCTAAAAAGAACTCTATTTTCACTAGATCTAAGACTGAAAAAAATATATATTTCCATCAAATCGAACGGCGGAAAATATTCTAATTTTATGACGAAAAAACTTATTTTTTCTTCTTCTATTCTTCATGGTACCTGAGTTTTGAAAGTCTCGTCGATCCGACTACTTAGACCATGCGTGTGATTACGTATTGTTGTGATGAATTAATTGAATTCTGAATACGCTTAGCGCTAACACGGTACCCGGCTACACGGCTCACCGGCCGGCTATCAAATGTCACTCAGCGTCGTAAGAGCGGAAACGATCCGATCTTTCTTTTGCCCTGGACATTGATGGATTGAAACGTTTTTAGAGACCCTTAATTGGAGGCTCAAAAACACTTCCAATTATGTAACTCAGCTGGTAATCCCTAGCAAGCGGAGAGTACCTATTTAAAAGTGATAATCAAAAAAAAAAGGTAAAACCGACTTCACCACGCACTCGGAAACTATGAGACCGATTTTGATGAAAATTACACTGTTCCCCTAAAATGAATGATTGTCACAATCACATAGGTATACATATATAGGTACATACATAATATATATACATATGTGAATATTTTGCAGGATTATCAGTATATTTTGCAGTTCCATTATTACTGTATACATACTGTCAAATTGATAACCTTTTTTTGAAGTCGGTTTAAAAATGAGTCGTCTTTGAGCGGTAGACGTATGGATGAAAAAACTGCCTTTTCCTGTAGCTGATGTTTATAATTCCAATATCGGGCTAGTTTAGTTAAGGCGGAATTACACGCGAGTGTTTGTGAATGGTTTCAACTCAGAGTAGTAATCTGTAGATCTGTAGAGTGCAACTTGCAACAAGATGATCAGTATACTTAGTACAGGTTTTGCATTTCTCGATAACATTGATCGAGTATCGTACACTTTTAACATCGAGACAAAATCATTCTCGGTACACGGGAGTATATACTATTCTTCTCACATTTTTCCTTTGGCTAAAAATTATCAGAATCATTGTAGCCCTTTGGTCATAATATGGCAAGAAAGTATTTTCACCTCTAGCTCTTAGCGTACGGAACCAGTAATATCAAATCCGAGGCGTTACTTGGCACCTTTTTTTATAGTAATACGTGTTAATGTGGTGTAAGGAGATTAGCGATTGTTAATGTGGGTGTACAATTTGTTGTGAGCAAGCAGCCGTGATCGTTGCTGGGTCCTGTTACTGACTATAATCTCTGAGAGACTCTCTATTTCACTGCCTCGTCGGTTTAGCGGTTAGCGCGTTCGACTGTGGGTCACGTGGTCCTGGGTTCAATTCCTGTTGTCCAGGGTATAATCTATCCCCATTCCGAATTTCAGCCAAATCCGATCAGTAGTTTTTGCATGAAAGAGATCAAACTTTCGCCTTTATATGTGACTAGCAGTCGCCTGCGACTTCGTCCGCGTGAATTCATACAAATCTCAAATAAACTTTTATCCACTATCCTCTATCTATACTCCCTTGGAACACTGGAATTTTCAATACTTAATCCTTTTTTAGTGTGCGCCTACGTCATAAAAGGAACCTACTGTCAAAATTTCAAGTTTCTAACTTCAGTAGCTTAGGCTGTACGTTGATATCTCAGTCAGTCAGTCAGTCAGGACTTTGAATTTTATATGTGTACTCAGTAATGTATATAGATGTGATGCTTTCGCTTTTATAGTGTGATGTGATGAACAGAGTTACGATAGATTAGTATATCGTCACTCGGCAGGGAATACAAATGAACAGCGTATCAAATGAAGACAAACTATAGCTTTCCCTCATGCAAATTGTCGTGTCAAATAATTAATACGCGGCGGAGGTTTCAACAGTCCACAATGGCGGATAAAGCGCGCAATTAACGCGCCACGGCCTCGGTGTGAGACCGGCGAGTCTCACCTGGGCTTGCGCTCGATTAATCAAGCTTGCGATTCTTGCCACTGACAGTTAATATCGCGAGTGGCTGCCGCAAGTCATACGCAGCGGCGGCTTTTCAGCCGCAAAGCTACGTAGTTAGCAAGGGAGCTCGCTTCCTTGGATAACGGTGTAAAGCGACCCTGTGGCAGTCTCTACGGGTCGTTGTGCCTGATACCACACAACTGCTCTAGATGGTTTCACCGCTTTGTCGTAGGACTCTATCCCGAATCCGCCTGGCTAGCGACCACAATTCAGCCGTAATCTGCCGCAAAGCATCTGATTTGTTCCGGCAGCGAGCTGAATAGTTAGTCCTCTTCCTCAAAGGTCAGCAACGTGTGTTTAGTGGTTCCTCAGGTGTTGCTTATGCTCATGAGTGGCGGTAATCACTTAACATCAGGTGACCTGCTTGTTCGTTTGCCCGCTATTATTAATTGCCGACGGCCGATGGGGCAGACGCGTTCTAGAGTGGAGACCACGTCCTGGCAAGCGCAGTGTAGGACGACCTCCAGGCCGCTGGATCGATGACCTTAAGAAGGCGGCGAGAAGCGGGTAGATGAGGCGGAGGACCGTGTTTGATGGCGCACCCTTGAAAAGGCCTATTTCCAACAGTGGACAATTACCTATAGGCTGATGGGATAGAATGGAATGAAAATAGCTGGTATGCAATCCTGGGAAGATAACAGGGTTTTTCTGGCTTCCACGCCTGACTAGAAGGTGCATCCGTAGGTAAGGGAATTTCCCTCAGATATGCGTAAGGGAGTTACCGACGCATGTTCGTATAAGAGTTCACGGAGCTTCTCAGTATGCGCTGAGGTTGCCCTGAGGGGGGTTTAGTGGGTGCAAATCCCACATAACTCGATTTCCCCCCTTAGCGGAAGACTTCACCTAAATCTAGACTTCGTCCGTAAAATTTGGGTAATCCTCAAACGATGGTAGAAACCAAATCGTTGTTAATTAGTATCACCTAATTAAAAGCCCAGTATTCCTTAAAACTTTGGGAATGTCGGTGAAAGTAGGCATGACATACTTAAATAACGTAACTGCCTCTGTAAGAAAATGCAAGAGTAACAGCCCTCGCACACTGGGCCACTAGTGGCGGAAACTAGTGGGCGCCACAACTTCACAAGTCGCGGAAGAGATTTTTCATACATTTACTTGTGGCTCGAACGCGGCCACTCGAGCGCTCAGTGTGCGGTGGTACCATATAAAATGTATGATAAATCTCTCCCACGACTTGTGACCGGCCACTAGTCGTCGCCACTAGTAGCCCAGTGTACGGCTGCTATCAGTTCATAACTTGAACCAAACCACAGCGCGGTTATAAAGACGGTTCATCTCTTGAATCAATGTTGCGAGTTTGAATAGCTACCCAGGTGGCGTGATGATCTCGAATCGAATCATTGGCTGAAAGGTTTCAATAGGCATATTGACTGCCTTGGCGTGTATGTATCTACTATGAGATGAGAAGTGAGAACGCATGAGAAGAGACTTCGATAAACCGCTGATTGTGAAAGGATAATTCTTTATTCATACTAAAGCTTATTCCGATGCGGATCATGAGGTCCCGAGTTTGAGTCCCGGGTCGGGCCACTAAAGCGCTACGGACTGTTAGTTCCTCTGCTTTGATCCACCAGTGCTGTACCTGTACTGTACCCACAAGTAGGTACTTATAGATCCTCTAGTGAGTTCATTAGGATTTTTTACCATCAGTACTTGAAAATCCTGGTCCCACTGGTGGGTCAAAGCAGTGTCAAACATCTCTAGCGACAAAAAAAGTTGGGTTTTTCTGTCAAGAAATTCTCAGGAGCAGCCCGGAATAGGGAAGCTTGCTATGTTACCCCCGAGCCTATGAGCTTGATCTCTCTAATCGGATTGCCGTTCCTTAGGACTATGAGAGTGAGGGAATAGAGTGTCACTGACGTGCTTGTGTAATATAATATCTCGTGAGCTAGACTTAGGCTTAGGCTAGTCTCCGTTGACATTGGCTGCCACGGCCGAAATTCGTTTGGGAGAGAACATTTTTGTTACGAATAATACCTACGATGCATCTATATTATCATTAGCCCAAGTAAAAATTATGACAATAGATTTTAAATGACTCGTGAAATCGCCACTCAAAAACGCCAGTGACCCGTAAAAATCACTAGGAACGAACCCACCACAACATCAGTCGAGAAATCGATTAACCGCCTGTGTTCACAGTTAATTCTATGACCCTTGCCCTCCCCGCTACCACGACGCCTCTACGCTCTTACCACGTCACGATAAAAAAGTAGAACTACATCTCCATTCCTTTCGAACTTACCAGTGACGAGAGAGATGGGGGATGGTGATGGTTTTGTGTCGCGTTCTTCGAGTGTCGTGGTGCAGGGTACCGCAGCACCCTCTGTTTGGTCAGAGGGAGCGTTTCAGGGAGCACTTCTTAGGCCCGGATTAGTGTTCCGTATTGTCGGAAGTGACGTACAACTGATTGACCTCTAGTGGACATCGCAAACACAATAAGCGGTCGTGTCGGCGAGTTAATCGATGTTTGTACCGCGACTTTGTTGCCTGTTTAGGTTTTACAAAAATATCCCGTAGGATATATTTTAACGTGGTAACGTCTTATACCTAAATCGATAAACGCCAGCGTGTAACTTACCGCAAGCAAGAAGCGCGGAAGAAGCAATAGAGAAAGCACGATCGGTCGGTATAGTCGAGCGTGCAAAGGAGAGCGCGGAACAAGCGATAAAGATGCAATGTTTTCTTATGACGTTATCACGTAAAATTATCGTCCGTAAACCGACTTTACAGACAACCAATTTTTTTCATCTACAAGTTCGCCCTTGACTGCGATCTCACCTGATGGTAAGTGACGATGCAGTCTAAGTTGGAAGCGGAAGAGACCAGATTCAATTTAGAGATTATAAAATCCCAAATTGCCACTGCCGTGAATCGAACCTGAGACCTCCCACTTATAAGAATACAGCGCTTTCCACTGCGCCAGGGAGGTCATCAAAAAGTTGTAAAGCTACCTACTGTACAACTGAACTGAATTTGATAGATAACTTGCCTAGATAATATTATACTTAGTGGCAATATATCTACAATAAATTATGTAAGCAGTCGCCCCGACTAAGTTTCCATTATTAAAGGTAGGTAGGTACTTCAGCAATGAATGAATGAGCATTAAAAATTACAGTAAGCATAATAGTAGACAAACGCTTTACGTACCTAGTAAGTAGCTTATTTTTTGTCAACTTCTATAAAGAATAGTTTCCAAGGCTCGGTATAAAAGACAACTTAATGAAATATAAAAGTGCACTATAACAACAAGAGCACATGTTAAAAATAAACATTAGTCTAGTCCTTTGTGTTATAACTTATAGCACAAATGCAAATATAATGAGAGGCGATCGCAAAAAATATATAGGTTCTTGTACATTAATTTATTTGCATGAGCTTCACGTTCTTTTGAATCGAAAAGCAGAATGATAAAAGACGATGTAGTCTAACTTGGAAGGTGTTTAGCAGTGTATATCAAATCCGTATGTATCCGTAATATGTGGCATCATATCTGAATGCATACTCGCTTAAGATAGTACCTAACTAGCCACAGCTGAAACCCTCCACTCGACTAGACTAGAGTCAATCTACACTTAATATAATAAAGCGGAAGAGTTTGTTTGTTTGAACGCGCTAATCTCAGGAACTACTGGACCGATTTCAAAAATTCTTTCACCGTTGGATATGTACGTGATCCCTGAGTGCTATAGGCTATATATTATGTACCACGGGCGAAGCCGGGGCGGACCGCTAGTTCTGATATAAAGATTGAGACTTGTATAGAGTAAACTCGTGAAGGTGGTGTGAGTCAGACAGGGCCCAGCCCATCAAACAAACAGCTTTTTTGTGTCACTTTCTTCCTTGCAGACGAAACGACAACGCACGTGTTTTTGGAGGTTTTTGCACAGGTGTGGTGCAACAAATCTAGATCTACCTGGGATCCCCAACCTCACTTCGGGAACTCCTCGTCAATCAAGGTTTCTGGAGAGAGCTTGGATGGATGGAGTAATAACTTCAACGTGAAGAGGCACTTCATATTTTCTTCAATAATTATATTTTATTCAATAACTAAAGATACCTATCTGGCGTTAATCTAATAAGTATTTTAATATGTCACATTCCAGCGGAATTCCTTGTCAGCAGTCTAAACAGTTCACGGCAAACGTTTTAACGGTGATCAAAAGTCGACGCGACGCCAAAAATGTTTTGAGAGTGGGCTCTCGCACTGTAATGAAGTAGCGCGTGTCGCGAGGGACTCGAGGCGAAGGGCTCTCCATTGTCTTAGCACTCGCAGTAATGGATGCCCTTCGCGGGCCATTGTTGCGCTTTTAGGCGGTATTCGAGTGAAATGTAAATACCGCCACCTTGCGACTTGCGAACCGTTTAGGTAAGTACATGCTAATGTGGGTACTGGTAAGACTACTTATGAAGTTTAATGTTATTCACATAGCACAAAATAGACAAATAGCATGACGCTACGGTTGCGATGTTATCAATTGGTTCGTATTAGGAATATTTACTTAGGGTTCCGTACCCTGAAGGTGAAGTGAAGCCCTCTTCTGTCAACATATCTTCATGGGCTATGTCACGGTCCACTGATCTCTAACAGCTGGCAGACCTGTAGAATAAATTAATTAAGTATAATATGTAGACCTACAATTTGGCGGTGTAGAACGCAGAACCGAAATTAAATTATTTTTCAGAGAGGGATGCACATGGTTTCTTTGTTGTGGTGTACAATAAAACTATAATAATATATAGATCCATAGAATTGTGCACACCCCATAGAAATGAAGTTTGATTGCTGTTTGGTTATAATATAAACCAAACAAGCACAATGAATTTTTCTTTTATCAAACTTCGTTTGTATAGCGCGCGCTCAAGAGACTTCTCGTAAAGAAGAAATATATTTTATTAAGTAGGTACCTACACAGGTAAGTTCTTAAAATGTTCCAGTATTTTGTTTCAGGAAAAACCTCTTAAGCGGTCAGAGGTTTGGGACAACATAACATTTACTACATCTAGAAATTCATTACAAAACACCTAAACCTCCGCTGATTACCGCCGCTCTCGGGGAATCAAATATTTACGGCGTGAAAATCCTCAAAGCAAATATCAAGACTAAATAGCGCATTAACTTTTCATACGAGCCGTCCGCTCGACCCTTCTTGATCCTTTCGAGATTCTTTGAAGGATTTTCTTTAATATCTCCGTCTCTTTCGCTTGTATTCTACGTTCCGTACGTGTGAAAGGATAGGCGATAATAGCTGGGTGTTTGTGGACATGAAAACTGTTTGTACAGTTTGTTTGTTAGATAAAATTGAATATTCAAACGGGTGTTTCCGAAATCTCAGTTATCCCCGCTGTGATGGACGGAGCGCCTGATTGCGTTATGCTTTTTGACAGGTGCTCGATTGCGTCGGGCAAGCAGCGTTGCCCCAAGTTGGGGATTAGATGGGTATGTCAAGGGCTGACTTTATATTAGGTAAGTACATACAAAGCTACGACAATGAAGTGTCGGGGGTGTACGTAGGACTACGCCTCCGACACTTCATACCATCAAACTGTGACTGTCGAGGAAAACGCTACAATACATATTACATACCTACCTACTCGTAAATCGATCGTAGGTATCTCGGATAGTGCAGCGATGAATCGCATCTTAGTGATAGGTTTCGGTTAAGTATACCTACATAAGATAGTACCTTAATCTAAGTTTGTAAAATCACACTAATATTATAATGTATGTTTGTTTTTTGTTACTCTTTAACGCTGCAACTATTGAACCGATTTGGCTGAAATTTTGGATGGAGATACTTAAATTATGCGCTGACTTAACACATAGGCTACTTTTATCCTGAAAAAATCCACGGTTCCCACGGGATTTTGAAAATATTTTTCAGAAGTAGGTATAGCTACATCTATAGGTAGATAACTATAGAAAACCTCCTTGAAAGTAGGTATAAAGGTTGGAAAAGGGAGCGGGAACGGGAACCGAAAATCCACGATTCCGTTGGGATTTGTGAAAAACCGAAATTCACGCGGGCGAAGCCGTGGGCAGAAGCTAAATTTCATCCAAATCGGTTAAACTGAAGTCGTGAAAAGCTAGCAGACGGACAGACAGACACACTTTCGCATTTATAATATTAGCATGGATTATTAAAAATTCCCTTGACAGGAAGTCCGGCTCGCGCTTGACCGCTTTACGAATGTTAGCTCTGGTACATCATTGAGATGTTCGATGTCGCGCCCCGCTGTGCGCCCGACGTATATTGAGGCCGCACCGCGCTCACATAAATTGAATCGCCTCGAGAATTTGTCTGGGGTGGACTTTGACGGGCACACGCCGAGGGTCACTCTCGCGACCGGTACTTAATATTCAGGGTAACAGGTAATAATAATATTGTAATAACACTGGGTCACCAGACCTGGCTTCGCACGGGTGAGCTTTTTTCTCTATAGACTTAATTGTTGTAGTTGAACCCTCTTTGTAAATGGTTTTAATAAAAGTGGAACTTGTAGGTATTATTAAACAATGGTAACTAGTGACTAGTTCTTTTTCGTAGGTTTAATTTTTTATTAAGTTTTTGACCTGATAACGTCTTATAAATCGATGAACGCCGGCTACATGCATGAAAAAGGATGACTCATTGTCACGTACCGCGTGCAAGCAAGAGCATGGAACAAGCGATAGAGAAGGCACGATCGGCCTAAGCGTTCGACTTGTGACGCATATCTATCTCTCTATGTTTTCGACGTTATCATTGACGTTATCACGTAAAATTATCGTCCGTTAACTGACTTTACAGACAACCAATTTTTTTAATGCTAATATTATGCAAGATGTATGCTATTATGCAAGTGGGGTAATTAATGATGAACTACATAAAATATGTAGGTACAACATACTTTAGTAAATATACAATATGCATATGAAATTATAGAAAGGGCAATAAATAATAACCTTATGAAATTTACTTCTTCAAATTATAATAATTAATAGTAATTAGTAATTACAGTGCCCTTGCATGCATTAATGAGCGACGGTTAATTGCGTTTTTCACAACGCTGCAGTGATGTTTATTGTTAGAGAGCTGCGGGTATCGCATTGCTATAATTGATATGTGCATTCGATTTGCAATTGATTCACATAAGTTCAGAAAGAACCGGATGTTAAGGCCGCATTGCATTGATCCAGTCGCTAGATCAAATAATGTAATCATCTCAACAGTACGAGCATATCTAGATAGCTTAGACGTCAGCATCATCGTCTAAACTCTTACTTACAGATATTGACAGCAAGAAAGAGCTAGCAGTCAAAGAGGACTTCTGCGAATTTTATTGCTAGAATATAAAGGTCGACCAGAATCTCATGAAAAATAGGGAAATTAAAATTTGTAGTAAGCAACACTAGGTTAACTCAAAAGGGTTAATGCAAAAAAGTCAATTTCACAAAAAATGTCAGTTACTTTGTTTATCACTAGGGCAGCCGTAGTATTGCTAACTTTGGAATTCCATTTCCGTATTTTTCATGAGATTCTGGTCGACCTTTACCTATTACTAGCGTAGGCAGTATACTCGTTATGATTATGCGAAAAAAGCGCACAGCGGAAAAAGCGCATAAGTCTTTAGGTATACCTTGTTTACCATGTTTTATTGTTTTATACTTACTAGTGTTAAAGTTATAGTTACAAGTTTACGTAATGTTTTGAACTTTTAATTTTTTTTTTATATTTTTACTTAACCTTACCTTTATAGCCTAACTCCAAAAGGGTAAACTGTGCGCTTTTTGCGGTACACCCTCGTTATGGCATAATGTAAATCGGCCATTAGTTTTAGTACTTTTGTATTGGGGATATTTTTTATTCGTATATGCACTACCAGGGCTGTCACTATTTCACTTTCTATTTATACATCCTTAGGTGTCTTGGCCAGTTGTTATTCGCGGCCTTTGTTTGGCGGGGGCAGTGAAATGTCGCTTTTTACGCATTCATAGTTAGTAGATATTCTGTGTAAAAAATCAAAAGTGCAGGAATATAGTCAAAACTATTGCATTGTAATTGATATTATGCGCATTCAATTTGCAATTTATTCACATACGATGAACGTTGTACGAGTTTTGTGTCGGGTATATTTTTTATTCAAAGAAGATTAGCTAGGGTTGCCACAATTTAACGCAATACCACAAGAGTCGTTTTCGTCGTTAAGGGGCGTCCTTTATAAATTCCACGTAATATTATGATAAAAACCTTGCGATATAATTAAATCTTATACATATAAAAAGACTTGTCCTGACTGACTGACTGATGCACCAATGCACAGCCTAAACCGAAACTTGAAAGAACTTGGTCAGATACTTGAAATTTTGACAGTAGGTTCTTTTTACGACAAAAGCACTCAGTAAGTAGGTAGATATTTTCGGAAAAGTTTGTAAGTAGGCACGTCATTTTTCAAGTACCTACATAATTCCTTGAAAATTGGTATTTCGACTGTCGGATGAAAATGAAAAAAAAAACACAAATGTTTCACGATTTTTAGAAATTTCACACCGATTAGAATTGAATAGGTAGGGGATGACGATTTATCCATCATTTTTCAAGTTAGACACGTGTAAATAGGTATCTAATAAAATGCGCGCCGAATTGCGACCCTCTTCCCTTTTGAAAATCGGTTAAAAATAATATATCACGCTGGTGTGGCAACCATACTTGGCGGTTCCGTTAGGATGTGAGCGCAAAGA